>JAPVLO010000257.1:1800000-2392363 GCA_027257055.1 Cephalopachus bancanus
AAGCCCATATGTCTTAGTCTGCTCACAAAGAAAACCAAAGTGCTTCTGTAATATACTTTGCAATAAAAATTCAAAGAACTGTTCCATGAAACTTGTAACTAAAAATATTTATTTTATGATAAACCACTTCATTGGAATGTTTGTTGTAGAAAACTGTCCTCTCAAAGCTGAATAGTATGTATTTGCATAGAGGTTAATTTCACTCAAAAATCTTGTAATAATTAACTTATTGTGAGTTTGCTTACTAAAGCATAAGTAAAATATATTTTTAAATTAAACACATTATAGGTAAAGGTATCCTACTGGTAAAATTTACTTGTCAAAAAATGACTCAAACAAAAGCATTTTTAAAACTGCAAGGACGCATTTCACATATGAAAATGATATGTTACATTGGTCCAAGAAAGTTTTTGTTGCATGATAGCTATAAAAGCATAAATCATACTTCAATGTGTGATTACCAGTATACCCATCTAATGGCTGGGAAATAGTAAAGAATATTTAATATATTTTAAAATATGTAAATATGAGAGTTTTTAATTAACATGAAATAATTAACTAATAGTTATGAACAAATCATCAATTGTAGTCATATTATTCTGAAAATTGGAAGTCATCTTAAAATTCCAAAATGGAGAGAAACTATTAAAATTTTGAGAAAAAATCTAGAATTTTAATGACATCCATATTGAAAATTTTCAAGACAGATAAATTCTTTCTTTTCTTTTCTTTCTTTTTTTTTTTTTTTTTTTGAATTGGAGTATCATTTTGTCATCCAAGTTGGAGTGCAGTGGCACACACATGGCCACCCCAGCTGGGCTCAGGCAATCCTTCCACCTCAGCCTTCCAAGTAGCTGGAACTATAGCCATGAGCCACCATGCCTGGCTTAATTTTAATTTATTGTGGAGATGAGATTCCGCCAAGTTGCCCAGGCTGGTCTCAAACCCGTGGGCTCAGGCAATCCTCTTACCTCAGTCTCCCAAAGTACTGGGATTATATGCATAAGCCACCACACCCAGCCTTAATATTTCTATTTTAGAAGCTACTTTCAGTTAAGAACCTGGGCTCTGTAATTTGACATATCTGGAAAGTATCCAAATAATGGAACACATAAACTATCGTTTTTCTACTGCATAGCTACAGGCAAAATCTAAAATTATAAAAATGATCATTATCCAAGCATTAACAGATTATGATGCTGAAAATCAAAACAAAGCAAACAGTAATTGCATTCCTTCAAAATTTTCAGATTTCTCATTTTCTAACATATGTGTAAATTTCTCCCAAATTAAAATTTAAGCTATATTCAGGAACTAAATGGCATTATATTAGGGCTATATTGTTGTACACATGCCTTCTGCATTTTCTTTTTATGAAGAAACAAACTCTCTTAAGCAGTTTCTGTATAGCTATTTTAAATTTTTCTATGTTATTCTCAGTAATGGAGACCTATCTTAATCTCCGTATTGTTATTGATGTGTTTAGAACATTTACATTTAATGTAATTATCAACATGGTTGAGCTTAAATCTACCATGTTATTTTTGTTTTTTTATTGATAATTTCTGGTTTTTTTCTTTTCCTGCCTTCTTTGAAATTGATTAAATTTTTTATTATTGCGTCTTATCTCCACTATTTGTTTATTAGCTATTATTCTTTATGTTTTAGTGACTGCTCTAGAGTTTATAATATACCTCTTTTATTTATCACAGGTGATTTTCAAATATTATGCACTTCATCTATGCTGAAATAACTGTACATTCTATTTCCATTCCTCACCTACTGTCTTTTGTCCTATTAATCTCATATAATTTGTTGCTGTATATATTATAAATACATTTTTATTATTTGTTTTAAGCAGTCAACTTTTAGAGTGTTAAAAATAGGAGACAAACTATCTTTTATATTTATTCACATAGCCACTATTTTTGGCATTTTCATTCCTATTTACAGAGCCAAACTTCTTTCTGGTATCTTATATTAATACTCCCTTTAATATTCCCTCCAATGCAGAATTATTGCCCATAAACTTTCCCATTTGTTTGTTTTAAAAAGTCTTTATTTTTGAAATAAAATTTTTTCTTAATATAGAATTCTAGATGGGTTTTTTTTTTAGTATATTAAAGGTGCTTGCAACTTTCTGATGAGAAGTCTACTGTTTTCTCATTCTTGTTTTTTTGTACACACTATATGGTTTCTTTTAGCTGCTGCCCTTGAGGTTTTTTTTTTCTTTATTCATGGTTTTCAGTAATTTTATTTTTATGTACTGTGATAAAACTTTTTTAAAAAATTGTTTGGTCTACTTGGATTGGCTGAACTTCCTGGACTTCTAAACTTACAGTTTTCACCAAATTAGAAAAAAAAAAAATCAGCCATTATGTCTTCTCTATGTTTCTGTGCCTACAACCTTCTGGATATATCTGTGTCTAATATACTTTCCAATATGTATATATATATTCTTTCTAATATATTTTCTATTTTGTACTATATGTGTATACTCACATACTCAAAATGAGGCACACACACAGAATGAACAAAACATCAATGATATTTTCCCACAGGGCATTGATTTTTTTTTTCATTTTGTACGTGTGCTTCATTTTATGTAGATTTTATTGCTAAATGTTCTGCAGCATATAATCAAATAATCAAGCCAGTAAGATTTTTTTTTAATTTAGATATTGTAGTTTTCATCTAGATATTCCATTTGGGTCTCTTTAATATTTCCATCTACCTTCTCATTATGTTCATGTTTTCTTCTCTCTTCTTGTACCTATGGAGATAATCATAACAGATTTTTAAGATTATCTTCTGCCATTTTCATTATCTCTATCATTTTGGTAGTTTTGATTGACTGACTTTTCTCCCGTTTCTCTAAATAACTCACCATTTTTTACTGAATTTGAATCTTCTGGGTGCTGAATTTGGTTTATCCCTTAAGATAATGTTGGATGTCATAGAATTCCAAGTTAAGTTGCTTGGAATAAGTTTGATCCTTTTAAGGTTTGCATTTAAAGCTTGGTGGTAAGAGTAAATCACACTATTTAGAGTATAGTTCATTTAGAACTACTACTAAGGCCTAGTTTTTCTGAAGATGCAACCTGAGGGTTTGTGAATTGGAAAGTTTTTTCATTTGGTGGATGGGTACACATATTATTTCAAGCTTTTTGTGAGTGCTGGCCATTGCTAGGCTTACTGCTTTCCAGTCACCACCTACCAACCTTGGGAACTTTATGCAGATGTTGGTGGCTTTTTCTCCTGAGCTCATTGAAACCACTGGGTTCCTCTTCATATACTATGGCCTATAAATCATAAGGTGTAGAAACTATAGAACTCACCTGTTTGTTCTTCTTCTCTTGTTTTTCTTATTTCCAAATATCCAAAAATAGTTATTTTCTATATTGTAGTGTTTGTAGTTGTTTAATGCATGAGAGTACATCTAGTCTCTATTATCCATTATACTCAGAAATATAAGTTCTAGCTTACCAATTATTTTTTAACTCCGTATATTTTTTCTGTCTTTTAAAGTTTAAATTTAAACACTCTGCTTTTTATTTTCAGAATTTATTGTTTTTCATAAAGCATTACATTTTTTAGGATTAGAGGTGATATCTTATTGTGGTTTTAACTTGCAATAATCTGATGTTGATGTTAAGCATTTTGTTATATATTTGTTGGACATTTGACTGTCTTCTTTTGAAAACTGTCTATTTATGTCCTTTACCCACTTTTTAATGGATTAGTTGAGTTTTGCTGTTTTTGTAAAGTTGTTTGAGCTTCTTGTAAATTCTGAACATTACTCCCCTGTCAGAAGAATAGTTTGTAAATATTTTCTCCCATTCTACAGGTTGCCTGTGTACTCTATTGATTATTTATTTTGCTGTGTAAAAGATTTTAGTTTAATTAAGTTCAATTCGTCTATTTTTGCCTTTGTTACCTGTACTTTTGAGGTCCTAAATTATACATAAATTATTCGCCTAGACCAATGTCCAGAAGAGTTTTCCACAGATTTTCTTTTAGCATTTTTTTAAATAGTTTCAGGTCTTACATTTAAGCCTTTAATATAGCTAGCTTGAGTTGATTTTTATATATGATGAGAGATGGGGGTAAAGTTTTAGTCTTCTGTGTATGGCAATTCATTTTTCCCAGCACTGCTTATTGCAAAGGGTGTTCTTTCCTCAATGTATGTTCTTGTCAGCTGTGTCAAAGATTAGTCAGCTGTGTCAAAGATTAGACAGTTGACTGTAAATATATGACTTTATTCCTGGGTTCTGTATTCCACTCCACTGATCTATGTGACTATTTTTATACTAGCACCATGCTGTTTTGCTTACTATATACTTGTAGTATATTTTAAAACCAAGTGCTTTGATACCTCCAGCTTTGTTCTTTCATTTAGGAGTGCTTTGGCTTTTTGAGTTTTTATTTTGGGTTTTGTATGAGTTTTAGAATTTTTTTCCCTAATTCTGTGAAAAGTGATCTTGGTATTTTGATGGGGTTTGCACTGAATTTGTAGTATGTAGCTTTGGGTAGTATGTTCAGTTTTAAAATGTCAATTCTGATCCACAAGCATGGGATTATTTAATTTGTGTCATCTATAATTTCTTTCACTAGTGTTTTGTGGTTTTTCTTAGAGTTTTTTTACGGCCTTGACTATATTTATTTATAGTTTTTTTCTTGTAACTACTGTAAATGTGATTGAATTCTTGGTTTTGTTTTCAGCTAGATTGTTATTGGTGTATAGAAATGCTACTGAATTTTGTACATTGGTTTTGTAGCCTGCAACTTTACTAAACTTATATATCAAATCTAAAAATTTTTGGCAAGGTATTTAAGTTTTTCCAGATATAAGATAAAGTCATTGATAAAAAGGATAATTTGATTTTTCTTTTTCTATTTGGATGCTGTTTATTTATTTTTCTTGCCTAATTGTTCTGGCTAGGACTTCTAGTAATATGGTGAATAGGAATGTTGAAAGTGGGAATCCTTGTCTTGTTCCAGTTCTTAGAGGAAATGTTTTCCACTCCTCCCTATTCAGTATGATGCTCACAGTAACCTTGTCATACACAGCCATTATTATTTTGAGATATGTTTCTTCTATGACTGGTTTGTTGCATATTTTTCATCAGGAGAGATACTGGATTTTATCAAATGTTTTTTTCTGCATATACTGGTCATATTGAGATAGTCATATGGTTTTTGTCCTTAATTCAATTTATTTGACAAGATGACATTTATTAATTCATATATGTTGAACCATCTTTGCATCTGTAACTTTAAACCCACTTGACAGTGGGTTTATAGTTTTTGTATGTCATTGAATCAGTTTGCTAGTATTTTGTTGAAGACTCTTGTGTCTATGTTCATCAGGGATATTGCTATGGATACATTATTCATGTTTTTGTTTAATACCTTTCTTAGTATTTTAATAGGAAATTTAAAGAGGCTAACATTAGAGATTGCTAGCTTTTACCATCTTAACTTAGAAATCAACTTTGGAAATTTTACTAGATAATCACTTATGTTAATCCTTCACTTAAAATTGCATAATTTCAGTCATTTAGCAAGCAGTGTCCCAATTGCTGTATCCTGAGGATATAGACTCCTGGAGATAGGGGGGCTATTGACTCCTGGAGACTGGTTAGTTTTTGTATGAAAGACAGCTGAGCCCTATGCTATCTCTAATGATTGGCTAGTCTTTGGAGGGAAAGTCTTTTAGACATCAGCAGGTTTTTTAAGATGTCAAACTATCATAACATAAACAAAAAATTTTAAAAATTAAGAAAAGTATAAATAGAAATGTGTGCTTGTTAGCTCTTAAGGCATACCCTGGCAATTAAGAAATATTCCAGAAAGATGGAAAAAAGCAGTAAGTTTAGATCATTATAATCATTAACATCTAAGATAATACTTTTTTCTCTGATATAACTTAGGTTCTAAGTAACACACTATGTATTATGCTTCACATAAGGATTTTTAATGTGTTATCAACAGTGTTACAATGCTATGCTATGATAAGATATATTGATTATAAACATCTTTGACTTAATATTAAGACTAGGGAAAAGCCAAATGAAAAGTCTAAGCATGATTGTATTCATGAGCATTCTAGTTGAAGAGATCTGTAAATAATGAGGAAAAAAATAAATTATATAAATATCTATTAGAAAGGCATTTTTTTTTTTTTTGGTTATAGAAGTTTGATGCTGATGTTCACACCAATAGTAAGTCAGAACAAAAAAAAAGTCTAAGTTATAGTAAATATCTTAGGAGATAATGACAGTTTTTGATGTCAGCAAAAAGTCATACCTCTGTAAACAAAATTCATTCAGTAGCCACAAAATAACTAGCACATATATGAACCAATATTTAATTTTCTTCTAAATAAGATAGTTCATATTCCTGCTTACTGCTAAAGGAAGTATAAAAAAATTCTACTGCTCTATTCATATTATGATAGCTTCTGGAAGAAAAGTTTTTAAATTCCAAGTTTGAAACCTACTCATTTATCATCATAAGTCTACCTTTAAAACACTAAGTAGCCGGGCTCGGTGGCTCAGCCTGTAATTCCGCGCCTTTGGGAGGCTGAGGTGAGTGGATTGCCTGAGCCCGCGGGTTCGAGACCCGCCTGGGCAGCGAGATCTCATCTCTACAATAAATAAAAAAATTAGCCGGGCGTGTTAGCGCATGCCTGTAACTCCGGCTACTCGGAAGACTGAGGCGGAAGGATCGCCGGAGCCCAGCAGGTCGAGGCTGCGGTGGCCGGGAGTGGCCACTGCACTCCAGTCTGGGCGACAGAGTGAGACTCCAGCTCAAAACAAACAAACAAACAAACAAACAAAACACTAAGTAAAACAATTAAAACTTTGTACAATAAAATCTATTTCAGTACTTCAGAAAGCAAAACACAATGGCTGTCAATGGAAAACAGAAAAAAATTAAGGAATTACCATAGATTTTGAGTAGAATCAACCAAACTGAGATAGGCCGAGCTATTTAAAAGGCACTCAGAGTTGCAGTGGATAATAATGTGGTCACAGCAAGCAGTTGATTCCCTTTGTAAGGGTTCCAAAATTGTTATTGAAACATTTAAATTCTGTAGCAATTAATAGTTCTAGAATTATCTGGATTAGATCTTTTTTAATACAAAAAATAATTATTTCAAGCCAGACCTTTTTTACCAATCCTTCTCCATGACAATACTCTTAAGCCATGAATAAGGTTTCCACGTAACAATTGGCCTTTGAAATCTCTAATTTCTGCATGATCACTTTAAAACATACTAAAAATGTCAAGTATTCATATGGTTCTTTTGTTTAATGAAATCGCAACAAATATGCTGTCCCCAAATCATACCGTTTACACTAACAAGGATCATAAATTCAAATGACTACAGGAGACCAATAGAAAACATAAAAGTGTGATTGGGATAGTAGGTGCCAAACCATCTGTAACTATACCAAATGTAACATTCACTTAGCTGCACTGTAAAGACCAAAGCAAAAGCCTTCTATTTCCCATCAGCTCACAGCCTCTATTTTACACACTACCACCACCATGGCAGCTGCCAGTGATGTCCATATCAACAAGAAATCCATCATCTCTAAGAAGTATGCAATTCTAAAAGAGTCAAAAATAGTATTCTTTTAATGCAGGATCTCTAATTAAGAATGTTACATACTGCATAAAGTAGTGGTGAAAGAACATGTGAGGATATTCACACATTTTTATTTGAATGGTCCCTCTAATCATATTCGATAAGAATCTTTAATTAACCTTTTCAAACTTCTACTTTCACCAGTGGCAGTAAATTGAGTGAGCAGTCTTGTCCTTTAAATAGATAAGACTTAAAACAAGAACGAATGCAATAACTGAAGTATATAAGCTACTACATTAAGAGTATTTATGATTGCAGTTAATGGAATGTAAAAACATCACTGTAATTGGAAAGCATTGCCAATCTACTTTAAGCTAACACTAATTCACTCGAAAAATGCTATTTTAATGTCTGCTATATGCCAGATAATTGTACTGCATGGTGGAAAAGCAAAATTGAGTGAAAAACTCCTTGAAAATCTCATTAGAAGAGTTTATCAATTCAATTATTGATATCGTAAACAATAAATAGCCAAAATAAACGTGTATGGAATTAAATTAGGTAAGTTTTATAAGGAACATCAATAGTTGCTTTTTCCACTGTTATCTTACAAATCACATGTGTGACCTTAGGCCTACACTGCGTAACCTCTTTTTCTTTATTTTAATCTCTTTTTCTTCATCTCCTGATGTTTAAAAGAAATAACAGTTCCCATCCTGAATGCTTAGTATGTTTTATTGTGGGAAAAAAACCCAAGAAAGTGTATGTGAAAGCACTTCAAAAGGCGAAAAATACTATATAAATGTAAATAAATATCAATGTCTTTTCTTGCTGTGGTGAAAAATGATAGCAACTTTTTAAAATGTTTTATGTAGCCGGGCTTGGTGGCTCAGCCTGTAATCCCGCGCCTTTGGGAGGCTGAGGTGAGTGGATTGCCTGAGCCCGCGGGTTCGAGACCCGCCTGGGCAGCGAGACCTCATCTCTACAATAAATCAAAAAATCAGCCGGGCGTGATAGTGCATGCCCGTAATTCCGGCCACTCGGAAGGCTGAGGTGGAAGGATCGCCGGAGCCCAACAGGTCGAGGCTGCGGTGGCCGGAAGCGGCCACTGCACTCCAGTCTGGGCGACAGAGTGAGACTCCAACTCAAAAAAAAAAAAAAAAATGTTTTATGTATCTAAGATTAACAGTATCAAATTGAAAATTATTTCAGTATTATTTTAGTAATCTAGCAATGTATTTCAATTTGCAACATGGCAAGCTATGATGCATTTTGAAAATATTTAAGATGTCACACTGGCTGTAATAATTTCTAAGTGTCTCAGAGGCCAATCCACACCATAACTACTAATAATACTTAATAACAACTGAAAATACTGTTCTTATGACCATGTTTACTCTTAGGGTAAATCATGAAAAATTAAACACTGTAAGGAAAATGAAAATGGTATAATCCTATTGAGGAATGCTAAAAAGAAAGGACAAAATATTAGTTAGATACATATCTAGGATTCACAAAATAGAAAATTATAATATATATATAATTAAAAATCTTAGGAAAAGACTATTTTATTCTTCCCTGAAATTACATAAATTTTACATTGAAATGGCTATTAAGTTCACTAAATTTGCAAAACTTTTAAGTAAAATTTTTTTAATAAATATAGCAATGATTTTTTTCCTTTTAGTGACTTAGCATTTTATATTATAATTTGAAGTATATTTTCCATTCTTCTATATTTAGACTCCATAGTTATACTAATTATGTCATTGTTCCCTTTCATGTTATTTCTAAGTATAATTTACTTTGATTTATTTTTCTATTTTATTTTCTTTTTTTGTATTGTAACTTATTTATTTGTTATAGAGTTGAGAGGTATATGTGAGAATTTACAACATAAGTCGATTACATGCAGGTAAAGTTAGGGATTCCAAGTGACCTTCCATTTCCCTGGTAGTAGACCAGGTACCCATGTTGAAATATGTTCCCACCATTATATTTATTTTAATTTATTTTTATTTTTATTTTTATTTATTTATTCATTTATTTTGAGTCGGAGTCTCACTCTGTCGCCCAGACTGGAGTGCAGTGGCCGCTCCCGGCCTCCGCAGCCTCGACCTGCTGGGCTCCGGCGATCCTTCCGCCTCAGCCGGAATTACAGGCATGCGCTACCACGCCTGGCTGATTTTTTTATTTATTGTAGAGATGAGGTCTCACTGCCCAGGCGGGTCTCGAACCCGCGGGCTCAGGCAATCCACTCACCTCAGCCTCCCAAAGGCACGGGATTACAGGCTGAGCCACCGAGCCCAGCTTTTAATTTATTTTTTAAATAAAATAATTTATTTTCCGACTGACATATTGATCAATGCACATTTTTCAATTTTGTTGCTGTTTTTAAATCTCTTTAACTGTCATTTTTATTTTATGTCATTGTAATTTTATTTCTTAAATATTTTTATTATTATTTGACATTATTAAGAATAAGATTTTAAGCCGGGCTCGGTGGCCCAGCCTGTAATCCCGCGCCTTTGGGCGGCTGAGATGAGTGGATTGCCTGAGCCCGCGGGTTCGAGAACCGCCTGGCAGGCGAGATCTCATCTCTACAATAAATCAAAAAAAAAAATTGGTAGCGCGCTTCTGTAGTTCCAGCTACATGGAAGGCCGAGGCGGAAGGATCGCTGGAGCCCAGCAGGTCGAGGCTGCGGTGGCCAGGAGCGGCCACTGCACTCCAGTCTGGGCGACAGAGTGAGACTCTAACTAAAAAAAAAAGATTTCACAGACTGTCTATTTCCATACTACTTCTTTTACAATTTAATTTCTGCTACAAAATGTACTACTTATCAAATAAATAACAGTCTCATAGGTCAATGTGAAAATAAATCAGTAAGTTAAGACTCTGGTACAAGAACTTTAGACAGAAATGAGAACTCCCACTCTCACATCCATTTGCAGTCCCACCAAACCTGCCTGCCTACCAGTAGAACCCAAAGGGCACATGTCCTCAATGCACCTGTGGTAATTCTTCAGAGGATTAATTACAGAACTCTTCTGAAGTGAGAATTATCTTTTCCTAGAGTTTATTGAAAACCCCACATTTAAAAATGTGTTTTTATTTCCTCCTATACCACTGAGAAATATAGCAAACACTAAGGGAAAAAATTGATTCCCTATCATTTAGATTATAACTAATAGGAAGTATGTAATTTCCCCAAATCTATCAGCAAAGACACCTTATTTACCCATAGTAAAGATAGGCTTACTTATGAGGTTTTAAAGAATATGTAATTTCATTGGTAGTACAATTGCTAGAGCATTTTAGTCACCTGAAGCATATATCATTGTGTGCTGGAAAGAGAACAGAGCGAGAAATCAGGAAAACTGGAAGACCTGTTTTGCTCATACTGGTTGTATAATTTCTAGACCTTAAATTCCTCACTTAAATATTTCCAAGTGTTAACCTAGTTTTATTGTCTTTATTTCATTATGTTTAAAGATACGCGAACTCCAGTACCTTATAGAAAGAAAAGGCACAGCAAGTACTCTAAGTTAAATTTCAAATGTTATAAAATGTATATTTGAAGGTGTCATTTCTGAACCATCCACATTTTCCCTGTGCTGTCTTCCCAATCTTCCTCAGCTTAGATATTACAATATGCTTGGTAAATAACAATGAGATATCACTACACACACTTGATCGCTGCCCAGATCACTGATAACACCAAACACTAGTGAAAATGTAGAGCAACAGGAACTCTCATTCATTGCTTGTGGAAATGCAGAATAGTAACAGCACTTTGGGTGACAGTTTGACAGTGCTTTTCAAAACTAAACATACACTTACTGTATGATCCAGCAATCAACTTCCTTGGTACTTACCCAAAAAAGTTGAAATGCCCATACAAAAATGTGCACATAAATATTTACAGTACTTTATTCAAACTTGGAAGCAGCCAAAACAGCCTTTAGTAGGTGAGTGTATAAACAAACTGTGGGTCATCTAGACAATTGACTATTGCTCATTATAAAAATAAATAAGCTATTAAGCCAGAAAAAGACATAGAATGACCTTAAATGCAAATTCCTAGTTGAAAGAAACTCATCTGAAAATACTAATATTGTACAATTCCAACTATATATAACATTCTGGAAAAAGCAAAACTACAGAGACTTTGATCAGTGGTTGTCAGGAGTTAAGGGTGAGGGAGGGTGAAAAGGTGTAGTACAATGGATTTTTAGTGCAGTGAAACAACTCTGTATGACACCATAACAGTGGATTCATGTCTCTATATTTTGTCCGATTTGTGTATTGTAGAATGTATAACATCAAGAGTGAACCCTAATGTAAACTATGGACTCTGGTGATAATGATTTGGTAATGTGGGTTCACCAGTTATAACAAATGTACCACTCAGATAGGGGATGTTGATTATGGGAAAGGTTATACTTATGTGGGTGCAGGGGGTGACTGTCTTCTGCTCTAAAATTGCTCTAAAAAATCAAATCTATTTGAAAACATATTTGGGCTGGAGAAAGGAAGATGAGAAAATGATAGACTTTGGAAGGTATCCCTGAAAAATGGCCCTATACCTTGATGCTTAGGAAAACAAACCCTGGAGAATTTTAGAGTCACATAAAAACTGCCTAGCTCCTGCTTCTGATGGAACTCAGGAAAGCAACAAGTTTCACTCCATTCTGGCGGCGGGGGGGGGGGGAAATCATGTTATAATTAATCAAAGATGTCTGAGCCCTGCTGAGCTTCTGATAGCCACCAAGTGATACGGGACTGCACTTCTCTTACATCTCTTCAAGAGGACCACTGGGCCTGAAATCTCCTTCCCACCACACACACACACACACACACACACAAAACACAAAGGACTGATATTGCCAGATAATAGCCAGATTGCATGTACCTCAGATGATGTGAGTGGACACAAATATCAATGAGCATAAGGACAGATGACAATATACTAGATGTTGCCCTCTGAAGCCTGTATTCCACGTACAACCTGAAGAAGAGACATGTGGGGAGAAATAGTGACTGAATCAAGAAATCTCAGTTTGACTAAGAAAACCTCCATTTGGTAGTAAAAACTCAGGTTAGACTTGTGCTACTAGGCAGTAATTGGCTTCAGATGAAAAAAAATAGAGAGAGAGAGAGATAAAGACATACACACAATCACACACACACACACACACACACACACACACACACACACAGAAAAACAGAGAAAGGTAGAAAGAGATAGACATAGGAGGAAAGAAAAAAATGAATTATATTTTTAGCATACCTGAGTTTGTGTCACGAGAAGTCAGTATCCACTATAAATATATTAAATTACTTAAGTTAATAGTTCTCAATGACCCCCTTTCATTATATATATTTTAGTGCTTTATTTTTTATTTCAAATATCAGTTTTTGGATAATACAGACTGCACATATCACTTTTTAAAAAATTATATTATGTTCTATCTGAATATATCAGAAAAGTAAAACTAAATTATATAGGCTATTACATCAATATACGTTTAATATCATGTCTATACAGTGAAATGAAGTAAAGTGAATGTCTGTACCAATATGTAAGGTCACCAAGCATATGTACACTGGGAATATATATAGTTGAAATATATACATCCTGATATAGTTATGATGAATTGGAAATTCCCAAACTGTGAGTGGTATAACTATTGATGGCATGATTTTTCATGAAGCTGAGGAAGTCTTGTAAAGTACTATGAAAAATAAAACATAAACCTTTGATTTATACCATACTTGCCTACCTGGTTTATACACTATTTTTGCTCTTCCTCATTCTTTGCATTTACCATTGCTGGTCCCTGGTATCTTGCCCACTAAAATTCCAGTGTCATTCCCAGTCATTTGGTTGTTGTAATTTTTTTCTTTTAGTTCTTTGGATTTTTATAAGGCA
The DNA here is from genome assembly GCA_027257055.1 of Cephalopachus bancanus. NCBI lineage: Eukaryota > Metazoa > Chordata > Mammalia > Primates > Tarsiidae > Cephalopachus > Cephalopachus bancanus. The sequence continues at coordinate 1,813,531 of JAPVLO010000257.1, forward strand.
AAATTTTTATTAAAGTATAATACACATAAAGAAAAGTACACAAATTCTAAGTATACAGCAGCATGAACACATCAGTTTAATCAACATCCAGGTCAAGAAACATGTTCTCAATACCATGAAGGTCCTCTTGTACCCCATTCCAGTAACTACACCCTTACAAAAGTAAACTCCATTCTGATGTCTAATAGCATAGATTAAGTTTGCTGATTTTGAATCTTATACAAGTGGACTCATTCAATATGTAGTCTATTGTCTCTAGCTTCTTTTGATCAAAATTATATTAGTGAAATTTATTCCTATTCTTGGAATTAGTAACAGTTTGTTTATTCTCATTGCGATGTAATATATTACAATTTGTCCATTCTATTGTTGATGGAAACCTAAGTAATTTCCAGTTTGGGGCTACTAGAAGATAATGTTGCTATAAACATTCTTGTACGTCTCTTTTGGTGAATGTATGATTCCATTTTTTATTGGAAATATACCAAGACATGGAAATGCTGGGGCTTAATATAATACCTAGCACAAAATAAATATTGAGTTTTGAGTCATTATTGTTATCATTGCCCCAATGATATCAATGCCTTTTAGTTGATTGTGAGGAAAAATAAGGTAAAAGAAAAAAATGACCAAAGCAAACTACTACTAAAAATATCCATTTATTATTAATTGATCAGGCTATAATTTGCTTTGTGTAATAAAAAGTATTTAGAACAGATAATCTTCAGCTTTATTCCTGTGTAAATTTGACTATCAGGTGGTGTTAGTCAAAATTATAATCAGTCGAATTTAGGATGAAAATGCTAAAGGTAAAATTTTTTTGACATCTAAATTTTACATGTTTTCTATTTTATTTAAAGTTGGCTACAGAAACGACTGTTATAACTTATTTGTATGACTATGTAAGCAAATGTTTTAACCCATATGTAAATTTAATTTCCTTCTAATTCTTTTCTAATAATAGGAAATTGATGTGCTTTTGCAAATAGAATATTGTTGTGCTTCATTCACATTTAATGAGTTCTACTATGGTCACACTTTGCACTTTCACAATCATTTCTGCCCCTACATGATATTAATTGGATCTCTTCCAAAACACATTAGGCTATTTATGCTGTTTGTTGTCTAAAAATGCTACATTTGCCAATTATCTCCTAAAATTTGCTCCAGAGTTTTCATCTGATTACTTTCACAACATGTACTTCAACATTTTAACTTTTCTGTAAATGAGAAGGTCCTTCTTTTGCTATAAAATTTTCCAAATGTGATGCCTTAGCAAAGTTTTTAAAAAGAAACAAAATATTGAGTAGAAATGAATGCATTGTAATTTTTTTTCTTACCCCCAAGAAAAATAAAACTGAGCTCTGAGAATAATGTTATGACTCTGGGAAGACAAACATATAGGGAGCAGAATTACACTGAGTTGGGAAATAATTCTAAATATTTAGAAATATTTTTCAATAATTTTAGGAATACAATGTTTTTCCTTGTTATTTTTATATATTATACAAATGCAGTTTCTGAAGAGGCAGCAGAATCTGAGTATTGATATCATACTTCTGGGAATTAATATTATATTCACTACTTTTTAATACATACAATGAAAGCTCTCTGATCAAAATACGTTTTTCTCTTTAGAATTTTGCCACTTGTACATAAGCAGAAATCAGACTGTAAATAGCAGGATGCAAATTTTGTTTAAAGATATATAATATGCATTCTTAGAAATAGAGATTGCTAATATGTACACTAATCTCTTTCATTGTTATTTGGCTAGCTGACACCAGGTAAATACAATCGTAGTTTTATCCTTATTGTTATTCTGGAAAATCTTAGTTCTCACTAATTCGATATGTTTAGCTATCAGAGCTTTAACTGTTGATCACCAAAACTATCAATTAACATTTATCTTCATCTCTATATAGGGCAAGACCTACATTTCTTTCTAAAAGTGAAGATAACAATTGTCATGAAAATACTGGAGTCCTAGGGTCAGAATTAGAACTCTCTCCATTGGGAGATCTGAAGATCTCGCCACGGAAGATCTGTCCACTATAAAATTACATCAAAGATGAAACTGGTCTTCACTATCCATACTCCAGTCCCTTCCCCTGTCCCGCTCTTACATATCTGTCCTTAGGAATCTAACACATTCTAAAACTTAACTAGATATCCTCATTATTTCAATGCCTACCTGTACCCTGTTTTATCTATTCATTGTAACATTTCTTTTAAAAGGCATTACATTTTCTTTATCCAGTCCAGCTTCTATGGGCAACATGGTTGATTCCATGTTTTTGCTATTGTGAGTAGAGCTGCAACAAACATACGTATGCAGGTATCTGTTTTGTAGAATAATTTGAGTTCCTATGGGTATATTCCCAACAGGGGAATTGCTGGGTCATATGGAAGGTCAATTTCTAGTTCTTTCCATAAAGAAGGACAAATATATGGACTTTACAGCAACTTGGATGGATTTGGAGCTGATCATTCTCAGTGATCTATCACAGAAACAAAGAACAGAGTACCATATGTTCTCACTCATAAGCGAAACTTGAACAATTATAATACTATAAGAAAGCGTTTGGCAGTAATGGGAAACTGTCAGGGGACAGGGGTGGGATTGGCAGTTGAGGGGAACTGCTAGGGGAGGGAGGGGCATACCTCATCAACAAGGTTACCTGCATAATCAATGTTTGTATACCTAACCCTGAATTGTACCTCGCATCTTTATAATAAAATAATAATAATAATAATTTTTAAAAAGGCATTACAGTCATTGTGACAGGGATGTTTATTTTCCAAACACAGATGTTCAAATTCGTATCGATGTTTAGAGGACAGTCTTCTTCCTTTACTGTACAATAACTTCAAATTGTTAGATCTTAGGGCGTCGGCACCCTACATGTCTTACTCATCTTGGAATCTCCAGCATTTAGTTTAGGGTCTGGCACAAAGAAAGAGTTCCAAGTTTGTTGTGAAACCGAATAAATCTGGGTGATAACTGACACCCTAGCGCAGTGGGTTAATCCTAGTAGACCACACAACAAACTATTGAAATCTCCCGTTCTTGGATCAGCCTTCCCAAGTAGATGCCAAGTTTAAGTGTAGGAATCTTGTTGTTTTCACAACCCCTGCAGGAGTCTTGGCACACACAATTCGCTCTCTTAAAATCTGTTGAAATTGAACAGCCATAAATCAATATTGAAAAGTAAAGTGTGAAGGGAAAAAAAGAGGAATGTAAAAGATATAATAGGGTTGGGTTGTTGGAAAGACGGAAGAAAACCAATGATAAAGCGAAGTTAAGATCCCAGCTTTCAGAGTATTAACCAAGCTTCCTGCGTGCAGGTTGCCTTAGCAACAGCGGAGAGCGTCCGCCCGAGCCCCGCTTATCGCCCCGCCCCCCATCCGTCACACTCCTCCTGCGCCTACCCGGCACCCTTACTTTCGCCCCAATCTGCCAGCTGGGATCTAAAGTCTTACTCTCTGTGCCCGTATGTGTGCTGCCTTACTAAAAATATGGCAACAACTATCTAAAGTAAGAAATATTTTCTTTACGTATAATCCACATTTTTTTCTGCAGATATACAAACACAAAATTACAAGCTACTTGTAATTTGGAGGCTCTATCTAGCATGAGCGTTTGGAGCCGATTATCAGGCAGTGCCCTGGACACCAGCAGCCTTGGAGGTCCCCAGTTTGCGGAGGGAGACGTGGATCTGAGTGGGGCGGGGTGGTCCCTGTCACTGTGGAGGAAGTGAGATTGTTCTTCGGGGTTGGCGTGGTTTTTCTGTCCATACTGACTCCACCATGTGAGTGATTGCTTACCAGCCTTCCTCATCCCTATTCCTGCTGCTCGACCCTTACACTCTCCCGCTCTCTTCCTCAGGTCGAAGGTTTCCTTTAAGATCACGCTGACGTCGGACCCGCGGCTGCCTTACAAAGTGTGAGTTGCTAGGCCCGGATGGAGACCCTCGGGGCCGGGCAGGACTGGCTGGACTGGCGGTGATCCGAGCCTTTCGAACAACTCCCACTCCATCGCTTCCCTTTTTCCACCCCCGTCTGGATCTTGAGAGGCGAGGTTCCGTACTTGCCTCGTAAAAGGGTTAGCTTGGCCCTGGCAGGAGAGGGTGTATTTCTGTTGGTCAGCGCCTCTGGTGGGCGACTGGAGCGGGAGGACGTGTGGACAAGACTCTGGTAATATCCTTGGATTCTTAAACAGTCTCTGTCTGCTGGGTATTAGAGAGGCCGTTTGCTGCTTCGACCAGGTGTTAGAAGTTAGGAAAGACATCCCGGTTGTCAGACTGAAATTACTTGAATGTATGTTAGCGTTAAATTTCTGTGTTTTGTTGCGTGTGAATGACTCAATAATTGGGCATCACAAAGTAATGAGTCTCAAATCACACACTTCCTAGTTGGGAATTAATAAAGAATGCTTAGTAGGAAAGTGTGGAAATAGGGCAGTTTATCTATGTGGGCCTTTACTTATTCTTTTGCAGTTAAATTCTGGTTTAACACGAATCTACCTACATACTCATTTGAATCTTTCTGTGGTTTTAAGTAAACACTCTTGAGGTTATTGTATCTGAAAATTCCATGAAATGTGGCAAAGAACAGGATTGCAATAGGATTTTTTTTTTCGTAATTAACATAATTAGTCCCGTGACCTACCTAACTGAACTGATAAGTTTCAGTGACTACCTCACCGTGACCCATGCAGTCTTCCAGATTTTTGTTTCTTTGATCTTTTCATCTACAAAATATCCTTTTTACACTTTATCTCACATGTTCATGGTCATAGTCTAGAACTTTAAGACTTTCAATAATTGCTTCATCTCTAAAATGTCATTGTGAGGCAGTTTCTTATGGTTAACTACATTGCCTCTTTTTAACTCATTTACTGTAAAGTCTCTTCTACAACACTCTACAATGTTTCATTTAATCCATTAATCACATTGTTATTTAATCTATAAATATCCACTCTCCTATGCCTTACTTCATGGTCTATCTTTAAGTCATTCTGTAGCAAGCACCTCAACTCTAGTACCCACCTTCTTTCCCCAGCATGTTTTGCTTGGTGAAACACCAACTCTTAACCCGGCTATTTGTGTTCTGTGTACATAGCTGGATGTGTCTGGAGAAAATAACACAACAGGCTGTTGGGTTTTATGTGAAATTCATGACTACACTCAATAGTACTGCCTTGCACTTATACTACATTCTTCAGATTTTCTCACTTTTCTCTTTATTCTCAGAAAGGAATTCTTTTTTTGAGTTGGAGTCTCACTCCATAGCTCAGGCTGGAGTGCAGTGGCACACTCATGGCCACCCCAGCGTCAACCTGCTGGGCTCAGGCAATCCTTCTACCTCAGCCTTCCAAGTATCCGGAACTACAGGTGTGTGCTGCCATGCCCGGCTAATTTTCTGATTTATTGTAGAAATGAGGTCTCACCAAGTTGCCCAGACTGTTCTCAAACCTGTGGGCTCAGGTAAACCCCTCACCTTGGCCTCCCAAATTACTGGACTTGAGCCACCACACCTGGCCGGATTTTTTTTTTTTTTTTTGTCTCAAACTTTCCACAATTTATTTCCCCCTTACTCTCAAAACCATCAGAGGGAAATTATCTTATTTTTCCATTCCCCACATCTATAAACCTTGCACTACATCTATAAACCTATAATTTCAGTCTCCCACCCTGTTACAATGAAAAGCCAATCGTTCCACTTGAGCTCTGGATCCCATCTATTTTAATCTCATAAATACAGTGGATGGAATCAAGTGGCTCATCTCTCTTCGTCATTGGTTTCTCCCTCTATGTTGGATTATTATCAGTGTGTAAATGTACACATTGAAAGAGAGTGAGGAAGAGGGAAGAAGAGAATAGAGTAGCACTATATCCTTACATACCTGGAACATTGTACCAGTCCAATTAATAATGTGGTGACTGAGTTTAGTAGATATAATTATTTAGCATGTATATATGTATATAGTTGTATGTGTATGTTTAATCTATGTATGGGCATGTATGTGTAAAATACATATAATGTGGTGATATATGTATATGTGCAATGGTACTTACGCTATATATCCTATTCAAAGTAAATGGTAACTTAATCCTGGCATGGTAGCTTATGCCTGTAATCCCTGCACTTTGTGAGGCCAAGGTGGGAGAATCACTTGAGCCCAGGAGTTCAAGACCAGTCTAGGCAACATAGTAAGAACTTGTCTCTGCAGAAAAATTTATCTAGACATGGTCGCGGGTGCTTACAGTCCCAGCAACTCGAGACTGAGGCAGAAAATTTACCTGCCACGATCATGCCATTGTACTGCAGCCTAGGTGGCCATGATTTTAAAAAAAAGGGGGGAAAGGAAAGACTAAATGGTACTAATAAAAGCAACAGTAAGATTTGTGGAAAAGCATGTTTTAACTTTTAAATATTGGTTTTTGCTTGTCAAACAAGTAAACTCTGATAGAGTAACTACCCTTGAGCTGGGTTCTATGGTGCATGCCTCGGGAGATTGAGGCGGGCGGATCGCTGGAGCCTAGGAGTTCTAGGTTGTAGTGTGCTATGATCAGATGTCTACACTAAGTCCAGTATCAATACGGTGGCTCCCAGGATTAGGGAACCAGCAGGTTACCTAAGAAGGGGAGAACCGGCCATATCTGAAACAGAGTAGGTCAAAACTACAGTGCTGATCAGTAGTGGAATTGTGACTGTGCCTTTGAAAAGCCACGGCACATCAACCTGGGCAACATAGTGAGACCCTGTCTCTTAAAAAAAACAAACAAAAACTTGAGTTTTATTTAGTTTTAAATTTATTCTGGGGGATGTCAGAGTTTTTATTTTTTGTTTTGTTTATTGATAGATTTAATATGGTATCGACACTAGGCCACAAAAATGTTGCTATTAAACATTCTTTTATATACAGGATAAATTAAAATTACATTTAACTCTTTCAGTCTGATTCAAATCTTTTCTGTCTTATTTTCCAACTTTTCTTCTCCTCCCTTTCTTACTACCATATCACTTAAAGCTTCAGCCTCTCCATTCCCAAATTGACAAACTAGCCCTGTTAATCCTGCTTGCCTTTACACATGTTTTCTTCTGGACTTAGAGTGCAGTCTCATGACCACTACTCAATGACCTGTTGTAATGCTAAAAATTTCATGTCTCTGAAGATTTCTGTAATTGTCTACAGAGTTAATCTCTTTTAGCTTCCTGTGGTATATTTGTTCTTAGCCTTTATAATAACAGTTGTCAGGTTGGGTCATCGTTTTGTTTACATGAAATATTTATTAGAAGAAAATAATACCAGTAACTTACTTTAAAAATTGGCTTTAATATAAAGGATATTTCACATTTTCTCAAAATACAAGTATCATTTAAGTGACAACTTTGTGAAATGATGTTAACTGGCAAGTAGAGTAGCTTCAAATTAGTTAAAATCTGTGGAGTCACCATGACTCTCATTTTTTCTGATTTGTGCAAATCAGAACATGCATTAAAAGATGTTTTCATTTTTGTTCTATTGGCTTATCTGGACAGTCTCACCGACTTAATATACAGGTAGAAACGTACCTTAATAAACCTCAATGTGATTGCTAGTTATATTGCAAGAACATTTCTGAGTCACCAATTTGAAAGTGAATTGAACCCCAAGCTTTTAGAAGTTCTATTGAGGCAGAATTTTAAGAAAATAAATCTCAGGTTCTAAACTTTAGAAGTATTGCAGAAGTACTTACAAAATCCTGTTGCCTACTCTGTAGGCGGTCGCATTGCCAGTTTATTAGACTTTTTTTAAAAAACAAATGTCTAAGCTGGGCTCGGTGGCTCAGCCTGTAATCCCGCGCCTTTGGGAGGCTGAGGTGAGTGGTTTGCCTGAGCCCGCGGGTTCGAGACCCGCCTGGGCAGCGAGACCTCATCTCTACAATAAATAAAAAAATCAGCTGGGCATGGTAGCGTATGCCTATAATTCCGGTTACTTGGAAGGCTGAGGTGGAAGGATCGCCGGAGCTCAGCAGGTCGAGGCTGCGGTGGCCAGAAGCGGCCACTGCACTCCAGTCTGGGCGAACGAGTGAGACTCCAACTCAAAAAAAACACAAATGTCTATCCTTTAGAACTGTGTTTTTATCCCCCCCCCAAAAAAAATTAGGAAATAAAGGGTATAAATGATACCCATTTTCTTCTTTTAACAGTATTTTGGAGGGGTGGACTGGGGGTAGCCAAGAAATCTATTCACAGTTATCTTACTGAAAAATCAAAATAATATGCTGTGGTTGATATATATGGTTCTTATCTTCATAGATGTGTAGACTAAGTGGGGAGAATATTACATCATGATACTTGGTATTAAGACATTAAAGAATAATACAATAGTATGGTGGTGGCAGAGAAGTTTCAGTGAGAGATGTTAGCTTGTCATTCTCTCTTCCCTGCTTTGAAAGATGTTCTGTTTTTAGTCGTTTGTAATTTGTTTTACTTTAGAAATCTTATCTTTAAATTTTTTTAGGGTATAATGTAAATTTCTTTTTCAGTTTTTTAAATCTGAAAATTTATACAGATTTACCCTTGGACTAAGTCATTTTTTTAAAAAAATCTGTTTATTGGTGATCTGTAATATACTTCTCATTATACAAGTCAATCAATTAACAAAATCATATATCTCTCTCCATATGTTATTTTAGATTATACTAAACCCGATTTGAATGATGGTGTAGATGGTGGAAAAACCACTTCATTATTGGCCTTGTGCCACAATAAAGTTATTCATTTTCATAAGTTTGGTCTACTATTTTAAACATGATTATTAAGAGTGCCCTGGAGGATTTATTAAAAGCTTTATGATCTAGTGTTGCTTCCCAGATAACCTTTTACTTATTATGAAAATGATAACATTATCATATCAGGCGATGAGGTATTTAGACAGAAGGTAGTAAAGTAGACTGTGGACTAAGGAGAGATTCAACTTTTTGAAGTCTGCCCCTAGAAACAAACAGCAGTTCATATGGTAGTCTTAAACTTGCATCATAGTGTTAGAACTATATAAATCTTCATCTAGAAAGGCTGTTAACTTTCATGCAGAGTGCTAGGCACCATCAGCTCTAAAGTTGTTTGGTTTTTAGGTATTTGTTTGAAGTTAGCAAATATAGTATGCAATCAAAATAGCCAACTTTGAAACTCAGATGATAGCTTTGTCCAAGTTGGCTACAATACCAGAAATACGGAATAAAGAGACTTTACCAAAAAAACTTAAAAATTTTTTTTTTTATTCTTCTTGCAGACTTAGTGTTCCTGAAAGTACACCTTTCACAGCGGTCTTAAAGTTTGCAGCAGAAGAAGTAAGTATGGAAATTAGAACAACCTTTATGGAATGTGGTTTGGAAATATGCTTCAAAAATTTTTACAATTTGTGTGCATTTTGACCCACCGTTTCTATGTGGGTTCCTTACTAGACTTATACTATTCTCAAAAAATTATAAGTAGAATGAAACTTGACTTACTTTCAGGTATAAGAGTGAGTTAAACAAATTGACACATGTGTTGTATGCACTCATTGACAATTATAAGGAGAATTCTTATTAAAATTTAAAGGGTACTGATATTTGTAAATGTTTTTTAAAACGTAACATATCACATTATATTCTGTATACTCATATTTTTACTAGTTTTGATTCTGAAATTGCAATTTAATAAAATATTTATCATAGTTTTCAAATTTTCTGCATGAGCATGTGGATGGTCATTAACACTTGTTTTCAAAGTGTCTAGTTTTTAAAAACATGTTTGACTTTGTTTGCTTTTTAAGATATAAAATTTTTCCTAGCCGAGTGTGGTGGCTGGCATCTGTAGTTTCAGCTACTTAGAAAGCTGAGGCAGAAGGATCGCCTGAGCCCAGCAGATCAAGGCTGTGGTGGCCGTGAGTGTTCTACTACACTCCAGCCTGGGCAACAGAGTGAGACTCCAACTCAAAAAAATTAAAAGTTATAAATTTTTTTTTTATAAAGATGTGGGGTACAATTCAGGGTTAGGTATACAAACGTTTATTATGTAGGTACCCTTGTTGAGGAGGTGTGCCCCTCCCACCCCTCCTCCCCAACAGTTTTCCACTACTGCCAATCTCTTTAAATTTTCCATACACAATGATTAGAAGCCACATATAATGCAACTCTTTGGACAGGACACTTGGAAGAATAGCTTGATCTAGTAGTAATGGAACCAAAATGTGACTTGGGGTTCCAGTCCTAGTTGTGACATTAACTAGCCATATGACATAGGGCATATCCCTCAATTTCTCTCTTCCTTGATTTTTTTATCTGTAAAATGAGAGTAGTTAATGCCTGTCCTTCCTGTTTGCTTAAGTGATTTTTAGTAAAAATATCATTTACCAAAATGCTGTGGTGAAGTTAAAAGTGCTAGACAGGTATAGAGTAAGCCAAATCAAAATGGTTTGGTTCAGAATCTTTTAAAAAGTTTGTAGTCACAGAAGAATTTTAACAACGAAATAAATAAGAAACCAGCTTAATACATAGTCTTGCCCTGAACTTGGGTGATTAATAGTAAGTTAGCCAGCCCACCAGTGCTCATAGCTTCTTGAAAACTACTGTCAGGAAGCGCTAACATCTTTTGTCATTCATTCAGAATTAAACTGCAAAGCAGTAGTCCTTGTTTTAAAGTCAATTATGATATATTCTCCAAGCAGAAAGGTTAAGTAAAATGAGGTGGGACACAACTCTGAATACAGCATTGTCATTACATTTTGCTACACAGATCTGTTACCAGAATATTCCTGGTCTGGGGAATTAGCAGAATCCACAAATTCCAGATTTAAGAAGTAGATCTATATAAGCTATAATTGATATTTGTTATAATACATTTTGGAGTGATTTTGACATATGTCCTTTATAATGCAAAGGCTGTGGTGATCTTGGTTTTCTACTAAAAGTAGAAAATCTAAACATATAGTTGAAAATAAACTAACAGACTTCACACAACCATTTATATTGATGAATGTTTTAATATAGATTATAATTACCATGAATCATAGGTGCTACACATTTATTATTTATTTTTTTTGTGTTGGAATCTCACTCTGTTGCCCAAGCTAGAGTGCAGTGGCATACATATGGCCACTGCATCCTCAACCTGCTGGGCTCAGGTGATCCTTCCATCTCAGCCTTCTGAGTTGCAAGAACCACAGGTGTGTGCCACTACTGTGGCTAATTTTTTTAAAATTATATTTTTAAAAAAAATTATTGTAGAGACGAGGTCTCACCAGATTGCCCAGGCTGATCTCGAACCCTGGATTCAGGCAATCCTCTCGCCTGCTCCCTGCATAGTGCTGAGATTACAGGCTTGAGCCACATTGCCCAACAGTGCTATGCATTTAGAAAAAGTGTGACTTGCAGGCAGTGGTGAGAGAGGCTTTCATGAGATGATATTGTGAAATTTGTTTCAATAAGAACAAAAGTTGACTTGAAACCAAAGTCTGAATTTAAATTCCTGATAAAATTCTCTTAATAAACAATAATAAAATTCCCCAACACATGCCTGAGATTTAGTTTACTAACTAATGAGTTGTCAGAACCTGGAAAGAGCCTCCTAACATACTTACTTATAGGAATTATAGGATCTGAGGAAGAAAATAAATGAAAAAAGAGGATCATAAAGTTTTGCATCTAGGAGAAAACTTGTCAGTATTACAGGACAAAACAGACTACTCACTCTATTTTATATCACTATGTTGCCTCCCCCGATTTTCATTTAACTATTGCTTCCACATTCTCCAGACGGGAAAAATGGTGTCAGGAATTCCTTTTGATTTTTGAAGTACATAAAATATGTTGTCATGACATGGGTGTGACTAAGCAAATAAATAACTTATCTTAAAATGAACATGATCTAAGAAGTAAGATTCACCCAGTAAGGTGACTGAGAACCTTGTAGGACTCTAGTTATGGAAATCTGAGAGCCTGATAATTAATTGAGTGTTTAGTCAAAGTTTTATTGAGACTGTAGCTTCTACAAAATATTTTTAAAATTCACTTAAATACACTTTGAAGTTCTTTAAAAATTTCTGAATCTTTAACAGGACCCAATGAAGAATGTTCCAATATTGAGAGTAAAATTTGTTTATTATGTACCTAATACTGTATAGCAAATAATTGTTCTTTTTTTTAACTTCAACATTTTTTTATTTTAAAATTGTGGGGTACATTTCAAGGTTAGGTATGCAAATATTCACTGGGCAGTTACCGTTGTTGATGAGGTGTGCCCCCACTTCCCCAGGCAGATTTCTACTACTGTTAGTCCCGCCTCCCTGCCCCCCTCCTCTCCACAGTTTCCTGCTACAGGCAATCCTTTTCTTATACTATTGCGGTAGTTGTTCAAGGCCCACTTATGAGTGAGAATGTGATATTCAGTTCTTTGTTTCTGTGAAAGATCACTCAGTATTATAGACTCTAATTCCATCCAGGTTGCCACAATTTCACGATTTTATTCTTCTTTATGGCTGTGTAATTTCCCATCGTGTATGTGTACCACATTTTTTTTAAACAGTTCTCTTTTGATGGGCAGAACGGTGGTTCCGTGTTCTTGCTATTGTGAACAGTGCTGCGATAAACATATATGTGTAGGTATCTTTTTGAAAGAGTGATTTGAGTTCTTCTGGGTATATTCCCAGTAGGGGAATTGCAGGATCATATGGAAGGTTGATTTTTAGAACTTTTAGGTATCACCACACTGTTTTCCACAGAGGCCGTACTAGTTTGCACTCCCACCAACAGTGTCGAAGTGTTCCCTTTTCACAACATCCTCTCCAGCATCTGTTATTTTTTGTTATTGATGATGGCCATTCTGACTGGAGTTAGGTTGTATCTCAGTGTAGTTTTAATTTGCATCTCCTTGATGACTAGTGAGAATGAACGTTTTTCATGTATCTGTTGTCTGTTCGTATGTCTTCTTATGAGAAGTGTCTATTCATATCTTTTGCCCACTTTGTAATGGGGCTGTTTGTTTTGTTCTTTTCAGCATGTTTGAGTTCCTTGTAGATCCTAAATGTTAGGCCTTTATCAGACACGGAGTTGGCAAATGTTTTTTACTAGTCTGTGGGCTGTCTCCCTGCTCTCTTGATGGTTTCTTTGGCTTTGCAGAAGCTTGTCAGTTTGATGAGGTCCCACTTGTCTATGTTATCGCTTATGACCTGGGCACTTTTTGTTTTGATCAGGAATTGGTTGCCAGTTCCAATTTCCATAAGAGTGTCTCCTGCATTTTCTAAGGTTTTTATAGTTTGAGGTTTTACGTTTAGGTCTCTGATCCATTTAGAGTTGATTTTTGTGTATGGGGATAGGTAGGGGTCCTGTTTCAATTTTCTGCATGTGGTCAGCCAGTTTTCCCAGCACCATTTACTGAGTAGGCTCTCATCACCCCAGTGCTTGGTGGTAGAGGCTTTGTTGAAGATGAGTTGGTTGAGAAATTGAGGTTTTGCTTCTGGAATCTCTTCTATTCCATTGATCTGTATGCCTGTACTTGTACCAATACCAGACTGTTTTGATTATTGTAGTTTTATAATAAGGTTTAAAGTTTGGGAGTGCGCTACCTCCTGCTTTGTGTTTTTTGCTGAGGATTGTTTTGGCTATTCTTGGTTGTTTATGTTTCCATATGAATTCCTATATTGTTGTTTCTAGCTCTTAAAAGAATGTTGCTGGTAATTTGATGGTATGCGTTAAATCTGTAATTCCCTTCGGTAAAATGGATATCTTAACAATGATTCTTCCAATTCAGAAGCATGGAATATTTTTCCACTTGTTTGTGTCATCTTTGATTTCTTAGAGACATGTTTTGTAGTTTTCATTGTAAAGGTCTTTCACATCTCTGGTTAGGAAGATGCTGAGGTTTTGTGTTTTTTTTTGGTGACTATTGTGAATGGAATTGTGATTTTTATTTGGGTTTCTGTTTGTTTATTATTGGTGTATAGAAATGCGATTGTAGTTGCAAATTTATTTATTTATTTATTTGAGTTGGAGTCTCACTCTGTTGCCCAGACTGGAGTGCAGTGGCCGCTCCTGGCCACCGCAGCCTCGACCTGCTGGGCTCTGGAGATCCTTCCGCCTCAGCCTACAAATTTATTTTATACCCTGAGACTTTGCCAAAGTCCGCTATCAGTGAAAGGAAGTTTTTGACCGATTCTCCTGGGTTTTCAAGGTATAGAAACATGTCGTCTGCAAAGAGAAATAACTTGACTTCCTCTTTTCCTATTTGGATACCCCTCATCACCTTCTCTTCTCTGATTGCTCTAGCTAGGACTTCCAAAACTATGTTGTACAGGAGGGGTGAGAGTGGGCATCCTTGTCTTATTCCAGTTTTCAGGGGAAATGGTTCCAATTTCTATCTGTTTAGCAGTGTGCTGGCTGTGGGTTTCTTGTAGATCGCTCTTACTATTTTGAGTTATGTTCCTCTATGCCTAGATGCTCAACGGTTTTTATCAAAAAGGGGTGCTGGATTTTATCAAAAGCTTTTTCTGCATATAATGATATAATCATGTGGTTTTTTTGTTTTTACATCTGTTGATGTATTTAGTTACATTTATGGTCTTAGGAATGTTGAACCAGCCTTGCATCCCAGGGATGAAGCCTCCTTGGTCGTGGTAGATGATTTTTGAGATGTGTTGTTGAATCCAGTTTGCTAGGATCTTGTTGAGAAGTTTAGCATCTATCTTCATCAAAGATATTGGCCTGTAGTTCTCTTTCTTTGTTGGATCTTTACCTGGCTTGGGTTTCAATGTGATGTTAGCATCATAAAATGATTTGGGGAGAGTTCCATCTTTCTCAATTGCTTGGAATACTTTCAGTAGGATTGATATCAGTTCCTCCTTGTATGTTTTTTAGAATTCTGCTGGAAAGTCATCTGGTCCAGGGCTTTTTTTGTAGATAGTTTTCTTATGACATAGTCAATTTCCTTGATTGTTATTTGTCTATTTAGGATCTTACTTTCTTCTGGTTTCTATTTGGGAGGTTGTGTGATGTCAGAAAGTCCTCCATTTTCTTTAGGTTTTCAAGTTTGTTTCCATACAAGTGTACATAGTAGTCTCTGAAAATCTTTTGTGTTTCTTCAGGGTCAGATGTGACTTCATCTTTATGTTTCTGATTGTGTTTATTTGGGCTTTTTCTCTTTTTTTCTTGGTCACTCTAGCTAGGGAGCCATCAATCTTGTTTATCTTTTCAAAGAAACAGCTTTTTGTTTAGTTGATTTTTTGTATATCTTTTTGTCTTCTATGTCCTGGATATGGGCTTTTATTATGGTGATCTGGATCCTTCTGCTGAAGTTAGGGTTTTGATGGTTTTGCTCTTCCAGCTTCCTTAGGTGGCTTGTTAGGCTGTTAACTTGTGATCTTTCCATTTTCTTCATGTGTGTTTGTAGAGATATGAATTCCCCTCTTACTTCTACTTATATGGCATCCCAGGATTTTGGTAAGATGTTTCTTCATTTTCATTTGTTTCCAGGTATCTTGTAATCTCTGTTTTGATTTCCATGTTGACCCAGGAGTTGCTTAACATCATTGCTGTTTAGTGTCCATGTCTTTGTGGGTTTGGGCAGAACTTTGTTGGTGTTGATATTTATTTTTATTCCACTGTTGTCTGAGAAGGTGCATGGCAAAATTTCAATATTATGAAATTTTTTTAAGCTTGATTTATGGCCAAGGATGTGGTCTATCTTAGTGTATGTTCCATGCAGTGATGAGTAGAATGTATATTCTATGGTCGTTGGGTGGAGTGTTCTGTAGGTATCAGTTAAGTCCATTTGGTCAAAAAGTCACATTGAGGTTCCAGATTTTCTTGCTTATTTTTGTCCTGAAAATCTTTCTATGGTTGTGAGTGAGGTATTAAAGTCCCCAGCTATGATAGTGATAGAATCAATATCTTTTTTAAGTTTGCCCTAGAAGCTGTTTTATGAAGGTGGGTCTCCTATGTTGGTTGCATATATTTTAGGGTAGATATTTCTTGTTGATGGATTGAACCTTTTATCATTATGTAGTGACCTTCTGCATCTTTTTAAATTTTTGATAACTTAAAGGATATTTTGTCTGATACTAAGATTGCAACTCCAGCTTTCTTTTGTGTTCCATGCATCTGTAAATTTGTTCCCTATCCTCTTACTTTGAGCCTGTGAGTGTCCCTTCTAGTGAGATGAATCTCTTGGAGAACAATATATTGTTGCCTTAAGATATTTTATTGATTTTGCCATTCTGTGTGTTTTCATTGGTGCATTTAGTATATTCACATTCAGGCTAATTATTGAAATGTGAGAATTTATTCCTGTCATAAGATTCTTATAGTTGTTGTTGTTCCTGTTTGATATCTTTCTTTTGATTTTTTGTGTTGATTCATTTGTGTTATCAGTCTTGTTCCTGCACTCTTGTGAAGAATGTTGTCATTCTTGTTTCCTTTTCTTCTGTGTTTAATACTTTCTTAAGTGTTTCTTGTAGAGGTGGTCTAGAGGCAACATAAGATCTTAGGGATTGAATGTCTAGAAAAGATTTTACTTCTCCCTCGCTGATGAAGCTTAGTTTAACTGGGTAGGTTATTCTTGGTTGAAATTGTTTATCTTTGAGAACTTTGAAGATTGGGCTTCACTTTCTCCTAGGCTAAAGTGTTTCTGTAGATAAATTTGCTGCTCTTCTAATTAGTCTTCCTGGTAGGAAGTCTGACTTTTTTCTCTTGCCGCCTTTAGGATTTTTTCTTTTATGCCTATTTCATTAAGGCAAATTATTATGTGTCTAGGAGTTGGTCTTCTCATTTGTTGTCTTGCAGGAGTTCTCTGGATATCTTGTGTTTGACTTTTCGCATCACTGATGAGATGAGGGAAGTTTTCTCGAATGATTTCATGGAATGTTTGTTCCAGGGTGTTCTCTGTCTCACTGCCTCAAGAAGTCCAATTATTCTTAGGTTCGGCCTCTGAAATAATCACTCATCTCTTGAAGGTTTTGTTCTGTCTTTTTAAGCTTCTTTTCTATGTTTTTGACAGTTTGGGCTAGTTCTATATTTTGGTCCTCAAGCTCTGAGATTATTTCCTTTGCTTGACTAATCTGTTTTCCATGCTTATTAGTTTGTTATTTATTTCAGTCACAGTATTCTTTACTGCTGTTATCTCAGTTATCAACTCCTTCCTATTTTCCTCTTGTCTCTCCTCAATTCTTTTTATTCTCTCTATTAATGTTTTGATGTCTGAGTTTGTAGTATATGACCCATCATTCTGGGGGCTCTTCATTGTTTTCGTTCCGAAGTCTTTTCTCAGTGTCTGACCTCCCAGGGGTCTGTATGAGACCCATATTCTTCTTTTGTTTTTTCTTCATTTGTGTAGATTTTACTCCCCACTTTTTCCCCCTCTTCTTTAATTCTGATGTTCAGGGGTGGCGGAACTGCTTTTACTTCTGTTTGCTCAGTCTCCTGTTTTTCCTTATGTGAATCCGCTAGCTTTGTTCAATTCTGAGGCTGGACTGTGGGTTGGGGGCTATACTTTTTTACAGTTTTGAGATTTAATTGGGTGGGAGGTGTGATTCAAGATCTATCTGCATAACCCAGTATCCACCAATAGGTATATGGGTACTGTGGAACCCCCTTCCCACTGCCTTGCAGTCTGTCCATGCAGTGGAGGTGTAAGTTTGCTCCCTAATAGCAAAATGAGGTAAGATAAAGGAAAAGAATGGAACCGGGAAGGGTGGGAGGAAGGTGGAGAGAGAGAAGAGACAAATGTACCGACTAACAAATGAAAGGAGACACAAAGACAGAAAAGAGTTTAAAAAAACTAAAACATACAGGCAATCATACAAACACACAAGCCAACCAACCTACCTATTGATATATAATTCCCCTACACAAACAGGAGTTCCAAAGAAAAAAAGGAGAAATCACTAAAATAACAGAAACAAGGCAAGTATGAAAATGTTATCAAAAACAGAGAAAAGAGAGAAAAAAGAGAAAAGTTAAAAAAAGTAAAAACAAACAAAAATGAGCAAAACAAACAAAGAATATAAACATTTAAAAAAGTAAAAACACAAAAGCAAGCTTGGTCTGAAATTGTTCCTGTGAGTCAAGGTCCTTTCAGAACTGATCTCTAGCTCTTATCGCAAGCTAGTAAGGTTGCTCACAGCTAGAGTCAGATGTCCCAGGCCTGCTGTGGAAGGATCAGATCTGGATCCCAGACCTGGGACATCTGACTCTGCTGCCTGTCATGTCTGCCACTCAGATCTGACCTGTCTGTGTCTGATCTAGCATGGGGGAGAGGCTTCTTTCTCTCCCCTTTGATGCAATTACCTTAGGTCCCAAGTTGGAGGCTGGGCAGAGCTGTGCAGAGCTGGGCAGGTGGATGCAGGTCTCTGCCTGGTCCTGGGACAGAGAAAATGACTTTGATAAGCACCTCCTTACCAGGCATGGGCCTCCTCCCTGCCATGCCACCCCTGTGTGGCAGCTTGAGGCAGGGGAGGGAGCAGGGAATTCCACAAGGCCAGGAGCGGAGGGCCACAGCTGCCGCGCAGTGCGTGGGATCAGCCGCAGCAGCCACCTTTAGTGAAGGCCAAAGCAGTGGTGGCAGCAGCGCCTTGCCTGGGGCTGGCTGCAGCAGCCACCTTTTGCGGAGACATTCTCAATCCGACTTGTCCTCTTGCCATCTTGCCCCTCCTCCCCAAATTACTGTTCTTAGGCATGGTTAAGTTCTTATTTTATTTTTTTAATTTTTATGTATTTATTTATTTATTTATTTTTTGAGTTGGAGTCTCTCTCTGTCGCCTAGACTGGAGTGCAGTGACCGCTCCCGGCCACCGCAGCCTCCACCTGCTGGGCTCCGGCGATCCTTCCACCTCAGCCTTCCAAGTAGCCGGAATTACAGGCATGCGCTACCACGCCCGGCTGGTGTTTTGATTTATTGTAGAGATGAGGTCTTGCTGCCCAGGCGGGTCTCGAACCCGCGGGCTCAGGCAATCCACTCACCTCAGCTAAGTTCTTATTTTAAAACTTGATTCTTCAGTTCATTACTTAAAATAAACTTCTAGTTGTTTTTCTCAACTATGTATATGTGACCAGTATAAATGGTAGAGCAATACTTCCCAGACAACTAGACCTACACCCAAAATAGTACCACCAAAATAAAAACCACGAAACACTGGGATTAGTGACCAAAAGTTAGGAAAACACTTAATTCACTGTTTTCTTTTTGAAGCTAAACTATATTAGTATATTTTAGATTTTTGAAAAGACTACTAGTTTAACATATTGTTTTCCAAACTTACTGGTCACAAACTCAAGTATAAAATTTATAAAATTAGTTCATAGCACAAACTTGTGTAATAGGTATTTGTTGAATAAATGAGCAAACTATGAATACATAAACATCGCTTTGACAACTGCTGGTCTTTTTAAGAGATGGAATCTGCCTTTTGGCTACCAATAAGTTCCATGCCACATTTTATTAATTCTAGAAGCACATCTTTTTAAACATCTCTGAAATAATTCAGGGAGGCCTACTATTACTATTGACCACATGGTGGTCACATAATTGTCTGGGTGATATCACATGTACTTAACTGAAATTTATTATTTCCTAGTGAAATGATTGGACAATTGCAATCCTTTGGGTTTTAAGTCAGCAAATCATTTAAGAAGAATTTAAGGAATGTAAGCTTTGGTTGTTACCAGAAAATCTTCTATGGGCCTCTCCTATTAAACACAAGAGAATAAATGTTTGCAACTTGCCATTTCTAGGGAGAAATTTTAGGAATGATGTCATCAATTTATTTTACTTATAGTTTTTTCCTGTGCAAAAGAATTATATATGATAAAAATAAAAGTCCAAAAGAGTAGACCTTGATCTGGACATAAACTGATAGTATTTGCCTTTTTCACAGTATGTAAAATAAGGTACATTTTATAATTGTTTCCTAAATAGAGTCAGAAGCGTTATTTAGACTAAGTGTTGTTGAACAACAAAGGGGATCAGGAGTGCTGACGGCTGCACAGGTGAAATCTGCAAATAACTTTTGACTCTCCAAAAACTTAACTAATAGCCTACTGTGGACTGGAAGCCTTACTGATAACATAAACAGATGACTAATGCATATTTTGTATGCTATGGGTATTATATACTGTATTCTTACAATAAAGTAGGCTCCAGAAAAGATATTATTAAGAAAATCACAAAAGAAAATACATTTACTATTCATTAAGTCGAAGTGGACCATCATAAAGGTCTTTGTCTTTGTTCTTGAGTAGGCAGAGGAAGAGGAAGACGAAGAGAGAGGTCTTGCTATCTCCGGGTGGTAGATGCAGCAGAAAATCCACACATATTTCATTCAGGGGGCAACTGTACTTTTCTTGATGGTTTCACACATTCTAAAAGATAAATCACATCTTAGAATTAAAGAATTGATTATATGTAGCCCATTCTTGCAAATCCTGTTATATCTATATGTATTTTTTCTCCTTTTAGTTTAAAGTTCCTGCTGCAACAAGTGCAATTATTACCAATGGTAAGAATGAGTTTGTAAATTTTTTTATTACCTCAGATCTATAGAAATTATCTTAAAAGAATCAAATTAATTAAAATTTACTTAAATATAGAAAGCTCTAAATATATATCAATATAAATGGTATACTTAGTAGCAAACACTGTCAGTTAGCTCTTTTCATATCTGTTCATAATGAGCTCTTTTCAGTTTTTTTGTGTGTGTGCTTTTCTTATAGAATAGCACTTTATAATATCTTGTATCCTTATCACTTCATGCCAGATTATTATGAAAAATAATTTTATGTTTTGGCAAGTTTTTTTTTTTTAAATAAGTTATGTTGTTTTAGTATATACAAAGTTGCTTTAGAATATAGAAAGTTGACTGGGCAAGAAGGCTTACTCCAGTAATCCCAACACTTTGGGAGACTGAAGCGGCTGGATTGCTTGAACCCAGGAGCTCAAGACCAGCCTGGGCAATAGAGCAAAGCATTGTCTCTATTTATAAAAATTGAAAAATTAGCTGGGATGATGGTACCTGTAGTCCTAGTGACTCAGGAGGCTGAGGCGGAAGGATTGCCTGAGCCCAGGAAGTCAAGGCTGAGGTGAACTATGATAGGACCACTGCGTTCAAGCCTGGGTAACAGAGATCCCTACTCAAAAAAAAAAAAAAAAAATCAAACTAACAAAAACAATATAGAAAGCTAAGGAATATACCTTTGCCATACATTGCTATACCTCTCCTATTAGAAAACGGTTTCTTATAGGCTTGCAATAATGAAGATTTTATTCAGTTAGGTAGATAATTAAAATCTAAATATCTTAGAATACTGATAATCAGTTTTGATGAAACCTGTCATGTGAGAAAATAGTGCAATAATAAGATGAGGAGTAAAAATTTTAAGGAGAGCTTAACTATGTTTCAAGTATACAAAGTGATATTATTGATGAGTGCTGGTGAATGGTCCGTGTGCGGTTTGGATAGACTAAGAGGAAATGGGCCTAATGTGCATGAGGTAACTTAGATAAAACAATTTCTAACTCTAAAATATTCTGCATGCTGTCACATTGAAGTGTTTCTCTGTTTAGAAGAAAGTTGGCCTACTTTCTGGAAAGTTTTAGACTTGCAACTGAATAACTCTTACAAAAATGTTTTGAAACTTACAAGTGTTCGTGAAATTTGAACTAAATGACTTTGTGGATTCTCCCAGTCCTAAGATATTATGCCTCAGAGGAATACAAAGATGATTAATGGCAAACCTAAGGTGCTCTTAGCTTTTTAGAAGAAATGTCAAACATTATTTCTCACTCTTATGTGGCAACATAGAATTAAAAACCTGTCTTTCATAGGACTTACCAGGATCATTGCTTTAACAGCAATGAGTATGGATGCATAATAATAGTAGATTCCAGCAGACAGATAACCTGAAAGATCATCACTTCTGTTCTGGGATTTAAGTTGTTTAGCGTGGGCCTGTGTACACAGCAGCACTATTTTGGCAGATCTCTCTTCTTGTTACTGTTAAATCATTTAGCTTTAGAAATAACTTATGTGATTTTACAACTTATTTTCTAGATGGAATAGGAATAAATCCTGCACAGACTGCTGGTGAGTATCTATTTGAAAACTCTTGGAGGAGTGGGTGGCCTATGTATGTCAGTTGACACTGCATATTTATTTTATTCTAATTATACTTGATAGGACTTTAACAAGATAGAGCTGCATTTTAGGGACTGTGCAGCAGTCTTTATGTGTCTAAGTAATAATTTGTTTATTTATATCATTTATGTATGTATTTGTCTGAATAACGAAACCTGACATTAGCCTGAGCATTAAAAGTATTTAATTAATGCATATAACAAAAAATCTGAAGGTAAGATTGTTTTCTCATTGGAATAATGATTTTGACATACCTCTTAAGGTAAGTGTGAAGTAGTGACTTTAAAGTTCTCAAAAACTTGCATTACTTTTAGTTAGCATTCATTAAATGCTATCTATTGTTATTTTAAAGAAGTATAATCATTTACATTTCAAGAGCCTGAGTCAATGCTCGCATAGTATTTAAACTGCTAACCTTATACAGAGTGATACATTGATGGCCTAAAAAATAGACAGGATAAAAGTACATGTAACTTTATTAAAAATAACCTAAAACATAAAAAAAGATTATATTTTTAAATGTATTCTCCTGGACTTAAAATCTAATAATAATGTTTTAAAATTAAACATGCTTTAATATAACCTCATTCTTGAGCAGTAGTTATTTTTAAATTATTGTATTCTAAAGTACTTCTTTATTATAACAAAATTATGTTGTCTTCATGAACCATGAAATTGAAATTTTGTCATAGAACACAATGACTTAAAATTGCAAATTTTTGTTACTTAAATCAGTAATTTTTAGTGTATGATTTTTTAAAATTAAAAAAGATTCTTGAAAATCATGAGGCATTTAATTGTATGAATGAATGCCTTTAAACTTAGATAAAGGTTTTGTTTTTTTCTTATTCTGTAAGTTTCCATTTACATTACTTTGAATTACTGCCTACCTTAACATATTGCTTGTCATGTTACCTTTAAACATTGAATGTGCGTATCATTGAATATGAAGATAGTCTCTTGGTAGGCAGTTGATCCCAAACAAGTCAAGATACCTGAATTTTGGTTACTTGAAGTGATTTAGATATGTTATTTTTTTTCTGTCCTTAGTTATTTTATTGTGTATTAAGCAAGTATTCATGATTAAATTAGTCCAATTTGTTACTTGTTGAATGTATTCATTAGTCACTTCATGGCTGGCGTTCCTATTTAAAATTTGTAAACATTGTTGGATTGTGATGATATAAGAAGAATAGGAACAATACTTAAAAAGCATGGAATTGGGTTCTGCTGCTTGAGCTTTTGTACCTAGTTTACCTTTTACTACATTGTTTATTGTGTTTAGTAATTGTTGGAATATTAAGATATCTTGATTTTCAAATACCTAACTTTATGTTTTGTTTATTTGTATAGGAAACGTTTTTCTAAAACACGGTTCAGAACTGCGAATTATTCCTAGAGATCGTGTTGGAAGTTTTTAATGCCTGCTACTTGGAACATAAGATTACATTTCAAAATAAATATTGGTATTTTTTTGTTGTTGTAAAATTGAAATCAGGCATTTACCATACTATGAGTACACCAAGAATCAATGTAATAATGAAAGGTGACTTTTTGTCCCTTTTTGTTGTTTGTACTCTTCGTGTGAAGAGGAAATGCTTATGAATTAAGGGTATTACCACCACAGAAGATCATGTAGTCTTTGATTACTACCTCACAACACAAACCGGTAGTTCATTTGGGGTAAATGGATTATCCAACTGTGTTTTATAACTGGAGGATGCTTCTGATAATTCTTTCTGAGAACATTTGGAAAATTAAAATGTACTGAATCTTACATATTTGTCTGAGTTAAACATGTAAAAAGACTTTGGATCGTGAATGGCTGATTGCTTGATAGTTCGATTCTTAATTACATAGTTTATGATGAAAGCGATAGACCAATCAATGAATAGTTAACTATCTTAAATTTTCATCATTTAGGTTTTTTTAAACTTTAAATCTCATGTGTCATATAAATTCAGTTTCATATCACAAAATTAAACATGAACTTTTAAATCTAATGCTTATGTATATAAATTGATGTCCCATACCAAATTTTAACAGTGATCTTGCAGAATCCAATACTTGTAATCATCTGAGTTGACAATACAGTGGAAGCATCCTTTGCTGAGTTATGCATTCCTTTTTCAATCTCTTATTGTAGACTTGTAAATGGGAATCTTTAAGAAAACATTGTTTTTGGGGGGAGTAATATTTTTAAGTAGCATTCAGGAAGAGAGTTGTTGCAAGCAAGATTTGAAAGTCATTACAAAACAAGGAAATGTTGATTGGAAATGCTGATGAGTTTTACTTATTGAAGACTGAACTTTTAAGAAAGTGCTAAGATTTCTCACTCAAGTGAGTATGAAGCCAGAAAGGGAAGATGGGGAACCCAGATGACCAGGCTTCTCATACGGAGGAAAACAACAAAGGATAGCAGGAGAGAGGGACAGAATCCTGAAGCAAAGTGTCACAGAAAAAACCAACTGAAAAGCTAGAACAACCAAGAGTATATTGGGGAGAACTGAAAGGGAAACAAAATACTTGACATAGTCATAAGTATTAGGGCACAGATAGGGTGAGGGTGGATGGATGGAGAGGGAGAGGCACAGGGAGGTGCAGCGATGCCGGAGCCGCACTGGCAATCCAGAGATCCAAGTAATTGCAAAGAATTGCAATACACAGAGGTGAGAAAAGATAAAATTTATTTAAGAAAAGTTCACCCCCACAGACAGGGAGCAGGGCTACACTCTAGGTGAGTGTGGCCCGTAGTCCCCCAAAGCCCTGGCTTAAATCCTTTTCCTTGGAGATGTTGCAGTCAGGTAGACATGACTTCCGTGACTTCCTTATT
This sequence comes from Cephalopachus bancanus, assembly GCA_027257055.1. Lineage (NCBI taxonomy): Eukaryota > Metazoa > Chordata > Mammalia > Primates > Tarsiidae > Cephalopachus > Cephalopachus bancanus. The sequence goes on from JAPVLO010000257.1 coordinate 1,838,517, forward strand.
GACCACCTGTGGATGTCATGGAGAACCTGTGACACAGAGACCCGTTAATGTCTGTCCATATTATCATAGCCCCTAGAGAAAGGCGTGACAAGGATTCTAATGTTCCTGCACCTTCCTGAACGACATTCTTTAGAGCTAATGGAGGGTGCATTTCGCCTTATCTCCTATGCATTCCCAGTGGGTAGCTTCGGGGGATCCTTGGCTTCCCTGTCCCAATTTACTGGAAGATTGAATCCCCACCTGCTCCCCCTCTGAGCGGTCATAACTTTTGTAATTATAAGTTTCATGACTTTTACAATCCTTGCCCAATGCATGGTGTCTTAGGCCTTTTAAATTCCCTTTGCTCTAGGCAAGCTTGATTGCCGCTATGAGATACCTCTGATACCTGGCACAGGAAGTCTGTTTCTGAAAAGACGAAGTCGGCAAAGTTAATTTTACCTAAAATGTGCATTTCTCCAAAAGCATAACTTCTACTTTTTCATCATTGTATTAAGATTTAAGAACAAGATTAGAAAATGGCTTTTGGCTCTCGGTCTGTCCTTTCAATAAGTAGCAGAAGGCAATTAGAGAAAGCAAAGTATCGGCCTTGTCAGCATACAGATTTCAAAATATTCCTTATGAGAATCCAAAGAATGACATGCATAAGGAAAGATTTTTGTCTGCTCTTCTAGAAGAAATCCATATCTATGCAAGTCTTGAACAGTGAAATGAAGACTGTTATTGATTCAGAATCAGTGCTTGACCTGCGGTGTTCTAAATGGTGCGCTCTCCAGAGGCAGGGATTGTGTCTGTCTAGTTCTTTCTAGAACTGGAAATGTAGTGGGTTTCAATGAATAATTGCTGAATTATTCATGAATAAAGTCTCTTTAAGATCAGTTTTTGTCTTGACATGTTTCAGTATTTTCCCTATCATAAGACCCATGGTCATTAGGGGAAAAAAATTAGAGGAAAATTTAACATAATAAGCATCTAAGGATGCCATCAGTAGTTGCTTAAGAAATTACCAGATAAATAACTTATAAATTTGACAGGTGAACATCAGAATTCTGAATTAGCAAAGGAAAAAAAAAATTTTTGCTTAGGTAAACAACTATATTTCTGATGTCTGAGGAAGTTTTTTACTTTTATAAACAAAATATGATATGCAAAGGCTCTTATTCCTTGCATAATTAAGCTTCACTTAACCAGAAATTTATTAAAACCCGTTCCCTGAATTTTTGTTTAAGTTAGATTTCCTCTATTCTGTTTTTAGCTAAAAATCTGCCTGCCTGCTTTTATTGCATAAGTAAGTCTATTGTGTCCTATCCCATGAAATGATTTATTTAATATTTTTGTCCTTTGGTTTTGAAAATTGTAGTAAGGTCCTAACAACATTTTATTAAATAGCTAAACAGTTTGTTATTAAATGTGGTCTGTAATTTCTTTGTGCAGAATGATTTGAAATATTGTATTTTGTTTAAATGCATTTTTGGCCCATAATTAATATCTTATGAAAATACATTTTATTATACTATAAACAGTATTAGCTACTCTTATTTTATTATTGGAATGCCTTCATCAGCACACCTGTTAAACCAGAATATAAAAATGTAGTAAGGAATAAAAAAGAGCAAAGATGAATAATGTCCATAAGTCATGGAAATGAGCGTAACAATGTTTCAGTCAACAGTGGCCTGCAAATATGATAGTGATTCCATAATACTATAATATTATATTTTTACTGTACCTTTTGTTATGTTTATATACAAAAATACTTAATATTGAATTACAGTTGCCTGCATTAATCGGTATAATAACATGCTGCCCAGATTTTAGCCTAGGCACAATAGACTATATCATGTAACCTAGGTCTGTACCATCTAGGTTTGTATAAATACACTCTGATGTTTGCACAGCAGTGAAATCACCTAGTGACATATTTCTCAAAGTATTTATGTCATTAAGTTATGGATGACTGTACTTCCAAATGCCAATCCATATTGCAGAAGGAAAAGAAGTTGAGAAACAAAGCCTAGTAATTGACTAGACTGGTAGGTCCCAAACCTCGGTGATTATTAGAGTCTCTAATAATTTATCTGAATTAAAAATACAGATTTCTGGAAACCATCCCTCAAATTCTGACTAAGTGTGAAATGGTATAGAAGATCCTCTGTAAAAAGTAGCCATGATGATTTCTCCTGTGCAAGTGGTTTAGGAATTAATGAGAAGACCAACCTTTTCACTTTGTAGAAGAAAATGAAATTTAAGGGGTTAAGGTAACTACGGTGTGTTCCAGACTTTGGGACAGTGCATTTTCTACTGGTTGGTTTTCTAGTAGCTTTACTAAGTGCAAAGATGTTAACTTTACTAAATACTAGTTAACATTTCCCCTCACTCACTGATAGTAAAACCTCCTGGAAAGTTTTTAAAAAACAATAATTTCTTAAATACTTCTTATAATTAGTTATTCAAAAGAAAAGCCAATAGGAAGAAAACTTAGTCCTATTTAATCCCCTCTTCCCCTAAATTAAGTCGTTAAACATGTCAAGGATCTTGAAATATTTGTGAGTTGGAAGCATTAATATACTTTATTAATTTTATTTGTGAGATGGTAGTCTCACTATGTTGTCCTGTCGCCTCAAATTTCTGGGCTCAAGCAATCCTCCCATCTCAGCTGCTGGAGTAGCTAGGATTACAGGTGTACCACCACTTTCACCATAAGGAGAAATTCTAAGTTAAATGATATTAGTGTTCCCAAGACCCTTATAAAAATCACACAAAAAAATATGATTTACATGTGTAATTCACCCAGAAGAAATGTGCTGAACGTCAATTGTGTCAAATATTTTGATGGATAATTTCACTTGTATTAGCTCATTCTTCAATACCAAATTATTATCTCAATTTTATGGAAGAAGAACAAGGCTTAATGAACTTGAGATTTGAAGTTTGAACACTTGTTTTGACTTTGGAACTCCTCATTATTCTGGGATAACTTTTTTGTGTCAATTTTTTGCAATATTCTAATTTTGTATTGAATGGAAAATTTAAAAATAAAATATGTAAGACTTAAATTCCATTTTGGAGCACTGAATATGTGTGCAATAATAGCATTAATTTTAATATATAATATAATATGATAAAATCCTAGAACATTAAATATAAACTAACCAAATAAAGATGATGTGGGTTCTACTCCATAGGGTGGTTTATGGGAGTAGAGATTATCCCCCAGTATTCATCGTTCTTATCATGCAGTTTATGTTTTTTAATCTTAAAGCGTTTTGCCCATGCAGCTACTAGATTAATTCCCTAATAACCTACTCTTCAACCAGATAACTGCCTATAAGCCCCTTTAATACAGAAATTATTCTTCTGTCTGCCTTCTATTGGTTAGTGCTGAAGAAGGATAAATCATTACTTAAACCAGGCTATTAAGCCATGAATTAAAATATTTTTGAAAAGCTCAACCTATTCAATCTATTATCCACATCCTTCAAATTGCCTAAGCCTGCTACTGATTCAATTTACTTTCTCTTGTGAAAGGACATAACATGGATTTAATATACCCAGTGAGCAGCCATTTTAACATTGCCTAAACCTCATGTTTTTCTAGCAGTTCACTTAACCGTCTAATAACTAGCCAAGGACAGAACTAGTTTCTCAGAGGTAGCTGTCGATAATTGTTTTATGACCCCTCCTCTCCAGCTTGTTTTGGTACTAATTAGCTTTCCTATTTCAAGTATTTTCCACCACCCATAAGACCCAAGTTAACCCAATCAGCCCTTCCTGACCCACAGAGACCACACCACCATGGCAGCAATCATGTGACTAACCCACCCACCCACCTGCTGTCCATCACTTGACTTTGGTACCAGTGCTTACTTGCCCCTTTATGATGACATGGAGCTGACAACCACCCAATCATCTTAACGACCCTCCCTCATCAAAGGAAAGGATTAAAAGGATTCATCCAGGAGCACCCAGTCACCATTGCTTTACTAAACTCTAGTGTTGCTGTGTGCTCTTTGAGACATGGCTTCAGCCATGTTTTCCTAAGCTTTGGCCCCTCCCCTACCTTGGGGAGGTGAATCTCTCTCCTCTCTCTTCTCTCTAATTTATTTTCTAAATAAATTATATTTTCCAATCTAACTCCGTGCAATTCTTTGCATCTTTCACGCGGCACCGGATTGCACAGAGGGTCTGACCTAACATTTGGGGGTACCTGTCTTGCCATATCAAACCAATCACGAAATTCTCTTGATGTTGTTAACAAAGTGTATCTCTTAGCCATCCCCACAGTCTAATTAAAGCCTTCATTACACAGCCTCTAGTTGCTTCATTTCCTCTTTCACACTGTTGCTGTAATTTTTTTGATGCAGTAATGTGAACATGCAGTTTTACTAGTCAAAGTCCTATTGAATAAAAATGCTATGATTTTTATGTCACCCAAGGCCTTTCATGAGCTGGTCTTTGTTTAGAATCAACTTACAGTTTCCGTCTTCAAATTACAGAACAGCTACAGTGAGCTACAAATAATATTAGTATCTCGAGTGACATGTTTTTATTCTTCCATGCCTTTATTCCCCCCATTTATCTTCCTGGAAAACTTAGGACTCGTTCTTCAGTTCAAATGTTATTGAACCCTTCTTCACTTCTCCCAAGCAGAGTTAGGTCTTAACTATCTAAGCAATCATTGCATTTTGCACATTTTTCAGTTATAGAAATTATTAAATATAGAATTGTCTCTAAATTATATATTTTATAAAAGTCTCAGATCATAACTAAAACCATTTCCAAGTTGCCCAGAATAAATAAGTACTTTACAGTTCAAAGACTACATGGAGCCAGGCTCGGTGGCTCAGCCTGTAATCCCGCGCCTTTGCGAGGCTGAGGTGAGTGGATTTCCTGAGTCCGCGGGTTCGAGACCCGCCTGGGCAGCGAGACCTCATCTCTACAATAAATCAAAAAATCAGCCGGGCGTGGTAGCGCATGCCTGTGATTCCGGCTACTCGGAATACTGAGGCAGAAGGATCGACGGAGCCCAGCAGGACGAGGCTGCGGTGGCCGGGAGCAGCCACTGCACTCCAGTCTGGGCGACAGAGTGAGACTCCAATTCAAAAATAAATTAAAAAGACTACATGGAAGAGTGACTACTTTGAAAATTGGAACTGCTTGTGTTTCATACAGAGTAACTTCTTTAGACAGAAAATGTGTTTAGCCAGTATACCATATTTCTCACTGTTTCTTGTAGCAGGGATTTACTGTCTCAACTAATGACTTTTTAAGAAGTGCAAATTGTTCTCTCATGTTTAAACATATATTAATTATTAGCTTATATTTCTTATTAAATACTGGAAATGAAGTATGATTATGACCCATTTATTTGCATTTCTTGGGCTCTCCAAAATGTAGACATTTCAAAGACACCAAAACTACCCAGTGTAGTAATCATGGAAGTGAAGGTACCTTTATGTGCTATACACAGTGCTAGGTACTTTACATACACTATCTCATTAATCCCTAATCTCTTCATAAAATGCTGGTGTTAATTTCTTCACTTTACCTCAGGAAGCTGAGACTTAGGTTGATACATTTAAGGTTACAGTGAGATTGACTCAGGTCTGTATGATATAAAGTCCACAATGTGAATCTATATGCTTGCCATCAGTTTTCCTATTATTATTTTGAAATACTTTTCCAAAATGAAAATGAGCACATCTGGAATGGGCCTTGTACATTGCTATTTAATATTTCTGTGATCTCACTTTGCATGAAAATTTTAACAAATACAACAATCCATAAACACGGCACATAATAGATTCCTTTTTAGTAAATATGAATATTTATAGCAACAAAGAGAACTGTGAACATTTGAAAATTAGGTTTATGGTCCTATTATCTGCTTTGCTTTATAATTTTCTTACGAGATGCGAACACCGACCAAGGTTGGCAGACAAATTCAGAGAGCTCATTTTTGGCATAGATCTATGATTATCTGGCAAAATTTGTTAGCAATGTAAAAGCTGTTATTGAGAGCATATTGTGATGATACATCATGTCAATATTTGTTTGGTTGAGTAACACTTGGATTTAATAATTTAATTCTTAAATGCACAATTTGCAAGTGATGAGCCATTTTGGAAACACACTATGTAATTTTTGTTGTCAGTGCCACAAACATTTTGACAAGTCTTTAATGGGGATGCTAGCTTCTCTGAATTTTTGATAAATGTATGGATTTAGAACTTTTTGAGTTATCCTTAGGAGTCCATGTTATGTAGATATAAGACATAAGAAATGGAATAAATCAGTGAGTGAGTCACAGAGGTAAATTACCAAAAGAATTGTAGAGAGGGTCACATTGTGTTTGTGGGGAACTACATCCTTGAGCATAGTAAGAAAGACCTTATTTGTTTCTCAAAGTAATAGAAAATGAAGACATTGGAAATCTATGTTCACTCTGACAGGTCCAGTGAGTTGCTTTCAATTCTACATACCTTTTCAATTTAACCTTTAGCTTTCATAATCCTCCTGTTTGTAAGGAGCAAAGGAAGTAAGGGACTCCCCTTAACAAAGAAGATTGCTAAGGGGTTAATTGTAGGTGCTTCCCAACATGGAAATAATCATGTTTCATGTATTTTGATATAAACTTTAAATTAAACCCAGCACATTGTTATCTATGGAAGGATAATATTTGTATTTCATAGAAACTTGTATTTGGGAAGTTTTTTAATGTAATTAATGTCCCTACTATTTCCTAGTAAGATTGTATTTTTGACACCATCATTAAAAATAAGAAAAAAGTATTTCACAGAAACTTTAATAAAGTAAACCAAATTCCAAGGACACCATGTTCTTGCTATAAACAAATAAATAAATTTAAAATTCCAAACTATTATCCCTCACCTCATACAGTTAACCATTTAACAATGTGAGGATTAGGGATACCGACCCCTTCCTTCACAGTTAAAAATCTGCATATAACTTTTGACTCCACAAACTTTACTATTAGCCTAATGTTGACTGGAAGCCTTACCATAAACAGTTGATTAACACATATTTTGTATGCTGTATGTATTATGTACTGCATTCGCACAGTAAAGTAAGCTAGAGAAAAGAAAATGTCATTAAGGAAATCATAAGAAAGAGAAAATATATTTCCTATTCATAGTGCAAATCTGTGTTGTTCAAGGGTCAATGTAATTCCTAACTTCATTACTTATCTTCTACCCCCACTCAATCTCACACACACACACACAAAATCTCTTGTTCTGAAAAGTTGTAGATACCCTGAAGATTTTCCTAAAACATACATTCTTTCCTTCATTTGGATCATTCTTGGAAATAGGCCAAGTCAGTATTTATCTTTGTAGCCTCACCTCGTCCTCATTTTGTCTGGGTAGTCTTTGTATCTCTTTCCTTTTTGAGTGTGAGATTTTTTTTAACCATAACTCTAATAATTTCACTGATTTTGAGCAATCCCACATATCATCTCCTATTTTTACTTGGCTTTATTATTTAATAGTGAATTTAAATTGACCCTTCCAATCATAGGGATTGAAGAGCATCCTAAAATAGAAAAGAATTTGTCCTGTATTGTCAAATGCAACAGGACTAAAATAGAACTATAATTAGAAGATCCTTGTTCTAGGTGCATTTATAGTTCTAGAGCAGTTGCCAGAAATTTATGCGTCAATGAAATATGTAGGTTGATCTTCCAAGGGTAATTAACATCATCACCACTTTCAAATATTTTGTATCTTGACTTAAAATGAATTTCAATGAACTTTTTAGTGTAATATAGTTAGTGCCAAATGATAATGAGTTTTATAGCAATTCAAAGGATTATTGAGGATAGGGGCTATTGGAGATGATTTCACAGCAGTGATTTGAGCAGGAGCTTGAAGGGAAAGCATGTGGTAGGGCATTCATGAATTTAGTCAGTAATCGTATTTCAAACACTATGTGCTAAACCCTGTCTATGCGTCAGTAGTGAATTTGACTCAAAAAAAAAAAAAATCCTGCCTTCACGGAGCTTATAGGATAGTGAGAGAGAAAGATGATAAGTAAGTATATATCAAGCGCTCTTATTTTAAATAAAGTTATAGCATAGCATCCTACTTAGGAATAAGTGAAATTTTAGATACAAAGTGCCCTTATGTACTTGTGTGAGAGGACAGCATTCCTGAAAGTAGGAAGAGAAAATTCAGGTTGACTTATTGGAAGACTCCAGTTGATCCATAGTCATGTAATGAAACTCCACAAAGTTTGTGGAAAAATGGAATTAAAAGATAAAAATAAAAATTATAAACTTTATTTCTTAGCATAAAATCAAACAAGTTCAAGAGACTTTAGAAAGTGATGATACCAGCCATTTAGTCTATCCCTAAAGAAATGAGAATCAGCCGGGCTCAGTGGCTCAGCCTGTAATCCCGCGCCTTTGGGAGGCTGAGGTGAGTGGATTGCCTGAGCTCGCGAGTTCGAGATCCGCCTGGGCAACTTGGTGAGACCTCATCTCTACAATAAATCTCTATAATAAATCAAAAAATTAGCCGGGCATGGTAGCGCGTGCCTGTAGTTCCAGCTACTTGGAAGGCTGAGGCGGAATGATCGCCGGAGACCAGCAGGTCAAGGCTACGGTGGCCAGGAGCGACCACTGCACTCCAGTCTGGGCAAGAGAGTAAGACTCCAACTCAAAAAAAAAAAGAAAGAAAGAAAGAAAGAAAGAAATGAGAATCATGGGAATTTAACCTTGTCAGTGTAGCCTTTTTTACATTATTAACTGAAGAAAAATAGGTGTTCTTTAAAGACTTTTTAAGGTTAGGAAGCAGAAAGAAGAAGCCAAATCAAGACTGTAAGGTGAGTGCCTAATGACTTTTCATTGAAACACTAGCAACGTTTATCTTGTTAGATAAGAAAAATGAGCAGAAGTTCATTTTTATGGTAGAGAAGGACTCTGATGAAGCTATCCTAGGTGTTTTTCTGCTAAATCTTTGGCTAGCTTTCTCAAAATACCTTCATAATAGGTATTGACCCTCCAGAAATTCAACAAGCAAAATGCCTTTAGCACCCCCCAAAACTGTTGCCATGACATTTGCCCTTGACCAGTCTGCTTGATTGTGCTTTGTCTTCAGGATCATACCAGTAAAGCCGTCTTTCAACTCCTGTTACAACTCTTAAAAAAAAAAAAAAAAGCATCAGGGTCTTGATCCTACTTATTTAAAATAGCTATTGAAAGTTCTGCTCTTGAATGCAGCTGATCTGGGTGCAACAATGTTGGCACCCATTGAGTAAAAAAGGTTGCTCCACTTGAATTTTTCAGTCAGGACTCTGTAAGCTGAACCAATTGAGATGGCTGTGGTGTTGACTACTGTTTCTGTTGTTAATGTAAGTCTTCTTTAATTAGAACATAAACAAGGCTAATTTTTTTCCCTGCAAATTGATGTGGATGGTCTGCTGCTGCAGGCTTTATCATTAATATCATTTCTTCTCTTCTTAAAACAAGTTATCTATTTTAAACTACTGATTTCTTTGGAGCATTGTACCATACAATTTTTTAAAAAGCATCAATGATCTCATTATTCTTCCACCCAAGCTTCACAATAAATTTGATATTCATTCTTACTTCAATTTTAGTACAATTCATGTTGCTATGATAGGGACTCTTTTCAAGCTGATGTCTTATCCTGCTCAATGCTTCAAACTAGATCCTGTTCAGACATGTTACAAATTTGTATGATTTTGTTTTGATGTAAGAAAAATAAAATCTAATCATAGTTTTTCATAAAATTCATTTTCCATGAATTTTCTGAAGACCATTTGTATAGTATAAGAGAACTCTGCCTCTAGGCTTTTTTAGTGCCATCTTGCCATAACAACAGTGCTGAGAAAGTGACAATTTGAGAAATGTGAAAGAAGTCAATGGAACTGCTGTGCATTTGGAGACAGATTAATTTAGGGATAAGTTTTCAGAAACAGAGACTATATCTGTGGGAACAAAACTGGAAGGCAGAATCCAGTTAAATGAGTTTTGTAGGAAAGAGGTACTGATGTACTTGACCAGAGTGGTAGGATTGGTAAGATATAATTGGTTTAAGCTATGCTGTTGACTGTAGACCTGAAAGAACTTACTGACTGTATGTTGGATATGAGAAGAAAAGAGGAGTAAATGATTCATTTACATTGTTGGCCAAACACTGACTGGATGAATTGTTTTGCCATTTGGTGGTAGGGACAGGTATGAGAAAAGAATGGCTTTGATGAAAAGGCATCACTGAGATTAAGAGTGGCTGTGTGTATATGTACCACATTTATTTTTTAATCCAGCCCAGTTTCATTGGGGAGCACAGTTGGTTTTTGCTATTGTGAATAGTGCTGCAATAAATATGCATGCACAGGTATCTTTTTTGTACAGTTATTTAAGTTCCTTTGGGTATATTCCCAAGAGGGGGATTGCTGAGTCATATGGAAGGTCAGCCATAAAGAAGAACTAGTTATGAATTTTTCAGCAACTTGGATGGATTTAGAGTCTATAATACTCAACGATTTATCACAGAAACAAAGTACTGACATGTTCTCACTCATAAACAGACACTGAACATTTAATGTAATACTATAAGAAAGGGATTGGCAGTAGCCAAAAACTGCCAGAGGAAAGGGGACACATAACATCAATAACGTACCTGATCTCGAACCAGGCAAAGTGGGGACCAAAGGGAGGTCCAAACTTTACCTGTACAATAACCACTTGTATTCCTAATTCTGAATTGTACCCCACATCATATTAAAAAAAAAAAAAAAAAGAGTGACTGTGGATAACTACAGAAGGGAAGACAATTCTTGGTGAGCCAGAAGCCATATAAATATTCTGGGCCTTAACATCTTTAACAACAATGTGTAGGTTTAACTTTTAACAGTACTGTTTAACTTTCAAAGCTCATGGAATTTATCTTCAAAGTAAATTTATCTATGTCTTCCATTATCCTTTTAATATCTAATCAGTGGGAAACGTCCTTTTTCTGTTCATGGATAAAAACTCAGGTTGCCTCATAGCTTTTTGAATCACTCTTAAGTAATAAAAAAAATATAATAAGTTATTTGAATTTTAGTTCAGAAATTTGAAAGTTTGGAACCATACTCAATGCTTTCAAGTTAATTCAGAATTCCGTTCCTCTCCCTCCCTGTGCTAGGGCTTCTTTCTCTCTCTTTGTACTCACTTTCTCTCCCTGTTGCTGCCTGTAGTTTCTGTCCATTCTGGGAGTTGAGCAAGAATAGAGGCAAATGCTAATAGGAGCAAAAGTCATTGGCATAGGATGACTTTATGCTTTCTGGCTTTATAAATGTGACTGTGTGCATCTTTGTGGTCTTTAGGGGACCCCTCTACTTTTAGGGACATCGTACTTGAAGTTTTCTGGATAAGAGTAATGTCTTCTTTTCAATCTCATTGATTATTCACTTTGCAGACATTGAGAATCTTGTGTTCCGCCTCAAGTTTCTCTACTTAGAGTCTACGGGCAATTCAGGCAATTTTATTGCATTGTTCTAAAAGAATCCCATGAAACTCATGATCTATTACACAGTATTTAGCCACCTATCTTTTGACCTGACATAGTTTCCTTATATTTGGCTTGCAAAAACTAGCCAGTTTATCTTTAGCCGTTTAGATTTCCCAGTGCAGAAGTCAGACACGTGTCCACTGTGCCCATCACACTACAGGAATCGCAGTTCAGTTTTCCTGAGTAGTCCTGAAGCTCTGATCACTAGGACAAGATAAAAGGAAGAGTTCCCATAGCTTTTCTTGATGGTGATGGTTAAGATCCTTAGAATAGCTCTTCCCAAAAAAGCTTCTTCTCAAATTCCATCCCCTGAATCACCAACTTTGTATGCAATCAACGATTAATTCAATCATGAAACGTATTTAAAAGTATTTCTTTTCAAAATTTGTAGGTCGATACTTTTTTTTCCTTTTTTTCTTTTTCTTCAAGGCAGAGTGCAATGGCACAATCACAGGTCACTGCACAGGGACTATAGGCATGCACCACCACCCCTGGCTAATTTTTGTAGAGATGAGGTTTCACTATGTTGCCCAGAATGAAACAGCTTGATATTGAATATCTGTGTACTTAATGTCTTGGCAAAATTCTCATGTTAATATTTTGATAAATATTAAGTGCCTCACCTTATTTAAACTTCACAATGAACCTGAATCTATGTAGGTTTTTTTTTAAGTTTAATATATGAGGTATTGAGAGTCAGATTTGTCCCAGAGCTAATAAGTGATGGCACAAGGATTTTAACCCATGTTTCTCTAACACCAGTTAGTAGTGTTTTTTTGGTTTTTTGTTTGTTTGTTTGTTTGTTTTTGAGTAGGAGTCTTACTCTGTTGCCCAGGCGGGAGTGCAGTGGCACACTCATGGATATTGCAGCCTCTGCCCGCTGGGCTCAGATGATCCTTCTGCCTCAGCCTCTGTGCGCCGCCAAGCCAGCTAATTTTTTTGATTTATTGTAGAGATGAAGTCTGTGATCTTGAACCTCTGGACTCAGGCAATTCTCTTGTCTCTGTCTCCTGAAGTGCTGGGATTACAGGTGTTAGCCACTGCATCTGACTCCATGCTTTCTACCATCCCTTCCAGCACCACACAGAACAAAAGCAGAGGAGCAAAGGACAATTTCAGCAGAATTAAAATACTAATGGTCCAGTGGGTACGAACTATGTCATTTCTATAGAAAGTAGAGACACAGTAAATGTTTTACTTATCAGAAAAAAAACATAGTAATGAATCCTTACTTCTTCACAGATTGCAAACTGAACATATCTCCAGCTATTCTGAATAGTAGGGCTATGTATATAAGATGTGTGTAAGCTAGAGGAAAAAATAAAAATTAACTGTGACACCTACTTAATTTAAAACTAAGGTGCATTTAGTTTTGCAAACTTAATTACTGATTTGCATTAAATCATTCAATACATGAAGGCTTTTCTGTGTACATTGTGTTGGCAGTTTGTGTTTCTGTAACTTAAAAAATTCAGTAAGTAGATTTCATGACAAATAGAAGAGAATTTAAAGGAGTCCCGAATAATGTGACTATTAGAACATTGAGTAAGACAAGAGGCTGTCCTCTGTGATGTTTCTGAAACCCTTTCAGTACTGGGTTCACTTTGGTCTCAGTAGGAACCCTGTTGGACAGTTGAAAATGATGTCCATTTGTGCCATACTGACAAGCTAAGATGAACATGATTTTTCATTAAGGAAAATATTTACTGTGAGTCAAAGACCAGGAAGACTGTAAAGCTTCAACTGCATCAGTAGATAAACTGACTCACTCTGAACAAAAAGGTTGCTTATATGGGCTTCTTGTATTCTTTTGAATGTATTTTTTTGTAAATTTTCATTTCATGGACTTCATAAAGGTGAAATAGCTGATAAATATTTTATGTATTCTTTTTAAAGTGATGTAATTTCTTTGCTTTTTTTTCTTTTCATTTACGTATGTGTGTGTGTTTATTTATCTATCTATCTATTTATTTATTTATTTATTTATGAGTCAGGGTCTCACTCTGTCACCTACACAGAAGTGGATGCTATGGTCACAGCTCACTGCCACAATCTCAACTTTCTGGGCTCAGGCAATGCCTCAGCCTCCCAAGTAACTGAGACTACAGGTGACTGCCACCACTCCTGGCTAATTCAAAAATTTTTGGAGACAGGGCCTCACTATATTGCCAAGGCTGTAATTTTTTGCGTGTTTAGTCTAATCTTTTACTTACTTTTTTTTTTCAAGTAATGATAATTTCTATTAAACATCTTTTGGGGGTGCTTTTATTTTAGCCCTCAATTATTATACTAACTAAAGTCACATATTTTAGTGGTTAATTAAGATTTTTTAATAAAGCAGTGCTTATCTTGATTATGAGTTATATGATAAAGTCCAATTGGTTTCATAAGATGAATTCATTATGTGATAGAGTGGAATGTGGTAGGGTATAAGGATATTTGGGTATCTGTTTTTTATTTATGGGTAGACCTCCTTTCTATGTATTATCTTGAATCATATGAAATTACTATTATTTGTAGATCAAAAATGTTGAATATTGGCAATTTTACATGTTTCAAACTAATCGGGCTAGATTACATCATTTTGAAGCAATGTCAGTCTGGGTATTTTAGGCATTATTAATTATAGTTGAGTGGAGTCATCTGGAACTGAGCTACAGCAGGACAGCAAGGCAGGGTCTAAAGGGTAGGTATATATAATCGGTGTGAAAGTTGTAAGATTCAAAACGGAGCACTTGTGTCAAATCCCAGCAAAATGGAGCAGTACAAGGCCATAAAGGGAGGGCTGTCATTCGTGATTTACCTGATAACAGGAACTATCACATGAAATTTTTTCAAATCACAGTTTACTACAGTCACATAAGGACTAATAGCAGCATAAGGACAGCTAGCTACTTATACAAGAACACTTGCCTGACACACTGTCTTACAAGCTCAATCCAAAGCTGCGAGGGCCTAGCTGCAACTCCAACATTACAAGGCCTTCCTGACAAGTACTGACACTCACCCATCAAAACTGACCAGCTCTTTATAAGACACCCCAGTGAACTTTATTTCAAAACAACTTGCTTAACCTATTCTTTAACCAATAAAACTCTAACCTTTTTTGTTCTCCATACCAGAGACCACACCCTCTTCTATGTATATGTTTCCAATTGCAATCTTACTTCTTGTATATTATTCCCAAATAAAACCTTTTACTTAGAGATTCATATCTCTCTACTTTTTATGTTGAGAAAGGGATATTAAATCATCACTAATAATATAATAAGAGAGAGGATGCTAAAGTTACTGGGCCTCCTCTGCAAGAGAATACATATCGTTTGTGATGGAAAAGAATATACTGATAGCTTCTTAGGTGAAAGATGATGAGACTATTGGGAGACATTTCTGAGAACCAGTTAATCATGAAACTGACTTCTAAAGTGAGTAAATCTGGTAAACTACAAGGGCCAAATCTGAATTCCTGAAGCTCATGAGCAAGAGACTCAGGTTAGATTTTATTCTCTTAAGAAAGGAGGAAGCTGGGCACAGTGGATCACACCTGTTGTCTTAGCACTTTGGGAGGCCAAGGCCAGAGGATTGCTTGAGCCCAGGAGTTTGAGACCAGCCTAGGCAACATAATGAGATCCTGTCTCTATAAAAAAAAAAAACTAATAAAATAAAATAAAAGGGGGGAAGCTGAACAATCACTAAGGCTCTCATCTTAACAATATTTTGGGAAATAGAGATACAAACATCTTAAAGAAAACTATCTCTGACACCAAAACCAAATAGAGCACAAGCAAAAAAGAAAATTATTGACCAGTATCACTTAAGGACTTAGACGCAATTATCCTCAACAAAATTTAGCAAACCTTATCCAGCAATGTAAAAAAAGTATTATATACCACAATCATGCGGGATGTAGTCCATGTAAGCAAGACAAGATCAACATTTGAAAATCAATTAATGTAATCACAATAGGCTAAAAAGGGGTCATATAATAATATAGTTGACAGAAATATTTGACAAAATACAGACTAATTAATGATTAAAACTCTCAGCAAACTAGGAATAGAGGTGAACTTCCTCAACTTTATATAGAGAAACTACAAAAAACTGTACGTTGACATTATACCTAGTAGTGAGAAAGTAGATGCTTTCTGCCAAAGGCTCGGAAGGATGTTTGCTCTCCCCATTCCTATTCAATAAAGTACTGCAATTTAGCCAGTTCGGCAAGACAAGAAGAAAAATAACAGACACTCAGATGGAAAGGAGGAAACTAGTATAGCACTAAGAAGTAAAAATAGACACTGTATTTACACCTCAACCTTCATTCCAACTCCTTGGAATAATGAAGGCAATCTTGAGATAAGAAGAGAGAATAGAGTCAAAATGGAAAAAAAAATTGAATGGTATTTAATAAGTATGCCTAAAATTGCTCACAATGGGAAAGTATGCCTTAATGTGGACTGTCTTAATCCTTTGTGACCTCTGCTGTAAATTTGTATTTCCGCTACAGTATTTTACTTAACTTTCTCAGATTTGGCCTATTGTTAGAAAATACCTAAAAAATGTTTTTTGAACTACTAAATCATTTTTGGTTTGTTATTTTCAATGTATGGAGATATACAACTGGCATTTTGAGTCTTAAAAGTGAAATCTTTTTAAAATTTGAATTTTTTTTTCTCTCCTTCAGTCAATTCACTCCAAGAAAAAAATGAAAAAAAAATCTCAAAAAGGAATAATCACTATTAACTTCTTTCTTCCTGAAAAACGGCACACATGAAACAAAAAAAGTTTTAAGCTTTTATTATGTATCAGACACTGTGCTATAAGTTTTATACTCTTATTCAATCCTCAGGCTGGTCTATGTATTCAATAATATTTTTGTCATCATACTTTAGATTGAGGAACTGGAATTTTCAAAGAGACCTGGTTTTTTCCCCAAGGTCATACAGCTAATAAGTATCAAAGGTATAACTCAAACCTTGCCTAGGTGCTTCAGTGCACGCATTCTTAGTTTACACACTTCACAGCCTCTCTGCATGGGGCACCTGGCAAGTTGGCCTCGTTCAAAACCCAGAAAGCTTGTACCTCCTGTGTCATCTTCTTCTGCCTATCTCTTCTCTTCCTACTTTTTAATTCACCTTGATCTACTCTGTAGCTCTTCCATATAACTTAAAGCCAATGAGACATTCATCCATATTTCTTCATGGTGGTTCCTATATACCTAATTATAATTATTTTATTACTTTATTTAGACATCTATCCACTAAGAATACAAAGATGAGTTAGACCTGCTCACTGCCCTTAGGAGTTAAAAGTCCATACTCCTGAGGCTTGGGGGAAAGGGCAGGCTGGAAGCAGTCTCCTACTTCTTCAACCATCTTTCATAGGTCTCCTTGGATGCTCTTATTCTTTGCTTAAGGCCTGACCAACCCCCATCACTGCTTTCTACTCACAAAACTTTAGTCTTCTTGGATAATTTCAATGGCATCAAGTAAAGAGCAGGGAATGCCCCAGAGAATCACTGAGGCCATGGCCATTGATTCTGGACATAAGGTGAGAAACTGTATAAAGAAAAAAGGCAAGACCAGAATGAAAAGTCATAACTAGACAACGGAGAGGGAAAAAAATGAGTAGAACTTAAAATTCAAGAATTAAGATGGAACTAAAAACTCTAAACTGGAGAATGGATCAGGAATCAGGAATCCTGGGGATAACAGAAAGGTCAAGGTATGGCGTGTATCTTGGGGTAGGAAGTGGTAAGAGAGGTAGGTACACTAGTGCAGATGTGTCTCCAGGGGTGTTTAGAAATCAGACATTTAATTTCACACAATTGCTGTCTTCACCAAGAAGCAGGAGGAACTCTGAAGTCAAGGACTTGTTCTGTTCAATACCTCCTGGTGGGCACTAGGAATCACATTAGGGAGATGCTTAAATTGGTTGAATATAGTACGATGTGGTGTCAGCAATGACAGATATAGATGCTAGAAAAATAATTATCCTTTGTAGAATCTCACTGAAAATGAGCTGTAAGTGAAAGAAGAGTGTCTAAATTAATTTTTCAACTGAAATTGCTTTTGTAATAAATATTTAATGTGACAAAATTATTATCAATAAGCAATGCAATGTCTAAAAAAAAATAACAATTTTAAAGTGCAAGCCCATGTATTAATTTCCTAGGGTTTTCATAACATACTATTAGAAACTGAGGGGCTTAAACAACTGAAACTTACTGTTTCACAGTTCTGGAAGCCAGACATCCAAAATCAAAGTGTCAGCAAGGTTTGTTCTTTCTGATGGCTGTGAGGGAAGAATCTATTCCAGTTCTCTCTTTTGGTTTATAGGTGGTCATCTTCTCTGTGTCTTCTTACATCATCTTTTCTCTATGTTTGTCTCTGTGTCCAAATTTCTCTTCTTTTTTATAAGGACATCAGTCATGTTAGATTAGGACCCACCCTAATAACTTTATTTTAATTTCATTATGTCTATAAACATCCTATCTCCAAATCAAATTACCTCCAAATAAAATTTCTTAGGTACTGAGTATGAGAACTTTCTAACACAAAGCTAAAAAGGGGAGGGAGGGTAGCAGGGGTAACTCAACCAATAACAGTCTACCTCATGCTATTTATCATTTGCTACTTTCTAGATAAGGCTATTCACTAAATGTGTGTGTGAAAAAATATTTTTGTGTCTAATTACAATTCACAAATCCAATTAGAAATTCATGAATAGAGCCCTATAATTTTAAAACAGTCAGTTGAATGAATTGGAATCGCTAGAAGGGGAAATGAAATGCATTATTATCCATGAATTTCTCTTCGTCTCTCATAACAATCTATTGCCAAGTGCTGCGAAGTAGCAAGTGGCACTCTGAATGTCCTTTTTCTTTAGGTCTTCCCCCGGCAATGCTAAAGAGTAGAGCAATACCCTAAAGTGAGGCAACTGAAAACAACAGTAGTTTGAGCTAGTAATTTATTTGTTTGTTTGTTTAGGTTGAGAGGTCAGGATCTTATTCTGTTGCCCAGGTTGGAATGCAGTGGCATGATCACAGCTCAATGCATCCTCAACTTCCTGGGCTCAGCAATCCTCCTGCCTCAGCCTCCAGAGTAGCTGGGACAACAGGAATGCACCACCACACCTGGCTCTTTTTTTTTCTTTTTGTAGAGATGAGGTCATGCTGTGTAGCCTAAACTGGTCTTGAACTCCTGAGCTCAAGCAATCTTCCTGCCTCAGCATCTCAAAGTGCTGGAATTACAGGTGTGAACCACAGGTTAGTAATTTATGTCCCCAGTCATCAGCTTGAGTTTTCAACAGTGGTAAAAAGGTTATACTCCTGTGATTTCTGAGTCTTGAATGTTTTACTGTATACAGTCATATAAGTCAAATAAATGAAAAGTTGTTTCTTGTTCATTTGTTTTTATCCAGTAGCCAGACTGCTTTCCATTACCTACACTGCTTAACAAAGATACAAAAAGTTCTATTCAGTCTTCAAGGACCCCTTTGATACAGAAAAGTGTGGGCATCCAAAATATCCTCTAAAAGAACAAACTGTAAGCAGGAAGAAGCTATTACCATAGAGGCTTCATGTTAAATAGGAAATTGAAGCAGTAGAGCCATTTATAGGTACATTTCTGCTTGTTGAAGAGATCTCAAAATAGAAGATTTAAAAATCTGTCTCTAAAGGTTTTTTAAAAATAAAATTGGAAAAAAGTACTAAAGGTCGTATATAAAAAAACAACATCCATCATGCCCACCAAAGTAAGCACTTTCTTCCTCTTACCAGATTCAAGGCACAAGATAATTGCCTCTCCGTGATGCTTTGTTAGGAGGATTTGAAATAAACCACTCTCAGCTGGCCCTCTTAAGAGTAGTCCCCTAGGACTCCATCATTGAGTTTCAAAAGTATAATTTGTTCCAGACACTTTGTGCACAATGCATTCTATTCCAATTTCTAAACTTGATAATTAGAGGTATTTAGTTAGAGTTAAAAATAAAATGAAGTGAAAACTTATCCAGGTGCAAGTTGTTAACCTGGAGTGATGGCATAACAGAGGGGAGCTTCAAGAAGCAAACTCACAGCCGGGTTCGGTGGCTTAGCCTGTAATCCTGCACTTTGGGAGGCTGAGGTAAGTGGATTGCCTGAGCCCACGGGTTCGAGACCCACCTGGGCAACTTGGTGAGACCTCATCTCTACAATAAATCAAAAATTAGGCGGGTGTGGTAGCACACGCCTGTAGTTCCAGCTACTTGGAAGGCTGAGGTGGAAGGATCACCGGAGCCCAGCAGGTCGAGGCTGCAGTGGCCGGGAGCGGCCACTGTACTCCAGTCTGGGTGACAGAGTGAGACTCCAACTCAAAAAAAAAAAAAAAAGAAGCAAACTCACATTTTTTGTGCAAGTCATTTTAGACACTTTGCTAAGTGCTTTATTGAATGTACCTCTTTTATTTTTCAAAATAATCTATTAATATACTAATTTTATGGATGTTGACGGAAATGAAATGACTTATACAGAAGTAAATGGTAGAAGTAGGATCTACACACATGTTTGTTTGACCCCAAATCTTATATTTTTTCTACTAAGTGCTTAGAATGGAAGCACAGGGAGAGAATGTTCAGAGCATGCCAAACCAATTTCTTAACCTATCATCAGGTATGTTAGACAGCTTGGGCTGCTATAACAAAATACCATAAACTGGGTGGCTTAAACAAAAAACATTTATTTCTCACAGTGCTGGAGGCTGGGAAGTCTAAGATCAAGGTGCCAGCAGGTTGGGTTCCGGGGAGAGCCCACTACCTGTTTGCTAGTGGCACTCTTCTTTCTATATGTCCTCATGTGGAGGGGGGCAGAGAAATTGAGAATAAGCTGTTGTATCTGTTGTTGAAAGGGCGGTAATCCCCTTCATGAGGGCTCTACCCTCATAACTTTTGTCTCCAAAAGGCTCTACCACCTAACGTTATCACACTGGGGGTGAGAATTTCAACATACAAATACTAGGGGAACACAGAATATCAGTCCATAATATCAAGATTATTCACATTCTGGTCCCTGATGCCTTTTTTAAAAGTTATTTTTACTTATTTATTTACTTTTTTTAGAGACGAGGTCTGACACTGTCAATCAGGTTGGAGTACAGTGGTGCAACCATAGCTCACTACAGCCTCTAACTCCTGGGCTCAAGCGATCTTCCTATGTCAGCATCCCAATAGCAGGAGCTACAGGTACATGCCACCACTCTTGGCCCATTTTATTTATTTTTAGAGACAAGATTTAGCTATGTTGCTCATGCTGGACCTGATGTCTTTATCAAAATTATACTCCTACTATGCCTCTGCCTATACCCTTATCTATAAAAACTATGATGGGTGTTCTTATACCCATGCTTTTGGTCATGCTATTCTTCCTACCTGGAATGCTCATTTATACTCTTCTCCATTTGCAAGAGGTTCTTTATAGGAGTTCTGCTCCAGCAAGACCAGAGATTTCTGGAGGTGAGATGGTGTTGGCGACTAGAGGGAAGAAAGAAAGTGGGGAGAAAAAAGGTGGATTCCCATTTAAAAGCAGAAGCCATTTAATGAGAGTAACGATGAGTCTTTTATCCTCAAAATTTGCAGTAAGTATCACATGCTTTTTCACATGAAGACAAAGCCAGGTGCGTGAGGGGCGTCCCCCACCCAACAGATGTCTTTCTCAAGCATGAGGAAGAACAAACCCAAAATTGTCTTTCTGTTCCTCACGCTTGGTTAATGTTCCTCAAAAACAATGTAACAATTCATCATAATGTTCTAATAATCAATAATTTCAAAACCTTATGTGTACACATCACCTAAAATGATAAAGTTCTGTTTCCTTTCTATTCTTTGCTAATTCAAACTAGTTTCTATAAAACAGTTACTGCTATGGTTACACTCTCCTAGCACCAGCTGGCCTAATTCAAACTTCACTAGCCCCCCTGAATCAAACTGAACTAACCACACTTCTGTAACAAAATGGTTACTTAATTTTCTTTAATCTGTATAAACTATTTTCTAAAACCTATATCTATAAATTTCTAAAACCACATCAAGAGAAATTGTGACTTGCATTAAGGCTCCTCAATGTGACTCAAAGTTAAACTTAAATTGTTTAAAAGCAAAAACCATAAACCATGGAAAATGGGAACAATAGACTCCAAAGTTTAGCTGTGTACGTTCTAGTCTCAGAGTTTTCTGTTAAAGCCAGCAGGAGCCTTCCCTGGTTGCAGTGCCAAGTGGAAAAGGAGGGAGGGAATGGGGTCAACAGCTCCTGAATGCATCCTAGTGGTCTCGGAGTCCACGGCCCTCCCTGATTCCTAATATTCAGGTGGGCCTACGTGGCCAGCTCCCAACAGTTCTTCACCAGGTGTAATATCATTCTCCTTTAAAAATCTTTATGGCATTAATGGTTGTGCAATAGGGGTGCTTTGCCAGCAGAAGACACCTGGGGACTGGGGCTGCTTAACAGTGCGCAATGCCACATTGCATGAACGGCACCACCCAACAGAGAATCACTCAGTGCCACATGCTCAGTGAGCCCCTACTGAGAACTTTGACCCTAATCTCCAAGACCCTGCTACCTCCATGAAATGTTTGATGTCCCTCCACCCATGAACCTGAAAGGTCTGTTGCTCTTCAAACATTTGGAAATACTTACCTATTCGTCTGTGTGCTTTGTGCTAATGTACGTTAAAGTCAAGTGTTGAATTGCCTGAATCCATAGATTCAAGACCCGCCTGGGCAACTTGGTGAGACCTCATCTCTACAATAAATCAAAAACTTAGCTGGGTGTGGTAACACATGCCTGTAGTTCCAGCTACTTGGAAGGCAGAGGTGGAAGGATCACCGGAGCCCAGCAGGTCGAGGCTGTGGTGGCCGGGAGCGGCCCCTGCACTCCAGTCTGGGCAACAGAGTGAGACTCCAACTCAAAAAAAAAAAAAAAAAAAATTCAAGTGTTAGTTATCGTTTCTTGTTACATATGTAAGTTGTCTTTGTAGTTATTCTTTTTCTGCTCCTTGAGGATAGGTACATGTTTAATGTTCCTTTATTTATAATCATAATAGCAAATATTTACATAGCACATGTGTGCTGACTTCTGTTTTTAAATGCTTTATATATATATGTCTATATATATGTATATATATAATCTCAATTCATTTACTCTTTAAATAACCCTACATATTATTATTATTCCCACTTTATAGATGGAAGATCTGAGGAACAGAGAGGTTGAATAACTTGCACAAGTGTCAGAACTCTGATTCAAACCCAAAGAGTCTGGTCGCATAGTGTGATACTTTAACCGCTAAATTTACTGGCCTCACCAAAAAACATGTTCCAAGTGCCTATTACAGATCAGATACAAAAATAAGTCTCTGATTTTTTTTTTTTTTTGAGTTTGAGTCTCACTCTGTCATTCAGGCTGGAGTGCAGTGGCACACTCACAGCCACCCCAGTGTCGACCTGCTGGGCTCTGGCGATCCTTCTGCCTCAGCCTTCCAAGTAGCCAGAACTAAAGGCATGCACTACTATGCCCCACTAGTTTTTAAAATTTTTTTGTAGAGACAAGGTCTCAACAAGTTGCTAGGGCTGGCCTTGAACCCACGGGCTCAGGCAATCCACTTGCCTCGGCCTCCCAAAATGCTGGGATTACAGGTTGAGCCACCAAACCCAGCCAAGTCTCTGATTTTTTAGAAAATACTTATAAAATCTGTTAAGTATAGTAATGGAGTAGCATATATGCATTGATTTATAGATATGTTATTCTCACTGATTTACAAACCACTCTTCCAAGACAACATATATGAGCCACATGGGCAATATTAGGTGGATGCTGGAAGAAGGTGAGTAAAAGATGGGAAATTCAGTGTGGACTGTGGAGGATATCCACAATAGCCCATAGCAGAGATAGTGATGCCCTAGTTCAGGCATCTGTCATTGTCATTGTCATCATCATTATCATCATAATCATTGCTGCAGTTTGTGTCCTTTCCAAAATTTGTGTGTTGAAATGTAATCCCCAATGTGATAGTATTAAGAGGTGAGGTCTTTAGGAAGTGATTAAGTCACGAAATGGAGCCTTACTGCATGGGATTAAGAATTCAAAAAGCTTTTAGCCCTTTTATATCTGTCATATAAGGACACAGAAATAAGATGCACAGAAAAACACTCATTGATAAATAACAATTCTTAAAAAAGAAATTCAGGTGTCTTATAAGAGTTTCAAAGGTGGGTACCTAACCCAGCTAAAAGTGATATGGGAGGCCTCCTAAATGGAGGAGTTAAGCCTGAAGCATCAAGTATGAGCTAAGGGGTAATAGAAAATAAGGTTGGAAAGTAGGTGTAGAAGGATCAAAGGAAAGCCTTGTGAAATAGCTTAAATTTCGTCTTGTAGGTAGCAGGTTTTAAACAAGGGGTGATCTGGTCAAATAAGAGTTTTACTAAGATCACCTTGGCATCTGGATGAAGATGAACTTAGGACAAGGCTGACAACAGTAAAAACTGTCAGGAAGCTGTAATAAATCAGGGCAAGAGATATTGTTGAGGTTGATGATAGCTGTCTTAGTCCATATGTAGTGCTGTAACAAAATACCACAGCCTGGGAAATTTATAAAGAATAGAAGTATGTCTCTCACAATTCTGGAGCCTGGGAAATCCAAGATCATGGCACTAATGTCAATGTGTGATGAGAACTGCTCTCTGCTTCCACAATGGCGCCGTGTTTCTGTGTTCTTACATGACAGAAGGCAGAAGAGCATGAGAACCGAACACTATGTGAAGCTTTGTTTTATAAAGGTCTTAATTCCATTCTATAAGGTTTCACCCACTATCATAACTTAATTACCCCCTAAAGCCTCCACTTCTTAATATTATTATATTAGGAATTGAGTTTCTACACATGAATTTTGGAGGGGACACAAACACTCAAACTGTAGCAATAATCATGATGGTGATGATGACAGACACCTGAACTAGGACATCACTATCTCTGACATGGCCTGTTGTGGGTGTCCTCTCCAGGCCATGTTGAATTCCCCATCTTTCACTCACCTTCTTCCAGAATCCATTTAATATTCCTCATGTAGCCAATATATCTTGTCTTGGATGAGTGGATTGCAAACAAAGCCTACACTTCCTATATTCAAATGGGGTGGAGACATTTTATGCTGAGATGGGAGCTGGGCTAGGGATCTTAATATTTGGATTCAGTCTTAGTGTTACTTTTTATTGCTTGTGGAATTCAACCTCTATTAGTATATTTCATTACTTGTATAAATAAAGGAAGTGAAAATAAAATAAAATATCAGAATAGAAGGCATTCATACCTTTCCTGGGATAATTGTTTCATATTTTATGAACACTAAATGAATATTTTATTGTAAGTCTAGAAAGTACTTAAGTGTTTTTTTTTTCTTATTTTGAGAGGGAGGTCTCCTCTCCATTTGATTAGCATTTTGCCTGAAACAAGATTTATTTTTATTATTCTTAAATCTGCAAGCTAGCCAAGCTGTGCCCTTAGTTCACTTCCTTGGAAGTTCTGTGGAAGTCAGTGGGATGTGGGATAATTAGCTAACAGCTGAATTTGGCCTGTGTTCCTGTGTGATTACCATGGCAGGGAGCCAGATAAACTGGGGAAGCAAAGTGTTGTATTTGTTGAAATATGTCTCCAAAAAATGAATTTGAAAGGGGCTGTGTGAAGGAAATAATGGCTCTGACAGATCTGTCTAGTTACATTTCCACTTTCTCTGCTACGTAGCCTTTTCTGTGGAGAGTCAGAAGAAAGATATCTGCAAAAAAGATGTATGAAGGAGGTTGTGTGTGTGTGTGTGTGTGTGTGTGTGTGTGTGTGTGTGTGCGCGCGCATGTATGCTCTATGTGGTGTATATGTGTGTGTGGTGTATATGTGTGCAGAGTGTGTATATCTGTGTGTATTCATATTCGGGG
The DNA here is from genome assembly GCA_027257055.1 of Cephalopachus bancanus. Lineage (NCBI taxonomy): Eukaryota > Metazoa > Chordata > Mammalia > Primates > Tarsiidae > Cephalopachus > Cephalopachus bancanus. The sequence goes on from JAPVLO010000257.1 coordinate 1,864,004, forward strand.
CAAAAGAATGGTTAAAAGGTAATTAAGTAACAACACAGGCTCTGCTTACTTTCCCAGGGAAGCCACACCGTGGGTAAATGTCTCAAGTTTAACATAACTTTCCTGGTTAGCTGTTATGTACCTGTGTTTCCCAGTGTACTGTGTGTGACCAGAGCATGTGATCTATACATTTTCACTTTGTGTTCAGTGTGATGCTTTGTGCATGGGAAGAGATCAAAATTTGTTGAATTATTTATAATCAAATCAATCCCAATTTTTACCCCTAATTTGGAGTAGTCATTTCTGCTCATCTTACTTTGCTGATGCAGAAATTTTTCTCAAGCAGGGAAAAAAATGTTATTTTTAATCTATGGATGTTCCAACTACTGTTTTTAGTGTAAAATACAGTGGTAATTCATAAGGGTCTTTGCAATTCAATAAGAAGAGAAAAACACTTACTGGTAAATAATAATGCATATAAAAAGGAAATTCAGATGGCTTATATGAGTACTTAAACATTTTCAAATTCACTAGTGTCAAACTAAAATAATCAAAAGGCTCAGGATCCAGTTAAAAGAATTTATTCAAGCATAAAGTGTAAACATAGCCATCCAGGACACATGGACACCAAAGAATGGTGATCAGTGCTCCTAGTATGGGGAAAAGGAAAGATCACTTATACAGGCAAAAATAGAGATGCTGAACAGAATTACATTTTTTATACAAAGGCTGACACACAGATATAAGATTTGGTTGGCTTCTATTGATTACACTCTAAGAGGATTACTTAGCATTCTGCTGTAAAGAGGTAACGGTCACAAGGACCTCTATCTCCAATGCCATTTAATTTAGGTTTGGATGAAGAATAGGGAGACTGGTTAATGTATAACATCTCAATATAAAGGTCACAAAGCAGCAGTCACAGACCAGAAAAGAAAAAGCAGTCATGTTACATGACTCAGTGTCCAGGTCTTAACATCTTCTCTTGACATAATAAATTTGAAATTTTCTGAACTTTTAATTTCTCTTTACACTAGAAATTAAAAAAAAAACTAGAAAAACTAGAAATTCGAAACTCACCAGAGACACAAAATAATACAATGAGATGTATTTTATTCATCAATATACAAAAGATTAAAAATTTTAAATGATGTAGTTGGCAAAGATGCCAGAAATTGACACTCTCATACAGGACAGGAGTAGATGTAAAGTAATTCAGTCTTTCTGGAAGATTACTAGACAATATTATCAAAAGTCTTAAATGTCTCCTTTTACCCAGTATTTCCATTTTTAGGAACTTATTCAATGGAAATAATCAGAGATAAGCACAAAGTTTACTGTACAAGGTAACTCACTGCATTATTTACAAGAGCAAACAAAAAAATACAAAGTAAATAACTTAAGTGTTCAGTAATAGAGATTCAGTTATGAAAATATATTATAAAAAACAATGACTGAAAAATATTGATAATATGTTAAAATAGGATATTGCTGTATATATACATGCTAAATTATATATATATATATACATATACATACATATATATTCTTCGGTTTTAACACTTGCTAGGTAATTTCATTCTTTTTATTGTCCAAATTTTCTATAAAGAGAATGCATTCTGTGTATATGTGTTTGATCTTGACTTTTAAGAGTTACTGTTATCAAATATTCAATACCAAAGTAATACAAATTGTTAAGAATTAATTAAAATTTTGGATATTCTAAATCAGCAGGCCCCAACTTTTTTGGCATAAGGGACTGGTTTTGTGGAAGACAATTTTTCCACTGACTTGGGGGTGGTGAGGTAGGGGATCATCAAGCATTAGCTTCTTATAAAGAGCGCACAACCTAGATGCCCCACATGCATAGTTCACAACAGGTTTTCCACTCCTATGAGAATCTGTTAGGTCGGTGATCCAGTGGACCCACCTCTTCAAGACTGGAGAAGGGGCAGAATGCTGAAGAAGCATTTGACAACCAATGCTTGAGGCTGAAAGCATTTAGAGCTTCCCTGTAGTGGGGGCAGTTTGCCATGGTGATGCGGTGGTGGTCTGTGTAACTTAGTTCAAGAAGGGCTGATTATGATAGAATACATCAGCCTGGCCTTTTATGGCAAAGAGACAAATGTTTTGGATAAACGTGTAATTAGTACAAGTATGCTTGGGGGGGTTGCAAGACAATTATCAGTAACTACCTCCTGGGAAACCATTTTTGTCCCTTGTTAATGATTGAAGGGTGGGTCAAAATAAACTGCTGAAAATGCATGACAAAGCTAAGGCATGTTAAAATGGCTGCCACTCTGACTAAAGTTACTCCATTTCAGTTTTTCACCCTTTCAAAATCTAATGCTGTTGCTGATCTGACAGGTGACAGAGCTCCATTGGCCCGCCACTCACTTTCTAAATGTTTAATTTCCAAATGCCTCAAATATTTGTTCAAGATGAACATTCCTTGAACAGTTCCTAATGTTTCAGTTGCTTGCTGAATATCAAATCAGCTAACATCTTCCACTGTATCAAAAGTTACTTCCAGATGTGTTTGACTTTAATCAAGTGATTATTTTTTATTACCGACCAATGCATGTACCTAGTAATTTTTAAAATATTGAAACGTGTACAGAACAAAGTAAAAATTTCCTTTAAACTCATTTTGAAGTTGTTTTGCTGTTGGTGTATTGTGTTTCTTTCCAACCCTTTTCTGCTTATTTGCATAAAATTGATGTTTATTCATTTGTTTAGCAAATAATTATTGAATACATCTTTTTTCTAAGTCCTATTCTTTGAACTGAGGAGACACTGGTAAATAAACATATTCTTGACCCTTAAAAACCATCAATTTTAGTAAACAATTAAAAATAACAAAATAGTTCATAAAATCATCTCAAGAAGTGATAAATGCTAGTACTGAATGATACAGCAAGATAAGAGGATCATAAGTGACAAGAAGAATGGCATTAATTACGGTGATCAGAGGTGACTTATTTGAGGTGGTGTCATTTGAGCAGAAGCATGATGAGATGAAGGAAAACCATGTTTACGTCAGAGGGACAACGTGACAGGCCAAGTGAAGCATGGGTTCAAAGCCCAGGAGGCAGAAACAAAATGGCATTCTAAGAAAAAGGATCAGTGCTATTGGAGTGGAGGACAGGAGGACAAGAGCGAGAGAGAATGAGGTCAGGACAATCACAGAAAGCTTGCTGAGTTCTTTGGCTTTTGTTCTAGTGTTATGGAGGATTATTGGGAGAATTTAGTAGGAGAGTGATGTGATCTGATTTCCACTTTTAAAGAGCATGCTGGTTGCTGTGTGGAGATTAAATTGTAGGCTGCTAAGAGAATAAGGAAGGAATAACAGTTCGGAGGTTTCGTGCATCAGTGCAGGCAAAATAAAGTTGCTTAGACCAGAAATAAAGGTGATGAGAAGTAATTGGACTCTAAATATATTTTAAATATAGAACCACAATCTGTTGAGAAAAAGAGTTGAATCAATGAAGACTCCTAGATTATTGGATCAAGCAACTGCCTAAAGAGTGTTTGCATTTCTTAGCGGTGTAAGTAGTTGGTCAAAGTGGATAGGAAGAGTTTTGTTTTGGACATGCTGGACTTAAGATGTCTACTAAACATCCAAATTGTAATGTGGAGTAGGCAGTGGGCTATACAACCTGGAGTTCAGAGGGGGAAGTATGGTCTGGAGATACGAATGGAGAAATTGCATGCATACAAATGGTATTTAGAACTAAAGAATGGAATAAACATACCTGGATAGAGTATGGGGAAAAAACAAAAAGTACTCCAAGAATTGAGTCCTATATTAATCCAATATTTCAAGGCTGAAAAGGTGAGGAGTAACTAGAAATAGAGATTGAGAAAATATTGCCACTGCAATAGCCAGAAAATGGAACAATTTTTTTAGAAAGGAAATGATCAGCTGTGTAAATGCTTCTGAGAGGTCTAGAACAAGGACTAGAGATCGAACATTAAATGTGACAACACAGAATGTGTCGCTGACCTCAAGAGTAGTTTCAATGAAATAGTGGACTGAAAAGCTGATTAGAAATGACTGCTGGGCTTGGTGGCTCAACCTGTAATCCCACGCCTTGAGAGGCTGAGGTGAGTGGATTGCCTGAGCCCGCGGGTTCGAGACCCACTTGGGCAACTAGGCAAGAACTCATCTCTACAATAAATCAAATAAATCAGCTGGGCATGGTAGCGTGTGCCTGTAATTCCAGCTACTCAGAAGGCTGAGACGGAAGGATCGCCGGAGCCCAGCAGGTCGAGGCTGTGGTGGCCGGGAGCAGCCACTACAATCCAGTCTGAGCGACAGAGTGAGACTCCAATTCAAAAAATAAAAAATAAAAAAATAAAAAAATAAAAAAAAATAAATGACTGCAGAGAGAACAGATGGGGAAGAAGTGGAGACAGTGAGTATAGACAACTCTCCTGAAGATGTTTGCTATTATGTTGTATTCATGTACCACATAGACTTATCATAAGTAAAATACACAGCATGTATATAGCAGATTGCATATTTACATATAGTCAGTCTCACATACTGAGTCCTGTAATTTAAACTCTGATAAATTGATAGATAAAAATAATACTTCATTTTACTTTTTAAAATGTTTATTTGTAACTATGGTAAAATACAAGTAGCATAAAATTTGCCATCTCAGTCATTTTTAAGTGTACAGTTTAGTAGTGTTAAATATATTCACATTGTTTTGCAAACAATCTACAGAACATTTTCTTTTTATTTTATTTTATTTATTTTTTTATCAATATTTTTTATTATGATATTGTGGGGTACAGTTAAGGGTTAGGTTTACAAATATGTTTCATTCAGGCACCCTGTTGATAAGAGGTGTTTCCCCATCCCCAGACAGATACCTGCTACTGTTAATCCCATCTCCCCCCCCCATAGTTTCCCACTACTGTCAGTCATTTTCTTATAGTATTACATTGGATGTTCAAGGTCTGCTATATGAGTGAGAACATGTAATACTCAGATCTTTGTTTCTGTGAGAGGTCACTCAGTATTATTGACTCTAGTTCCATCCAGGTTGCTGCGAAATTCATGATTTTGTTCATTTTCATTGCTGTGTAGTATTCCATCGTGTATATGTACCACATTTTTTTAATCCAGTCCTCTTTTGATGGGCAGCATGGTTGCTTCCAGGTTCTTGCTATTGTGAACAACGCTGCGATAAACATATGTGTGCAGGTATCTTTTTTATAGCGTGATTTGAGTTCTTCAGGATATATTCCCAGTAGGGTGATTGTGGGGTCATATGGGAGGTTGGTATTTAGAGCTTTCAGGAATTGCCACACTACTTTCCACAGAGGTTGCACTAGTTTACACTCCCACTAACAGTGTAGAAGTGTTCCCTTTCACCACACTCTCTCCAGCAGCTGTTATTTTTTGAGTTGTTGATAATTGCCATTCTGACTGGAGTTAGGTGGTATCTCAGTGTGGTTTTGATTTGCATCTCCCTGATGATTAGTGAGGTTGAACATTTCTTCATGTGTCTGTTGGCTGCTCGAATGTCTTTCTTTGTGAAGTGTCTGTTCATATCTTTTGCCCATTTGATAATGGGGTTGTTTGTTTTTTTCTTTTCAGCACGTTTGAGTTCCTTGTAGATCCAAGATGTTAAGCCTTTGTCAGACCTGGTGTTGGCAAATACTTTTTCCCAGTCTGTAGGCTGTCTCCCTGCTCTCTTGATGCTTTCTTTGGCTTTGCAGAAGCTTGTCAGTTTAATAAGGTTCCATTTGTCTATCTTCTCTCTTATGACCCGTGGGTTTCGGGTTTTGTTCAGGAATTGGATGCCAGTTCCGATTTCCATGAGGGTATGTCCTTCATTTTCTGAGGTTCTTATGGTTTGAGGTTTTACATTTAGGTCTCTGATCCATTTGGAGTTAACTTTTGTGCATGGGGATAGATAGGGGTCCTGTTTCAATCTTCTGCATATGGTCAGCCAGTTTTCCCAGCACCATTTACTGAATAGGTTCTCCTCTCCCCAGTGGTAGGTGGTGGAGGCTTTGTAGAAGATGAGTTGGTTGAGAAATTGAGGTTTTGCTTCTGGATTCTCAATTCTATTCCATTGATCTATATGCCTGTTCTTATACCAATACCAAGCTGTTTTGATGATTGTAGCTTTATAGTAAAGTTTGAAGTCTGGTACAGAACATTTTCATCTTACAAAACTGATACTCTGTACACATTAAATAAGAACTCCCCCTCCCCCATCTCTCACTCCGGTGCCTGGCAACCATCATTTTACTTTTTGTCTTTATGAGTCTGACTGCTGCCCTAGACATCTCATATAAATGCAGTTATATGTTATTTGTTTTTCTGTGATTGTTTTTTTTTTTTTTTCCGGGACCCAGGCCACCCTTATGCCTGTCTTCCAACTAACTGGGATTACAGGTGTGACCACCATGCCTTGCTAATTTTTTTTTAATTGTAAAGATGAGGTCTTTCCATGTTGCCCAGGCTCATCTGGAACTCCTGGGTTCAGGCAATCCTCTTGCCTCTGTCTCCCAAAGTGCTAGGATTACAGGTTTGAGCCACTTCACCAGGCCTGGTTTATCTTACTTTATATAATTTCCTCAAGATTTATCCATGTTGTAGAATGTGTCAAAACTCCCTTTTTAAAGCTGAATAATATTTTATTGTATACATATGCCAAATTTTATTTATCCATTCATCCATCAATGAACACATGGATTATTTCACCTTTTAGTTATTGGGAATAGTGCTGCTGTGAACATGAGTGTGCAAATATATTGAGGATGCCATTAAAAGGTATACACATTTTAAGTAATATTACCTATATATCATTTTTTGAAGTTGAATTAAAATTACAGTAGCAATGTATAGTATGATGTTCACTCAATGTACTTCCGCCATTTTCTTTGACCATCCTGCCTGTCACATGGCAATGCTAGCATTCATTTGGTTAATGCTATCTTTTGAGCAATTGTCATACTTAAAATTTGTATGCATATTTTTTGGCACCTCTGTATCTTTGAGATCCTGGTTTTAGTTTTTTTGGATATGCCCAGAAATGGAATTGCCAGGCATATGGTAATTCTGTAGTAATTCTATTTTTAATTTTATGAGACATCACCACACTGCTTTCCATACTGGCTACAGTATTTTACATTTTCACCCACAGTTTACAACACTTCCAATTTCTTTACATCCTTTCCAACATGTTATTTTCTGGGGTTTTGGGTTGTTGGTTTTTTTTTTTGTAATAGCCATTTTAGTGCATGTGCATTGGTATATTGAACACCTTTCTAACTGTTTATTGGACATTTGTATACTTTCTTTGGTGAAATGTCTATTTAAGTTCTTTTCCCATTTTTTAAATCTTGTTATTTTATTGCTATTGTTGTTGAGTTGTAGGATTGTTTTACATATTCTGGATATTGACCCCTTATCAGTCCTATTATTTTCAACAGTTTTCTTTTATTTCATAAGCTATATTTTTATTCTGCTGATTGTATCCGAGATCCATAACAGTTTTTAATTTTTATGTAGTCTCTCTTGTCTATTTTTGTTTTTTGCCTGTGCTTTAGTGTCATATTCAAGAAGTCATTGCAAATTCTATGTCAGAAGGCTTTTACCCTAAGTCTTACATTTACATCTTTGATCCATTGAGTTGATTTTTGTGTCCGGTGTAAGGTAAGGGTCCAATTTCATTCTTTTGTGTGGGAATATCCAGTTTTCTCAACACTATTTGTTGCAAAGACTGTTCTTTCCCCCATTGATTGGTCTAATTTTACTTTCCATTTCTTTATTTATTAGTGAAGTAATTATAGAATATTAGGTGGAAATGGAAAAGGTCTAATTGAAACTTCAAGGAGAAATTGATTTAATCAGTTGGATGAGAAAATCTTATTTAAATAATCAACTAAACAAGATGAGAATGGTCTGAATTTTGCAAAAACTGGGGGCTACTCTGTATTGCATACATAAGCCCAATACTCTGTATTGCATACATACTTTCCAATCAAAGTGAAAGGCTGTTCTGGTTACCTTTTATGGAATAGCCAGTGTGATTGTTAGCTGTAAGAGAGAAGACTCTCCCTCACTTCATTTGACTTTGAAGTGCAATAAGTGAACCACTTTAGGCTGGTGAGTGTCCAAGGCAAAACAACCCACATTTTAGCCATTTCTCTGTTGTTTGAAGGAACAGAAATCTATCTATATGAATTAAATAAGATTTATGATAGGATCTAGTGACTACTCTTGAAAATTAAGCCATTAGCAGATTCATGTAAACTTTGACCTGAAACTGGGAAGCATCTAGACTCAAGGTGGTTTAGCTTTCTGCCCTTTGCTTACTTGGGACCACATGAGATTTCCTCACTTTTTCTAAGTTTATTTAATTTGATTCTCTTCTTTTTGCTGATCAGATTCCCCTGCTTGTTCCTCAACATTTACATAGTGAAAAATGATACCCCTACTTAGGCTTTATATAACCTTTCATTATGTGCATTTACTAGCATCAAACTAATAATAATGATAAAAACAATAAATGACATCTTTGAGTACATATCATGTGGCAGATGCTGTTTTGAGTGCTTTGTGTGTTTTTGACTCAATCTTTAAAAACACAAATGGTGGGTGGGAGGTAAAGCCCTACCAGCAGGTTTGTGCCTATTTTCTTCCTTCAGTGGGTATGTCCAGGAATGAAAAAGTTGAGTCAAATTTCCTTGCAAACGTGCTAGTAATCAGACGTGATAAACACACTAATGCAGAAAGATGAATTCTTTTGTTGTACTTTTGGCAAGATATACTTGATCAATTTATGTTACTCATTATAAATTATCTTTAATCTAAGAATTTATTGATTTTTCTTCACTGGGAAACCTATTTTAAGCTAATTGGTTAATGGGGCATAAAAATAAGACATTTTATAACCAAATATCTCCTTCTGTTTAAGTCATGTTTTTTACAAATTTTGCATAATGTCTTGTTGGGAGCAGGCCATGGAGGCCCACTGATCATTAAGGATCAGGAAGGGCCGTTGACCCCAAGACCACTAGGATGTGTTCGGGAGCTGTTGACCCCATTTCCTCTCCCTTTTCTGCCTAGCACTCCAGCCGGAAAAAACTCCTGCAAGCTCAAGCATATAACTCTGAGACCGGGACGAACACAAATTAACTTCAGAAGCTCATTGTTCCCATTTTCCCACAGACTGCGGTTTTGGTTTTCACACTACTTACAGTTTAAACTTGGGTCACATCAAGGAGCCTTAGTGTTGACCACAGGCTTTTTGTATGTGATCTTAAGATTATAGCAATATAAGTTTTGGAGAATAGATTATAGAGATAAGTTTTTAGGTAGCCATTTTGTTAAAAGAATGCGGTCAGCCTACTTCAGGTTGGGCCCACCCCAAACTTTGGACTGGGCCACATTCCAAACATTCTGGGTTAGGCTGCCTCAGGCTGTAAGAGTGATCATTTAAGTTTCAATAGGATTGTTTAGCTTGGTATTAGTATGAACTAGCATAGAATGAAAAAGGTTTATAGGATAGGTTAGTCATAGATTAAGGTTAGCGCTTGTGATGGGTTTTTTAGGTTATCGATTATAGAAACATTGTGCTTTAGGAAGGTATTGTTTCATTGCCTTTGAGGAACATTAACCAAGCATAAGGAACAGAAAGACAATTTTGGGTTTGTTCTTCCTCATGCCTGAAGGAACATCTGGTGGGTGGGGGACATCCCTCATGCACCTGGCATTGTGTTCACGTGAAAGACATGTGAGAATGACTTTGCAGAATTTGGGGATAAAAGCCCACTGTAAACCATCAGTAAATGGCTTCTGCTCATCCTGAACAGTAGTCCAGTCCCTTTCTTTCTCCCCAGTCCCTTTCTTTCTTCTCTTTAGTTGCCTACTCCATCTCACCTCCAGGAATCTCTGAACCCTGCAGGAGCTGGACTCGCGCAATGTCTTACATGTTAATTCTGAATCAGAAGTTCTTTTAACATGGAAAACAAAGGATATTTAGGATTCTTTATTGACTGCCAGACATCTCTATGGAACAAATGCTTACCTGGTCTTGCTATTGCCTCTGTTTTTTGAACTATTAGCATAATTGGTACTTGTTGGGAATTATTATTTTAATGAGTCTCATTGACTATCCAACTCTATAGGTTAGTATAGTGGATATTATACTTATTCACAGTTTACAGATAAAGAAATAGAAAGTCAAGTGACTAGCTAAAGGTCTTACCACAAATTATTCCTTGAGTAAAAGTTTGCCTATGTGTAATCTGACAATACATTTCATGTTTCTTGTTACTATGCTACACTACCCCCACCTGGTCTCCATAATATTTTTGCTGAAAATTCTGCCAGAGAGAGATTTGTTTTGCTAGCAGATCAGTGGCTTTCCAGTCTTACATACTCATCTGGCAAGATTAGTTAAGGGATTGCTACCACCCATTTCTTCAAATGAGACTGAAGTAGGGCGAATCTTGATAACGTTTTCCAAGACTGCTAGGAATATATCTATTAGACTAGTGATTCCACTGATCACCTCATAACTGCAGCTATGATCCTATAGATGGTACCCTTCTATGCTATTCCTAAGAAAAATATTTCTTCTTTTAGTTGCTTACAGCATATCAACAGCAGTAAAAATTATCACCTTAGTCTGGGCCAAAGTTCACAATAATTTGTTGAGAATGTATGGTGTGAGAAAAATGTTGTCCCTAGTGAACATTTTCCATAGTGCTAAACGAAAAATTAACCTTCTAAATTTTTAACCTTTGAAATGATCTCATGCTGCCAAGGATGTTTCATACTTCAGACAGGAGACAATTATGGGTAATATTAAGTCCATGATCAGGAAATGTGATCAATACATATGAGATACCTATGCATGTATATACATGTATATACATATTAGAAGAGTATTTTACCTATCTATGTTACATATTGAAAGACTTTGAATAGTTTTAGGCGTGTATTCTCTTAATATGTTGAATTCCCAAATGAATTCTTCACATTAAATTCTCTATCCTGAAACTAATCAGCACACAGTTATTAAGAAAAGTGAGAAGTAAAAAGTAACCCAAGAATACCCATCCATATGATTTATAATAAAAGGAAAGAACATCTAATTTCAGCCTCAGCTTTTGAATTAAGGCACATTTTTATTAAGTTATGTCTGATAAAGGCCATTACAATTTGGCACCACTGTAAGTCATTATTTCCTCTTACCAATTTTATTGACAGATTGTGATAGATTTATCTTTTTACTAAAGGGAGATTGTCAGAGAATTTATGGGCTCTGTGTGTGTTTGTAAATTTCTTTACTTTGGCTTTCCCTATCTGCACATGTATCTTTATGTATACATAAAAATCAAATTTCATTTGTCAAGATTAGTCTTTACTTCCAAACACTGATTTCTCCTTCATAACTTTATTGAGTACAATTAACTCAAGGTATGTGTATTTTATTATATCTTTGATTTTTGGAGCATAGCCTGTCTCCAAAACTCTGAGAACAATTATTTTTACCAGGTCAGTTTCCCTTTTTAGGCTGGAAATGTCATCCTAGATCCTTCTATGGAGAAGGAATGTTGCATAAGTAAAAGACAGACTTGAACTTCAATCCTGGATTTTATTTCTTTCTCAGTAATATTTTTTTTAAAAAGACACCAAGCAAAAACCAGTACATGTGCAAATACTTAGAAAGTTGCTCAGTAGAAGTTACCTTCAATTTTGTCCTACCATTGCCTTTTTCTGTCTCACCATGACCCCATAAAATGAACACAAATTGTATTTTTACTATTTTCTAAAAACAATACAAAACTGGACATTTATATTTTCATTCCATAACATATAAACATCTGTCCTCTCACCATCTGTACTCCCATAAAATCTTTGAACTATACTCTGGATTTCATGGGCTGCATTAAAAAATTTCCCTGGATAAGTCACTATTTTATTTATTTTTATATTTTCCCTATTTGGGTACTTTAGGAATAGTATCCTTTAGAATTCTCAGAATTCTAAAAAATATACACTATCAGTCATAAGAAAAATATGATTAGTTACAAAATAGTCATTCCATGGTAAACCCAGGGTTAATTCAAGTGAGACCACTCTCATAACTTCATTTGTTTTCCTCCAAAGACTAGGAAGTGAATTATCATGGACACCATTCCTAAAAGGCAGACATTTCTAATTATTCACCACTATGAGTGCTCTCTGTCTTAGCAGATAAGTGACTTCACTCCCAGCCTGTTGCATGGGTCCAGGTATTTAGTTAACAGTTCTTGGAATGTGCATGGGAGTTATATGTTACTATCAATTCAAAATGGACACAGAAAAAAAAAAAACCCCTTCTGATTATCAGTCTTTTTATGGGGGGGAGCTGTGTCACATTAAAAAAATCACAAACATAGATTTTTTACTCTGTAGAGGATGGCTGCCTTTGAGTCATGAATGAACTGAAGGCTCCTAAGGAAGAAATAGACTTAAGACTGGTTTAACTCTTGAGAACTTGAAGGTCATATAACAATACAAGACATTATCTTGACTAAAGCTCTAGATGGAAAAATTAATTGTATTTGTGAAGGTCATCAGTTCACTCTGGAAATTTATATTATTTACACTGGGCAAGGCATTCCATATTATGCTATGCTTGATAAATGAAAAACCCGAACAAAACACAGATCCATAGATCCTGGCTCTTAGGAGTTGATGATCTAACAGCAGCACCATCTTAAGTTTGACTGGATTGGCTTATTTATAGTCTTTGAAAGTATCTTTACACACTTAATTTTAACTAATCTTCACAATCCTATTCCTATGCTTATTTCACAGATAAGTAAACTAGGACTCAAATCCATAGAGTAAATAACCAGAATTCACATGAGAATTCTGGTTCTCATGAGAACCAGAATTCACAGGAGACTTTCTGATTTTTTTCCTGTTCAAATGTGCCCAACCAAGCTCTAGACATCTGTAAGAGTGAACTGTCCTGGCCAAAGGTGAGTCACTTCACGGGACCCTAAGAGAAGTCATGTTGAAGGGAGAAGCAAGGTGTGTTGAGTAGTGTATATTGAACAGAGAAAATGTTCATAGCCTCAGAGATTCTGCCTCTCAGGTCCTGTAACTTTGAGGCTGAACCCAATACCATGAAAAATGTTTAATAATAACAATTAAACATTTTTTTGTTGTTTTTTTTGCTGTTGTTAACAGGGATATTGAGGAACAAAGAAGACATCTAATAACTAGGAGCTTTATTTTATTTTCTTTATATATAGAACTAGATGCTAAATTTGCCAAATAATATTTGGAAATAAATTTATATAATACTATATCATATTTTGCTCTTAATTGGTTATCCACATCTTAATCTCATTGATGAAAAATTCTTCCCAATTATTATATAATTTATTATTCCACCAATATTTTATCCCTACTAATATATAACTTTTCTATTAGCTAAGTTGTTTTTAAGATTGTAATATATGTATTCTTGCTTTTAAAATATAAATTAAAACAAATTAAAATAAAATAAAATAAAATAAAAATTAAGCTATTTATATTAAGTATTTTCCAAGATATAAAGCCTAAAGCATTATAACTTTGTGAGAATATTATCACATATATTCTGAAAGTCTAGCAAGGGCTCAGTAAATGCATATTAAGTCAGTACATGGTAAATACACAAATGCATAAAGTAAGAGTGCTTTTTTTTAGAGCCTTTTAGTTAAATTGTGGCACTAGAACTAACTTCATGATACATTTAGGGAGTAATTAGAGACTGAACACAGTGGATTCAATTTTAAAGGAAGCAAAAAAAAATTTTTTTTTTAATGGAAGAAAGAATATGAGCTAAACCAGCTGGGAAAAATATAATGAGGAGGTTAACTTAAATGCAACTCTTTAAATCTCCAGCTAAAAGGTACAACCCAAATGTTTAAAGTGAATTATATTAGTGTCACTATTTTTTGTTTATTTCATCCTTTTTCTATTTTTTTCTTTGTAGAAAAAGAATATAAGTTTATTATATCTAAGGGTGCATTTACCATCCAAAGAGAGAATTTTTATGCTACTATTGTAAAAGGTCAATCTTTCAGAAGAAAACAACAACAAAAGAAGCTAATTTAGCCCAGACTGACTAATCTTTGCTCCAGCTGTTCAATTTTGGACAATCTAATTAATTGACTATTATTTTCAAGTAATTATCAAACTAGAGAATAACCATATTCAATTATCTTTTTTCTACATGAAAAATTATTTCTCATAGCTACATGAACAAATGCAATGAGTAGCAATTATACAAAAAACTAGTAAGTGAAAAAGCAAATTATTCTGTACATTTTATTAGAAGAAAAGTACTTCTTTACAGGAAGGAAACATTAACCATTTGCTATGGTTGAACCCATATGTGAGAGCACTATTGTATCATGTAGTTTTAGAATCTTGTATCGTGGGGTTATAGAAGTTAGTTGTCATTATGGAATTACAAAAGTTTGTTATATCATGGAGTTTAGTTTGTTGTAGCATGAATTTTAGAATTTTGTTACATCATGGAGTTAAAGCAGTTTATTGTGTCACGCAGTTAAAGAATGTGTTTGGTCATCAAATCATAGAATTTTGGTGGTGGGGAAATCATCATAAATTATCGAGCTCAAACCCTTCATTTTAGAGCTAGAAATCCTGAGGCCCAAACAGGTTAGCTGGCTTTCTCAGGGTCACCCAATTTCTTGAAAATAAATCAGCATTTGTCAGTTCTCTTTTTCTCCTCCAAGGTCATAATCTTATATTTTATTTTAACTATCTGTGTAAGACCTAACCAATCTTGAATGTTTAAATACTATTAGAACGTTAATTCTTTCTTTGAAGATTATATTTCTTTTAATCTCAGAAAAAAATAAACTCAGTGATCTCTGCCTTTTTCTTATTAATAATCTTTTTTTACAGTTTCATAATAGTCAATAATCAGCATGCGGCTTTTTAAAATCAAATCGACTTCAGTCATTTAAACATTTTAAATCAACCTTCCATTTATATATAGAAGGTATATACAATTAAGGAATGAACCAATACCATTAGGATAAAAAGCAATAAACATGGGCAACTTGGTGAGATCTCATCTCTACAATAAATCAAAAAATTATCCGGGTGTGGTAGTGCGCACCTGTAGTTCCAGCTACTTGGAAGGTTGAGGCAGAAGGATCGCTGGAGCCCAGCAGGTCGAGGTTGTGATAGCCAGGAGTGGCCACTGCACTCCAGTCTGGGCGACAGAGTGAGACACCAACTCAAAAAAAAAAAAAAAAGGCAGTAAACATAATTTAAAGGAACATCAAATTAAATGTTTTTAGAAACATGAATGAATTGTCCATTTTGAATCAAAACCAAATTCTGAGATTCCTGGTGGTTAAGAATAATGTAAAAAAATTGAATAACTGAATCCCTTTTTTATAATTAAAATACATATTTAAGCAATATTTCATACAAAATATATTTGGAAATGTATGCTTCCTCATCTCAAGATAAAAACTTTTTATAACATTTAATACAAAAAGAAATTTCTCCAGAAAACAGTAAGCAATATCTTCAAAAAGGGATAGTCAAAACAAAATTCACAATTATCAAATAAAAGCTTCTCTTCAGAAAAAAGAGTATAATCTTAGATCATTACTCAATGAAAGTCTTTCTTTCTTCCCACATAAGCACACTAAGTTCTTGTGATCTAACTGAATGCAACAATGGAAATCACAGAATATACATGCTGAATATTTTATATATTCAATGAGTAGAATCAATTTTTTTAGTGTTAGATCACAATAAAATTGATTTATCTGATGAATATCACAAGTGCCTTCAAATGATTTTATTTATTGCTGAGAGTTTCATCAGTTTCACAAGCAACTTTGTAGGACACAAAATCTGTTTCATGCAAACTGTAGCCTATGGAAGCATTGTTTTGGTAGACATCACAGGAGCAGCTCTGATTCAGTCAGGATTTTCCTCCCTGGTGAACTTTGATTCTTCTCAAGTCCTTGGTGCAGTGTGTAATTGAGACCCTGCCCGAGTCCAGCTCCAGGAGAAAGTCAGGGCCTGAATGGGGAGAATCAGGAATGGTGAAGAATGACAGGAGTCAACTTCTTGGGTAGAGTTCAGGACTCTGCCAATTTTTATTCAATTCTTGCATGCTTATATAGTTTTTTTAACTGACCCCTGTACCCACAAAAATGCAACACACGTTACACGTTAAATGTTTACATCATGTTTTTTTCCTTTTGTTTATGGGGAAGTTGACCTTAACAAGTTTCATTTTGTTCCTTTCTGCTATCTGTGGTGTTATTTATGTCTGAATCAACAGATAGGAACAAAACACCAGCTGCCAAGAATTTATCAGCCACAACCTGTGACCTCTAGGCCAACTGAATCTCTTCCCTTTGCTATTCTATTTCTTTTCCTTTATTAATCTATTTTCTTAATACACTTTTAGCAGCAATATATTGACTTGTTTTCTCTTTTATATAACCACCCTTATCTTACCCACTACGAATTCTTAATACTCTATATTAATTAATTTTGCTATTAATTTAAAAATTTTAACTTTCTTAATTCTAATTGCCTTATCTATATTACTTGCTATTTTCTTATCACCTATTTTACAAAACTTAAGTCTAAATCTACACTTATATATGAAATTAATCTTACTTCTAATCCTAAATGTATTTAATTTTAAACCTACATTAAGTGTGTATAATTTTAAGTTTACCTTAAAACTTATTTCCTATTCCTTCTATTACTTATATTTAACTAATACCTACATCTATAATAAACCTTTATCTTTTAATTATAACTGTTATTTATTTAATTCTAATCCTTACTTTAATTTTAACCCTTTTTCTAATTGTTTCTTAAATCAAAAGGCATGTCTGTAACTTGTTTTTCCCAAAAACACCTGTTTTTGGAGATACTCTGTCTCGGTTTCTCACTTCCTCATCAATCACAACTGTCAATGTTGTTACTTATAAAGGGTATGAGGAAGTACTTGTTTTTCCTTTTTAGCTAAAGCTTGCAAAATTTCATGGGAAAGGGGGTAGTAAAACATTCCCTTGTCCCTTCAGGGGGGAAATTTTTGCTGTTGAGCCCTTTTTACATTTCTGTACATAGGTTTGCTGCTAATTCCACATCCTTGCACATTCTAACTAATTGTTTTGTTTACCAAGGGAAGTGTTTTTCAAGCCTAAGCATGCATTCCTTTAAGACCAAAAGGTGTCCTTCAATAGGATCCATGGGGCTCTGCCTCCATCATGGCCACTTCCCACTGGGGCTCTGCTCAAAGTCAGTGTTTTTCCCATTTTAGGGTAACCTCCATTTTGCCTTTTTAGGGGTTGTGGCTTCTGGCAAGACCCCAGTGTTCTGTGTTCCAGCATAAACCATCTTTGCCCCAAAATTTTTAAGGGCATTTGTTATGAATCAACAGCTTTGACATAAAAAGACCTCCACAGAGCCAGTAAAGATTAACATAACTGCATTCTGAAATATTTCTGAATTAGTCATCTGAAACATGAACTTTATAAAATATTCAGGGCCTACCTTTAGATAATAGTTTATTAGACTGTTGAAAAATCTTTAATTACATGCAAAGATTGTGATCTAATATGGTTTATGCTATTCTATGCTATGGTTTATGCTATTCTAACAGTAATTGAACAAAAAATTTCTTAAATGTGTTTGTACTTAGCAAAAAACATCAACATATTTTTAAAAATCGGGCCTTATTTCTACGCAATCATATTGCTACTATGAATTACTGTATAATTTATATTAATAATTTGCATTTGTATATTATTTTGCATTACTTTTATATATATTATTTTAAGAAACAACCAATAAATTTCCCTGTGAACAAGATATTTTCATTTTTCAAGTAAGACTGATGAGTACTAAGGTTCAAAGTGATTAAAAATTATGCCCAGTTAATCTGTTGGGATTAGGATTGGCTGAAAGAAAAATCTAAAACTCTTTGGCTTGCACAGGATAATTCTTTTTTTTCTAAGCCTTTATGTTTATTTCTCTTTCAAGTTCAAGGCTGCTATAGTGTTTTACTAGTCAACTCCTTATTGCTCTTATCGCATTGCTCTGTGGTATAAGAGTTCATTCCCAAGGTCACTTCTTGGTCAAAGAGGACTGCTGAAATTCCATCAATTATTATCACAGTTTAGTTAGAAGGAAAGGAAGGAAAGGGAAGCATAGTTTCCAGAAATCACACTCTCCTTCTGCTGACAATTTAGTCACATTGCCATACCTGCCTGGAAAAGGGTCTGGGAAGTCTTTTTTTCTTTGTAGCCATATATATAGCTACAAATGAAGGATTTCATTACTATAAAACAAGAGTGATTTCACATAATGGATACACTTCCAACTTCTGCTACACCTAGCATCTCATGCCTAGTACATGATGAAAGTGGAACTGGAACATAGGCTTTCATGTTTCCTGCCTTATGGTCTAATCACAGAATGTGACAATGTAAGTAAAAAGGAAATGAATACATAACTCAGTTTTCGCCATTTAGAGTTGTGATATAGTAACTATCATGAGACTGTTTCTGCTTGCTATCATTTTATTGGATCGTTTAGATATAATCTTTGAGGAAACATTACTAACAATTCTGCTATTATGAATAGACACCATTTGGAGGGACTACCAAGGGTTAATATATCCATTATTCTAAAGCAATAGATTTTTCTTCTTGCAATTGGTATGACCATCATTTGAGACCAATCCTAGAAAATATGAATAATTTAGCAAGGATTGAGACTTGTAATGCAACATTGGAACTTCCAATTTTCTCTACAAAAGAGTTGATAACCTGGACATTTTTATACTAATGTAGATACAGTATTGATGATAAGATAATGTAAAATTTTATTCAGGGATTAGCTTGAAATAGAAGTATGTTTGACAGAATTTCAGACAGAATTTCATACAGAAATGTCCTACATCTGGGATTGTGATTTCAGGCCTCGATCTCCCAAGAGTCTAAAAGATGTGCAGGAAAATTTTGAAGAAAATAAAAAATGTTATGAAAGGATGAAAAAATAATGCTTTATTACACTGCTATCAGTAGAACATAGAGGTTTGAGATGGGTAAAATGTCTCATGTCTGTATCTAGAGACATAAAAGAAAAAATAAAGAAATTAATTTTTCTCTTAGTTCAAAGAGTTATAAGCACAATTAATCTTGAAGATGAGAAGCAGATTTTGGAGTTTAGACTTCTTTTTATTACAGCTATGGTCCTCATATTTTATGATGCATTAAAATCACCTGTGGGGCTTATTATGACACAGATGCTTGGTCCCCACTCCCCTGAGTTTCTGATTCAGTAGATCTGGAGTATAACTTAAATGTGCACTTCTTACAAATTTCCAGGTTATGTTGATGGTACTGTTCTAGGTCTATACTTTAAAACTACTATAATGCAGCATAGTTCATTGAGGAAAAAGTTTCCTTTTTTGAAATTTTGTTGTGATTGTTCACCATCTGGAAGGGAAAGATGATGTTTATGGCACTCCCACATCTCTGGCATGGCACCAAATTATGTATGTGAAAAGACAAACAGTGCACAATCTACCCACATGTTTAATCTGTAACTCTACATAAGGCCAAACATTCAGAAATTACAAAGTTTCAAGCAAATTAAATATCTGGATATTTGATTTGTTTTTTATATTCTAATTTAATCTAATGTTTTTGAAACACAGATACAATCTTGCCTTTATGTAACAACTATCAGATTGAGAAGTCACCTCCCATCATGGACCTATTTACTGCTACTTTTTCCCAGCATGAAACAGCTATGGCACATTGATTCCTTTTACACTTTTGTGTCTTTGATGTGGGTCATCTATTAGTTATTATTTTATTTGTCATCTCATAACTCTTTATTTGTTTGGATATCCTCAGCAAGAAATCCATGAAGTCATTTAGCAAGTAGTTTTACCTGTGTTGGTGAGACTGTGGACAAGAAGGAAAGCTTCTACACTGTTGGTGGGAATTTAAGTTAGTTCAACCTTTGTGAAAAGCCATATGGTGCTTTCTCAAGGAACTATAAAATTGAGCTACCATATGACCCAGCAATTCCACTTCCGGAAATATACCCAAAGGAACACAATCACTCTACCAAAACGATACCTGCACTTGAATGTTTATTGCAGCACTATTAACAATAGCAAAGGCATGGAACCAACCCAGATGCCCATCAAAAGTGGACTGGATAAAGAAAATAAGTGATTGAATACTATGCAGCTACAAAGAAGAACTGAAATTAGAGAACCCGTGTCTGTGAAGAAATCTCCCACTTGCCCCTTCATCACATGGAGAACAACGACTACATGGCTTTCCAGTATTGCTAGTACTTTTTCACTGTTGTGTTTCTCAATGCCTCAGTGAAGCAGATCTCTTTGGACCCTTCCAATTAGAAACCTGATAAGCAGTCTCTGTAAAATGTTTATATCCCAAGACTTAAGATTCTTTTTCTACTGGCATCTCATCTTCATTTAATAGATTCTTCAGTTCAGGCCATGTTTCTGTTAATCTTTTGAGCAAACACTTGGCCCCTTGAAGTAGTCTGTCAAATTTACAATCTCTGGTCAGTTCATCCATATTAATATAATTGACTAGATACAACATAACACTCTCTTCTCTCTGGTTTAGAACAACTATAATCAATTTCCCACATAAAATGCCCAAGTATCTGCAACTCTTTTATTATACATGTGCTTGCTCATAAGCTGCTGGAGGCAGTTTCTGAGGAAAAGTCATCCTGGATGCCAATGCCAGAAACTAGAAAACTGCTGGTGCTACAGTCTCTAATGTCTTGTATAATTGTGTAATATTTAGAAGGCTATGACTTCTGTAATTTCTGCTTTCTTGAATACAATGCAGTTTTCCTGGAAGTCTAATATAAATATAGCTTTTAAAAATGATTCAAGAACACTTGAAAAAGAAAATTCATTCTCCTTGGGATACAGAGTTAAAATATTAGACTTTATGAAGTATATTGTTCAAATTCTTTTTGTCTATTGTTTTGATACTGTTTGTTTTTCTGTCAAGAGCTAAAATAGTTGTGCTAAAGTTTGTCACAATGATTGCTTCTGCTAGTTTTTCTTGGCATTTATAGTTTGTTGACTTTACACATTTAATGATATGCTATTAAATCATCATGGTGTGTTATTTAATCTATCAATAGAATGACTCTCTTTGCCCCAGTTTATTTTTCACTTTGGTTTTTTTGTTGTTGTTTTGTTCCATATGATTCATGATACATCTACTTTACTTTGCTTGTGGCTTATAATAATTTTTCCCATTGTTTACTTTTATTTTTTAAAGCAGTTCTTGTATAAGAAACATAAAGTTGAATTTAGTTTTTAAATACAATATGACAGTATTGGCCTTTTTTCTTTTTTTTTTTTAGTTGGAGTCACGCCATTGCCCAGGCTGGAGTGCAGCTCACTGTGGCCACCCCAGCGGCTCCAGTGATACTTCTGCCTCAGCCTTCAAGTAGTGGGAACTACAGGCACATGCTATCACACCTGGCTAATTTTTAACTTATTGTAGAGAGGAGGTATTGCCAAGTTGCTGGGGCTGGTCTGGAACCCGCCGGCTCAGGCAATCCTCTGCCTCAGCCTCCCAAAGCACTGGGATTACAGGCTGAGCCACCGCACCCGGCCTATATTGGCCTCTTAAGGAGGAAGTTTTGCCAGTTTTCATTTATTGTAATTACTAAAACATTTGAGTAACTACTTTTATTTTACTTAATTTAAGGGAGTAAATCATATAGTAATATACTTAAATGATTCAAAAGAAAAATTAAATGAAGCATCAATTACATAAAATCTATTATACAAGAGGTAGAGAATAAAATAATCAAACATTTTTCTAATTGATTGTGCCTCATAGAAATCTGAACAATAGCAATGACCGAATAAAATCATAGAAAACATGGAAAATAAGAAATAGAGAATAAAATTATCAGTAATTCTAAAATCAAGCAATAATCATTATCAAGATTTTGTTATATTTGTTGCCTTCTGTACATGCTATTTTGCATGGCTGAGGTCAAACTGTGTACAATATCTTGCTTTTATCTGATAATCATTATATCATAAGCATTTTCACATCATAAAGCATCCCTTGTAAACAATATTTAATGGCTATAGTTTATTGTCATGTAGTCAGGACTTTTTTTACTAATTATAACTCAAGTTGCTAAGCATAATTACGAAAATGTCAGTTCTTTTTTGTCATTTACTATCGTACTAAGTTTTTAGATGCATTTTAGTTACTTTCTTAGACTCTAGAAATAACATTGCTCTGTCAAAATTAAATTTTTTAAAAAGAATTCTTGATACATAATGTATGACTCCTTTACAGAAATAGGTATCAACTGATGTTCTCACCATATTGAATTTAAGGTTAAAAGTTAAATTTGGTTCAATGCTGACTAAAATTATCAGCATTTTGTTCATTGTTTTATCTCCATTGCCTACAGAGTGCTTGGCACATATAATAGGCATTCAGAAAATATGTTTAAATGAACAATTGAATTATTTCTATGCAGGCAATGGTGCTAAGATGGAGAAGTTATAAATCTTTAAAGTACAAAAAGATGTATTTATGTAAAAAATGAATTGGATTCAGTGATTTCCCAAAAATCATACTGTTAATTTTTGAAAAAGCCAAAAGTGAAACACAATTTACTGACTCCCACCTTTATGCTCTTTTTTGCAACACTTAAAGATATAATCAATTTTTAAATTTCTAAAATTGATTCTGTCTCTATGTATCAATAATCTGCAATAACAAATATTTTAAGTACATATACTTTATTTCCTAAAAATTAAAGTCATATGTAATCTATTCACCAAATTCAACAAATATCCCTACATAAACACAGATAAAATTGATGATTAGCCACAAAATAAAATAAGAACTGATAACATGAATCATTTGTCTCTGCATATATGAGGGATATCCCTTTTATTTGTATTTTCCCCTGAAAAATTTCCAAATATGATCCATGGGGGTTAGAAATTAGGCAGAAACCAACTGTGAGATGCTGGAATTTGAAACTTCCAGAACATCTAAAACTTAATAATGAAAATTCTAGAGATAAAGAACCCTCAGAGAGGCAGCCCTCAAATGTGCATTTAAGCACTTATAAAAATTTTGGTGAATCTCTGAGCTGTGTTTGCATGTGTGATATTCCAAAGAGCTCAGTGGGTGGAGAGCAGAGGTTAATAGAAGATTGAAAGAGGATGACAGAAATTTTAGCTGCCACCTGCTGCCCTTTGTAGGGGAAATCGAGTTTGAAATTCAGGTCCTCCCAAGTTAGGTGTTTGTAAATAAATGTGACTTTCCGTTGAAATTCTTAAGATACATGCCATAGAAGTATAGACTAGGTTCAAAGGGTAAGATATTCACCTATAGTAAGGGCAAGGCCAATATAGACCTTCACTAACTCCTGAAATGAATCTCTATACATTTAAGATAACTCACTAACAATTTAATAATTTAATTGCCTGCTAGAACAAAACAAAACACTCCCCAAAGAGAATAAATTAATCTACAGTTTTTACGTGTTATTAATAATGTAGAATATACAATAAAAATATTAAGTAGGCAAAAATACCCACAAAAATGTGACCTAAAATTAAGAAAAATATTAGTCAATAGAAATATATACACAAATACATAAGACATGGACGTTAACAGATAAAGTCTGTAAATAGCTATGCTAAGTATGCATAGTTTTTCAGAAAAAGGTAAACACAATGAGGAAAAAGTGGAATATTTAGAAAGTATAAAAAAGGTGATAAAGAAAATCCTAGAACTGAAAACCATACTTCAACTATAAAACTATTTGATGTGATTTATAACAGATTAGATAAAACAATAGAAGAAATTATTAAACTTGAAGATAAGTTAGTAAAAAAAAAAATTGAAGGACAAAAAAGACTTTAAAAGATGAATCAGACTGGGTGTGGTGGTTCATGCCTGTAATCCCAGCACTCTAGGAGACGGAAGCAAGAGGATTGCCCGAGCCCAGGGGTTTGAGACCAGCCTGGGCAACTTGGCAAGACCTCCTCCCTACAATAAATCAAAAATTTAGCCAGAGATGGTGGTCTGTGCCTGTAGTTCCAGCTACTTGGAAGGTTGAGGTGGAAGGATCACCCAAGCCCAGCAGGTCAAGTTGTGGTGGCCATGAGTGGGTCACTGCACTTCAGCCTGGGTGACAGAGTGAAACTCCAACTCAAATCAATCAATCAATCAATCAATAAATGATAAATCAAAGTTTTAATAATTTGTAGGATAATATCAAATAACTTTACATCCCTATAACTGAAATTTCAGAAGACAGAAAATTTCTTATTAAAAAATGTATTAAGAAATAGTGAAAATACTATTCCAATTTTTTTTTAAAGAGTAATTCATAGATTCAGGAAGCTCAGAAAAGACCAAGCAAGACAATGAAAAGTCATAATTAGACATACAATAGCCAACTACAGTAAACAAATAATAAAGAATAATAATCATAAAGCAGCAGAAGAGATCTATTACATGTAGGAAAAACTACAAGAAGAATGAGAGCTGGCCGAGTGTGATGACTTACACCTGTAATACCAGCACTTTGAGAAATTGAGGCAGGATAATTGAGTCCAAGAGTTCAAGAACAGTCTGGGCAACATTGTGTGACTCCATCTCTATTAATATTTTTTAAACATATTTTTTATTTTAAAATTGTGGGATACAGTTAAGGGTTAGGTATACAAATATATGCATCATTCAGGCACCCTTGTTGATAAGGGGTGTCCCCCGTCCCCAGACAGATATTGACTACCGTTAATCCCACCTCCCTTCCCCTCCTGCCTCCCCCCATAGTTTCCCGCCACTGTCAATCCTTTTCTTATAGTATTACGATAGATGTTCAAGGTCCACTTATGAGTGAGAACATGTGATACTCAGATCTTTGTTTCTGTGAGAGATCACTCAGTATTATAAATTCTATTTTTTTTAATTAGCTGGTGTATGCCTGTATTTCTAGCTACTTGGGAGGCTGAGGCAGGAGAACTGCTTGATCTCAGGAGTTTGAAACTTCAGCAAGCTATGGTTGTGCCACTGCATTCCATCCTGGGTGATGGAGGGAGAATTTATCTCTAAATAAAGGGGCAGGGGAGAGAAAAAATAATCCTTGTTAACGTAGAACTCTCTACCCAGAAAAATATCTCCCAAAATTTAGGCAAAATAAAGACATTTCAAGTAATTTACTGTCAATGCAAAGTTCTGTTTTAACCATGGCAAGAAACACCCACTGCAATCTCTCTCTCCCACTGATTACAATGAAAAACTCTAGACAAAATACAAAATCAACCACCTGAGGAATCTGAAATGTAAACAAAATTAAGTGGCTTGTGAAAGGAAGTCAAAATTTAGACAAGTAGTTTGTATGGGAGTGGGGATGGTGTGAGTAATATATTTTCTACTTTTTTTTTATACAGTTTCATAGTAGAGCAGTGGTACAAGAAGCTAAGACTTCTATTAAAATGCTATATCTGGCTAGATGAATTTGGAAAAGAAACAACACAGGGCAGAGTGTATGGGGAATTCCAGAGAGAGAAGAGCTGAAGAAGGGGATTCCCTAATTCTGTATATGAACTTACTCAAGTTTCCGGCTCACCCCTTAGCTATGTGTGAATGAGACAAACCCAAAACAGTATAACAAAGGTGCTGAGAACAAAACTGAGATTTAAACCACGGCCCCAAATCTCAGACTAAGTCCTGAGTGATACATGTGTGATAGACCAGAATAGTGAAAGCTTTAAAAACTAAACTGAGGTTAGAACCACTACTCACAGAAAGTGAGCCAGAATGTGTAGTCTGAACCTAACTGAGCAGATTACATGCTAAATCAACCACAACAAAAGCATTATTCTCCAGACGATTATAACAGACTCCATGGTTTAACACAAAATGATATTCAAAAGGTAAATGTTCATAGTCAAAATTATTTGGTATGAAAAGACCCAGGAAATCTGATCAATATTCAAGGGAATTGGCTATCTGGGAAAAGAATCAAAAGTAGGAATTTTTCAGAGTTTAAAGCAACCAAAATAACTGTTTTGCAAAGTGCATAGGAACATACATTAAGTGAGTGATAGATAAAAGTTCTTAGGAGAGAAATAAAAACCACTTTAAAAACAAGAAAATTTAGAACTGAAAATATAATACCTGAAATTAAAAAGGCATAGGATGGTCTCAGTAGCAAAATAGAGATGACAGAGGAAAGAGGAAGTGATGTTGAAGTTAGATCAATAGAAATTGATATGATCATCACAATAGTTGCAGAAAAAATTGAAACATTTTAACATCTATTTAAATTCTCAGTAACAAAATCTAGGAGAGTTCTTCCTCAATCTGATAGAAAATATCTATTAAAATACAACACCTAAAGCTGGCATATTTCTTATGGTTAAATATTTAACTCATACCTCCCAGAGATCAGGAAAATTCCAATAATACCCACTCTCACCATTATTACTCAAGATTGTACTAGATATTCTAACAAATCCAAAAGGTAGTAAATAAATAGATAAATATAAATAGTAAGATAAATAGATACATGCATGCAAATGCTAAAATGAAAATCCTAATGCATCTATAAAAATCTACCAGAAAACATAAGTGAATTTATCAAAGTCATAGGACTTAAGATCATGATTTCAACAACCAATTGTATTTATAATACAACCAACTGAATAGTTAAAATAAGAGTGCATTTAAAAGAGTATCAAAGCATAGCCATCTTAAAAATAAATATAATGAGATGTGTAGAAGACGCTTACACTTAAAAGTATAAAATGGTTTTCATGCACAAAGCATTACTAAGAGAAATTTTAAAAGACATCTGTGCAAAATATAAAAGAGACATATGTTTGCAGATTTGAGAACTAATGTTCTTAAGGAGCTAATATTTTCTAAATAGATTTATACATTTAAAGAAATTGCAATCAAACGCCAGGCAGATATTTTGTAAACATATGAATAATAATTCTGATATCCTTATGGAAATACAAAAGACTTACAACAGATGAAGTAATGTTTAAAAACAATTATGCTCAAAGTCTTTCACTACCTGACTTCACAACTTGCATCGCAAACAGGATAATGTGGTCTTGTCATAAAGACGGTTAATGAAATCTGGAAATAGATACACACATATATAGTAAATTGATTTTCAGCAAAGGTACTAAAATAATTCATTGTGTAATGAATAATATTTTCAACAAATGGCTCTGGAACAGCTAAGGAACTATATGAGAAAAACTGAATCTCAATTCTACCTCACAAAAATTGATTTGATATGGATAGTAAATGTAGACATAAAAGCTAAATGCAAAGCTTCTAGAGAAAATAAAGGGATATGTATATGATCTTGGTTTAAAGAAAGATTTCTACATAAGACACAAAAAGATTATTAATCAAAGAAAAAATTAATAAAATAGACTTCATCAAGATTTAGAATTTCTATTCTTCAAAAGAGACTATTAAGAAAATAAAAACTTAAGCCACAGCCTGAGAGAAAATGTTATTTATTGACCTACAAAATAATAGGCAAAAGCTGTGAATAGAATTTTCAGATAACATATAGTAGTGATCAATAAAAATAAGCAAAGATGTTCAACATTATTAGTTGTCAAGGAAATTAAATTTAAAACACTATGAACTGCCATGTCAACTAAGGAGGACTAAAAAGGCCTGAGAGTGCTAGGTGTTGACAAGGATGAAGAACAAATGGAACTCTCTTACAATACTAATGGGAATACAAAATTATATACTTTGGAAAACAGTTTGGCAATGTCTTCTATAGCTAAACAAGTTTCCTATAATCTAGTAGTTCTACTCTTGAATGCTTACCTAAGATAAAGTATAGATATACTTCACAAAAAGAGTTACACGAGTGTGTCCATTATAGATTTCTTCATAATAGACAAGAAACTGGGAACAATCCAAATTTCTATCAATAAGTGAAGGAATAAATTGTGGTATATTCACACAAATACTACATTTAGCACTAATAAAGTTATATGCAACAACATAAATGAACCTCATAAAACATAATTCTAAGTGGAAAAATTTCGGCATAAAAAAATACGTTATATAATTCCATTTATATAAAGTTTACAGGCAAAATTAAACTATAATAATATAAATTAGAAGAGATGTTGTCTTTAGCCTGCAGGTAAGGGGTTCAACTCCAAAAGGGTGAGAACACAAGGGAACTGCCTTTGGTGTTGGAAAAAAAGTTTATAAATATGTTATTAATATTTTATGTATGTAAATAATGGTTTTGGTTGCTCAGATGTATAGATTTATCAAAAGTCATTGAACTCTACACTTAAAATTGGTATTTTGAATGTATATAAATTATAGCCTAATTAATAGTAATTATATGCAAATAGTAGTTTAGGTATTATTAATAGCCAGGTATTTACAACTGATATCGTGGCTATGCTGTAGGTTTTAATCTTAACCTATGCCATACACGAATTTCTGGAAATTTAAGTTGTTTCTCTGGAATGTATTACCTTTTGTGGTTCTGGAAAGACTAAATTAGATCATGTATGGAAAGCACACATATTCAATGGATTAACTCAGTAACTGATAGTTATTTTGAAGCAAATGTCTGGAAAAAATAAGTGAGGATGGTGAATGTGCATGAGCTAAGTGGGTAGTTGAAAATCACGTGTAACATTAAGCATCAGCATGCCATTTGTGGATACCCTTGGTGCAGACCAGGAACCAAAAGACTTGTAATCTTAGGACCCTCATTTCCTGTGCATGGAGTCTGTCATCATCCCATAGGGAAACTTGGACGAGTCCCTTACACGGTTCCATCTCTTATATCTGTGCTTTACAGCAGGGAAACCTATGCAAACCATGAGACACTTAGGAAGAATAAGAAAACACTGTTACAGTTTACTGAACACTGTTCTACTGAAGACTTTAGAGGCAGAATTTGAGACTTCTATTTTACTACGTCACTCCAAGAAAAAAAAATATAATTACTCCTGCTAGATTCTGGGTTAATGTTCCTAAACTACCAGTTTTGCCAGGTTAAGGTTACAACTCATTTAAAGGATTGGATCCATCCATGTGTAAGCATTCACTTTTTTTGTTTTTGTTTTTTTTTTTTGTTTGTTTGTTTTTTTGAGTTGGAGTCTCACTCTGTCGCCCAGACTGGAGTGCAGTGGCCGCTCCCGGCCACCGCAGCCTCAACCTGCTGGGCTCTGGCGATCCTTCCGCCTCAGCCTTCCGAGTAGCCAGAATTACAGGTGCGTGCTACCACGCCCGGCTGATTTTTTGATTTATTGCAGAGATGAGGTCTCGCTGCCCAGGCGGGTCTCGAACCCGCGGGCTCAGGCAATCCATTCACCTCAGCCTCCCAAAGGCGCGGGATTACAGGCTGAGCCACCGAGCCCGGCTTCACTTTGTGATCCTATTTAATAAAAACAATTATATAACCTTTCACCTAAAATTATGTTGTATAAAAATTGTTAGAGAGACAATGGAAACCATTTCCTTTTTTTAACTATTCGGGGAAAAATATAGTTACTCTGGCACAAATGTTTTAAAAGACAATAATTTATCCAAAGGTAGAGTTCTCAATAAAGATTATTAAAACAACATGTCCACCAGGGATAATGGGAAATTTTTATTTAGGTTTTTTTTTTATTCCTGTGATTTTCAGATTGTTGTGTCCAGTTGCAGAGTCAACATTGGATATAGAGTGCTTGACATATTTTACTAAAGAAAATCAAGAAAGGATTTATCAGTCTTCATGGTAATCTCCCTGATTTTAGTAAATTTATTTAAGTTGGAAATGACCTTAGCCATCTATGATTTTTCAAAATAAAAGAGGAAGTTCTTCAGTTTACCTTTCATGTAGCATGTACAAGTGTAAAATTAGTGAAACTGACAGATCAAATATTTTGATAGAGTGTATATATTACTCATTTTTATCCCACATGCTGTGTGTTAGAATAAAAATATTTTTAAAAGGCACTGCCCACTTTCAGTCATCTATTTTCATTGCAAAAACCCATCACCTTAATAGGAGTCTTTCAAAAGTTGCTTAGGCCACAGATTCTTTCTTGGCATACTGGCAATATATCATAGTATTGTGCTACACTAGATTTCCTAAGTCATTTTTTTTTTCTATCCAGAACCTATTTTTCTTTTCTCTAACTTCAGAGTGGCTAAGTGACTCCTTTGGCAATTACTAAGAGAAATACTTCAACATATACTATTTTCCACACACAATTGCCCTGATTGAGGGGGCATCAATCACCCTGATTACAAGTTCTTTGTGAAAAACACCGAAATAACTTGATTGCAGAGTTTTTTAAAAGCCATTCCAAAAAGTAGTACATAACAGGTACCCAGCTGATATTTCTCAATGCCTCCAAATATAAATATAAGACTTTCTTAGAGGTGATTAGAGCAGCATTTTATTTTTGAACAGTAATAAAAAACAATCATTGTTAACCATTTGACTGTGGTTTGAGAAATTTGTTCTTAAGACAATAAAAAAGCCTGTCATTAAAATCTCACTCACTTAAATGTTATTACTACGTAAGTGATTTTTTTAATTTTTAAAATTTTTATATATCTAGGGAGTACAAGTGCATGTTTCTTACATGCATATATTGCATAGAGGTAAAGTCTGGGATGTTAGTGTAACCCTCACCCAAATAGTGAACATTGCATTTAGCAGGTAATTTTTCAATCTCCACCCTGCTCCCACTCTCCCACCTTCTGTGGTCTCCAGTGTCTTTTATTCCACTCTGTATGTCCATGTTTATTTATTATAAGTGAGAATTTTTTATATTTGACTTTTTGTTTCTGAATTATTTTACTTAGGATAATGGCCTCTAGTTCCATCCATGTTGCTGCAAAACTCATGATTTCATTCTTTTTTATGACTAAATGCTATTTGTGCATGTACATTTTATTTATCCAATCATCCGTTGGTTGAGTCCACATCTTTTTGCTATTGTGAATAGTGCTGCAATAAACATATGAATACAGGTGTCTTTTTTATATAATGATTTCTTTTCCTTTACATGGCTACCCAGAAGTGGAATTGTGAGATCAAATGGTAGTTCTATTTTAGTTCTTTGAGAACTCTCCACAATGACCATTTGTACACCTAACCCTGAATTGTACCCATCTTAAAATAAAAAAAAATTTTTAAAAGAGAACTCTCCATACTGTGTTTTGTAAAGATTGTACTAACTTTCATTCCCACCAACAGTGTATAAACATTGCCTTTTCTCTGTCTCCTTGCCAGCATCTGTTGTTCGAAGACCTTTTAATAATAGCCTAAAATGGTGCAAGATCTTACTAATGTAAGATGGTATATCAATGTAGTTTTAATTTGCATTTCTCTAATGATTGGTGATACTGAGCATTATTCCCTATGTTTGTTAGTCCTTGTATGTCTTCTTTTGAACAATGACTGTTCGTGGTCTTTACCACTTTTTAATGGGATTATTTATTTGTTTTCCTTTTGAGTTGTTTGAGCTTCTTCCACTCTGGATATTAGGATTTTGACAAATGCATAGTTTGAAAATATTTTTTCCATGCTACATGTTGTCTGTTTACTCTGCTTATTGATTCTTTTGCTGTGCAGATGCTTTTTAGATTAAATAGGACACATTTGTCTATATTTGGTTTTGTTTCATTTGCTTTTGGGATTTTTATCACTTTTTTTTTTTTGCCTAGGCCATTGTCCAGAAGAGTTTTTCCCAGGTCTTCTTGTAGAATTTTTATAGTTTCAGGCCTTACTTTTCTGGTAACAAGAAGAAGGTTGAAACAGGACCCCTACCTATCACCATACACAAAAATCAACTCGAAATGGATCAAGGCCTAAATGTAAGCCTCAAACTATTAGAATTTTAGAAAACGCCAGGGACATCCTTACAGAAATTGGAGTAGGCAACCAACTTCTGGTCAAAACCCCAATAGCACATGCCATAAGAAATATGATAGGCAAGTGAGACATCATCAAACTGAAAAGCAACTGCAAAGCAAAAGAAATTATTAAGAGAGTGGGAGATAGCCCACAAAATGGGGGGGGGGGAATTGCCAACTATATTTCTGACAAAGGCCTGACAATCAGTATCTACAAGAAACTCAAACGTGCCAGAAGGAAAACAAACAAACAAACAGGCAAACAAAACCAGACCCATTAAAAAGTGAATAGATACTTCTCAAAAAAAGACATATGAACAGCCTTCAGACACATGAAAAGATGCTCAGCCTCACAAATCAACAGAGAAATGCAAATCAAAACCACATTGAGATATCACCTAACTCCAGTAAAAATGATTATCACTAATAAAACAAAAACAACAGATGCTGGTGAGGATATGGAAAAAAGGGATTGCTTCTACACTGTTGGTGAAAGGGCAAATTAGTTCAACCTCTATGGAAAACAGTGTGGCAATTTCTAAAAGAACAAGAAATTGATGTTCCATGTGACCCAGAAATCCCGCTTTTGGGAATATACCCAGAAGAACTCAAATCATTCTACAAAAAAGATACCTGTGCATGCATGGTTTTTGCAGCACTATTCATGATAGAAAAACACAAAACCAACCTTGATGCCCATCAAAATTGTACAGGATAAAAAATATATGACACATATATACATTGGAATATTATGCTGCCATGAAAAAGGACAAAATTATGGACCTTGCAGCAACTTGGATGAATATAGGGTCTATCATATTCAGCAATCTATCACAGAGATTAAGAACTGAGTAACACATGTTCTCACTTATAAATGGACCCTGATGTCTATCATAATACTACAAGAAAGGGATTGGCAGTAGTGTGAGGCTGACTGGGGTTGGGGGAGGATTGCACATAACATCAATAAGTGTTTCTGACCCTAATCCAGATGAAATGAGGTACAATGGGAGCCCCAAACTTCACCTGTATAGAGCCACTTATGTACCCAGTCATGATTTGTATCTTTAAAATAATAAAAGGAATAAAAAACCAGACTTTAAATTAAAAATAAAGAGTAAAAGACATAGAAAGTCATTATACAATCACAAAGGGATCAATTCAGCAAGAAGATATAACAATCTTAAATATATATGCACCCAAAATCAAAGTCCCCAAATTCACAAAACAAATATTACTAAACTTAAAATGATAGATGGCAATAAAATATTAAATAATAGTGGGGAAAATTAATACCCCATTCCAACTCTAAATACAAATCAAGAAAAAAAATTAACAAAAAAATTGAACTTTAATTGGATTTTAGATCAAGTGAACGTAAACATTTACAGAAAATTTTGCCCAACAACTAGAGGCTATATATTCTTTTCATCAGCACATGAAATAGTCTCCAAGATAGACCACATGTTAGGCCTCAAAACAAATCTTAAAACAATTTTAAAAATGAAAATTACATCAAATATCTTCTTAGATCACAGTGGAATAAAGCTAGAAATCAATACTGAGAGGAACTCCAGAAACTATACAAACACCTGGAAATTAAACAGCATGCCCCTGAATGATCCTGGATCAATGAAGAAATTAAAATGGAAATGTTTAAAAAACTTAAGCAAATGATAATAAAAACACATCATATAAAATCCTGTGGAATATAGCAAGATCAGTGCTAAGAAAGAAGTTTATAGCATTAAATGCTTACATTAAAAAAGTAGAAAAATAATAAATTAACAACCTAATGTCATACATTATAGAACTAGAAAAGCAAGAACAAACCAAACCTGAGGTTACCAGAAGAAAAGATGTAACAAAGATCAGAGCAGAACTAAATAAAATAGAGATAAAAAATCAATACAAAAAAAATCAACAAAACAAAAAGTTGGTTCCTTGAAATGACAAACAGAATTGATAAACCATTAGCCAGACTAACTAAGAAAAGAAAAAAGAAGATCCAAATAAACACAAATGATAAGTAAAAAATAAGACATTATAAATACCACAGAAATTCAAAAGATCAGCAGAGACTGGTACAAAGAACTCTATGATCAGCAAGAAGAAAACTTATAGGAAATGACTAAACTCTGGAAGTGAATATATTCCCAAGACTGAACTAGGAAGAAATAGAATTTTTATGCAAACCAATAATGAGTAGCAAAGTTGAATCAGTAATACACTATCTCCCAAAAGCTCAGGACCAGATGGATTCACAGTTGAATTTTACCAAACCAACAAAGAAGAATTAATACCAATCATCCTGAAACTATTCCAAACAAATTTAAAACAAAACAAAACAAAACACAAAAGAAAACTACAGCTAAGTATCCTGATACAATAGACTCAAGAATTCTCAACAAAATGCCAGCAAATTAAATCCAACAACACATCTTGCTTTTCTAGTTCTATAATGTGTGACATTAGGCTGTTAATTTATTATTTTTCTACTTTTTTAATGTAGGCATTTAATGCTATAAACTTCTTTCTTAGCACTGCTTTTGCTATATTCCACAGGGTTTTATACAATGTGTTTTTATTATCATTTGTTTAAAATTTTTAAACATTTCCATTTTAATTTCCAAGAGGGAATTCTCCCTAACTCATTATATGAGGTTAATATCATCCTGATATTAAAACCAGACAAGGTTAAAAAAAAAAAAAGAAAGAAAATTACAGATAAGTATCCTGATACAATAGACTCAAGAATCCTCAACAAAATGCCAGCAAATTAAATCCAACAACACATCAAAAAGGTAATATACTATGATTGGGTGAGATTTATCTCAGGCATGCAAGGATTGTTTAATATATATGAATCAATCAACATGATAGTTTGCATAAATATAATTAAGAACAAAAACCATACAATCATCTCAAAAGACACAGAAAAGCACTCAATATAAACAATTCTAAAATATATATGAAACCAAAAAAGAGCTCAAGTAGCCAAAGCAATTCTAAGCAAAAAGAATAAAGCTGGAAGCATCACATTACCTGAATTCAAACTCTACTACAAAGATCTAGTAACCAAAACAACATGATACTGGTATTGAAATAGCTAATGAAATACATAAAATAATTACCATAGCTTGCTAGACATCAGTAACTCCATTTTGTTGAAATTCTCCATCTTAGCTACCTGTCTAACCTAAAAATGACCCCCAATGTATATGTGTGATTACTGTAATGTTCCCATGACTACAGATCCATAGCTTTGTTCCCCTCAGTTTTTTATGCTGACTGATCATGCTGACCATTTGCAATACTCCCTAGATACAAGTTCTGTGTAATTCTATGCTTTGTTAACTGAAATCAGATGTTGCGCCAAGCAATTGT
Organism: Cephalopachus bancanus; assembly: GCA_027257055.1. NCBI lineage: Eukaryota > Metazoa > Chordata > Mammalia > Primates > Tarsiidae > Cephalopachus > Cephalopachus bancanus. The sequence goes on from JAPVLO010000257.1 coordinate 1,899,398, forward strand.
TAAGGAAATATTACTTACAAAATTTCCCCTGCCATGTCCCTATAGTTTGTTCTTATATTTTGTTCCTTTTGTTTTTAGTTCCTTGTACCCTCACCCCCTGCTATGTAGCCAACCTGCAGATTTTACCTATGTAACTTTTTGCTGATTATATTCTGCATCAAGAGCTTCATGGAGAGACCCTACTCTTGACCATGTGCTAATAAAGGACTCTTAATATTAATTTAGACTAGGTGTGTTGATGTGTCTCCTTCTTGCTATCCGGTCATAACATTTGGCGACTCCAGTGAGATTTTTTTTGGCCAGCATGAGCAGCTGCCTCACTCTGTCCCTCCCCAGCTGGGAGGAGAGATGTAGGGGAGGTGACTCCTGAGATTCTCAGGCCCCTTAACTTCTTGTCTGGCTTTGAGGGGTTTGGAATGACTGCTGGCAGCTACTGCCTCAAAAGAACCTGAGTCTGCCTATAATCTCCTAGGAGTTAAGAATTTATTTTTGGTTTTCTGTTTAATTGCTTGTGACCATGTTTTCTGTTTCTGTTTAAGGGAGTCACGACCTGATGAGGTTGCCCTTTGGACACTATTCATTAGGCCAAGATGTTGACTGAACAGAGTCGTCTGGTTTTCTGCCCTGAGGTTGTTCCAGGGATCAGTAACTCTTCTGACTTGATCCCAAAGTGTCCTGTCATTGTGTTTTAACTGTTTGTTTTTTACTCAGTGTCTTTTATGGGTTCACAGAATTCATGACCTGTCAGTCTTCTGCCTAACAAGGGCACTCCTTAGACACTGTTCATTAAGCCAAAAAATTGGTTAAACAGAGTCTCAGTTTAGTGTCTGGTTTTTGTTTGGGTACATGCTTTGACTTCTAACTGCCTATGGTATTTCTATATCCCTGTCATCCTTGGCCTCTTTCCCTGTTTTGCATTCTTGCTGTGCTCTTTGCCACAGGGCTTGCTTCTGTTGCACTTTTGAACTGGTCAGCAGGCCAGAAACTTCTATTAACCTTTGTTTATCTTCTCGTGGTTGGAGGTCTGATACTCATTGGGTGCCTCCCGTAATTTATTGGTTTTGATGATATGGAGTCTTGGGCGCCTACCTAAACCCTCCAGTCCCCTGGACTGTATAATAAGGAATTTCTCTGTTAGGTTTGTGGAGGACTAGGGTGTCCATATCTCCAAAGGCAGACTTTGAACTCTCTGTGAAAGAATTGTCCTGCATTTAATGTTAAGTAGCCAGCTGCAGGGTCTCTGGGTGTTCATATTACTTAGTCTGTTTGGAAGGTCATTACAGGGACCCCTGGTCATCCTGATCAGTTTCCCCATATCAACCAATGGTTAAATTTAGTCCAAAACTCCCCTCCATGGTTAAAGTTATGTTTCTTACAACTAAGAACCCTTCCTGTAAACCATACTATGAGGAGACAAAGCTTCTAACTTAAAAACAACAGGGTGCTATATACAAAGGCTCCTGGTTAACTCTTCAAGGAAAACTTGTTTTACCTGTTTCTCAAGAGAATTAAATCTTGCTAAAATCCATGAAACCATAGGTTTTAACCTCCCTGGTAAAATCAATCATGTGCATTCATCTTCCCACCTGGGATAATTGCCAGCAGCTCTTTTTTAACCATATCTACTTCTAAAAAGCCAGAAACACAAAAAAACTGAGACCAAAATCTGTCCTGGCCTCAGCAGCTAGTACAGAGGAGGAGAGTCAAGAAATGATAAAAGAGGTTTTCACCTCTCTCACCTTAACTGGGACCCCAACACCTTGGCGGGGTCCAAGGCACTAGATACCCATCACTGGGCTCTATAAGCAGGTTTGAAGGGGGCAGCCAGAAAACCTATCAATCTTTCTAAAACTACCAAGGTTCTCCAGGAACCCAAGGAATCTCCAGGAGCATTCCCTGAATGCCTCCAAGAGGAGTTTCAAACTTACATTCCTTTTGATCCCTTGGCTCCTGAGAATGCTCAAGCTATTAATTTGGCATCCGTGGCTCAGGCGGCTCTGAGCATCTGAAAAAAGTTGCAAAAGCTGGAAGGCTTTGCAGGAATAGATATTTCTTAGCTGCTTGAAGTAGCTCAGAAAGTTTTTAACAACTGAGATGCTGAAAAACACAAACAGACAGTGCAGGCAGCTGATAGAGCTGCAAGAAGACAGGCCAAGATCTTGGTAACAGCCCTCTGAGCCCCCGGAACTGAATCCAAGCTTCCTCAACATCTGGTATATACTGTACTGAATTTAAAGCATGCCTCCTTTTCTATCCCTTTGTTCCCTGTCAGTCAACCCATCTTTGCTTTTGAATGGATAAATCCAGATTCAGGGGACACCAGTCACCTGACTTGGACCTGGCTACCACAAGGTTTCAAGAACTCCCCTCTTTTGAGGGAGGCCTTGCAACAGGATTTTTCAGGGCTCCTGAATGTACTCTACTCCAGTATGTAGATAATCTCTTGCTTGTGGCTGCAGACTTGAATACTTGTTTATAAGGTATTAAGGCTCTGTTACAGCTCCTGCAAGACTTGGGCTATCATGTGTCGGTGGGATACCAGCTAAAAAAAGGGTAAACAAGTCCTGACTTCAGCCCAGAAAGTAGCCATTCTTCAGATTCCCACACCAATCACAAAGTAACAGGTATGGGAATTTCTGGGGGTGGCAGCGTATTGCTGGCTGTGAATCCCAGGATTTGCTGAAATTGTCAAGCCCCTGTACATAGCCAAGGCAGGAGGTCAGCCCCTAAACTGAACTGCTACTGAGGAACAGGCAGTCCAGCAGTTAAAAATGACTCTGACCCAAGCCCTGGCTCTAGTTCTTCCAGATGTTACCAAGCCTTTCCACTTGTTCATTTACAAAAAATGAAGAACTACAAAGGGGGTCCTTACTCAGACCTTAGGACCCTGGAAAAAACTGGTGGCTTACTTGTCAAAAAGACTGAACCCAGTAGCCTCCAGCTGGCCCTCTTGTCTCCGGGCCATTGTGGTCACAGCCATGCTAGTTAAGGAAGCAGATAAATTAACATTTGGCCAAAACCTGACTTTATTCCCCATACTGTTGAAACTTTGCTCTGAGGAGCCTCTGGCTGCTGGATGTCAAATGCTCATATCACCCATTATCAGAGTCGTTTGCTTGACCAACCAAGACTAACTTTCTCTCCTACTCAATGCCCCAATCTGGCCACTCTGTTGCCTGATAACAATCCAGAAATGCCTCCCTTAAGTCAGGCTGATGCTGACCTATTCATGGATGGTAGCAGCCTGGTAATAGAGGGAGTCTGCAAAGCTGGTGCAGCCATAACCACAGCTCATGATGTAATCTGGTCACAGACATTGCCTCAAGGTACCTCAGCTCAAGGTACCTCAAGGTACCTGAGTTAAAACAATTAACTCAGGGCCTGCACTGGGGGACAGGAAAGTGAGCAAACATCTTCACTGACAACCGGTATGCTTTTGCCACACTTCATGTGCATGCCATGATCTATAAGGAATGAGGTTTTCTTACTGCAGCAGGTAAGACTATAAAAAATAAGGAAGAAATCTTAGCCCTCCTAGAGGTTATATGCCTCCCTAAAGAGGTAGTCATCATTCATTGTAGGGGACACCAGAAGTCTGACACTCCAGAAGCAACTGGGAACTACCTGGCAGATCAGGTGGCTCAAAAGGCAGCAGAACTCCCAGTTGAACCCCTATCCTGCTAACTAAAACTTTCCCAGCTCATTCTCTCCCAAAACAGCCTACCAATACCCAAGAAGAAGAAGAACAGGCAGATCTAGTGGGAGCCCATAAAAACTCCACTGGATGGTGGGTAAAAGACTCTAAAATTATCTTATGTGGGACTTCCAGAAAGATGGCGACGGGGTAACCTGGTCGTGAAACGCTCTGCAAAGGAGCACTGCAGTGGCTTTCTGGTTCTCACCCTGGGGGCTGCAGACCCCAAAATCGCAGCCTGCTCTTCATACAGAGCTCGGCCATTTTCACCGCTGGGACATCGCAGCGGACTGGACAGCCACCGCAGCACAGACGCTGCCATGGCCGCAGCTACCGCCATCGCTGCCATAGCCACTGCAGCCACAGTCGTGCAGCTGCCGCCGGTAGCACATCACACCACCCGGGACGGAGGTGATCCACAACATTAGTCCTTGAAGCCCCTTCAGGAAGATCTGCTGGGATCGCTGCCATCTCTCCCGTGACCGAGACGTCCTGCCCACCGTGAGTCCCCTGCCTCTACCCTGAGGCAGGCATCCAGCTCCAGTCTCTGTCGATCCTGTTCAGCCCCACACCCACTGGGGCGAGCAGCTGAGATAGCACCACCTGCTGGCGATTCAAGGTAGTAAACCTACAGCCCCACTGCATGAACAGATTCCAAGGCAGTGGGAAGTGGGTTCCAGATTATCCACACATCTGTCAGTGAATACCAGGACCTGCAGATAGATTTTGAATCACATATCCCCCCTTAAGTAAATCTCAAAACTACAAAAATGACCACACCCAACCTACAGTGCAACTCCAGAATTCAACAAAGTAAGAGGGCATACATAAAGAATAGGAGATTGAACACAGAGAAGTAAAACCAATCCCTTTACCCATGAATAGCAGAATTAAAGAAGACGGCGATGGGGAGGGAAGGAAAAAGAAGGGAGGGGGAAAAACCGCACAAATGATGAAAAACCAGAAGAATATAGGTCTCACACAGACCACTGGGAGATCAAACACTGAGAAAACAGATTCTGGGACACAAACATTGAAGAGCCCTCAGAATGGCTAGTCACATGCAACAAATAAAGACATCGAGACATTAATGGAGAGAATTAAAAAAATTGAGGAGAGATAAGAGGAAATTAGGAAGGAGCTGATGTCAGAAATAACAGCAGTAAAGAATACTGTGATGGAAATGAATAACAGACTAATAAGCATGGAAAGTAGAATTAGCCAAACAGAAGAAAGAATCTCAGAGCTAGAAGACCAAAACACAGAACTAACTCAAACTGTCAAAAGCATAGAAAAGAAGCTCAACAAGACAGAACAAAACCTGCAAGAGATGAATGATCACTTCAAGAGACCAAACCTAAGAGTAATTGGGCTTCCTGAGGCAGAGAGAGAAACAGAAACCACACTGGAATAAACATTTCATGAAATCATTCAAGAAAACTTCCCTCATCTCATCAAGGATGAAAAAATCCAAACACAAAAGATTCAGAGAACCCCTGCAAGACAACAAATGAGAAGACCAACTCCCAGACACATAATAATTCACCTAAACAAAGTAGCTATGAAAGAAAAAATCCTAAAGGTAGCAAGAGAAAAAGGCCAGACTACCTACCAGGGAAGACCAATTAGAATAGCAGCAGATTTATCCACAGAAACACTTTAGGCTAGGAGAGCCTGGAGCCCTATCTTCAAAGTTCTAAAAGACAAACAATATCAACCAAGAATAACCTACCCAGCCAAACTAAGCTTCATTAGTGAGGGAGAATTGAAATCTTTTCCAGATATCCAATCCCTAAGAACCTACACTGCCACCAGACCACCTCTACAAGAAACACTTAAGAAAGTACTGAACACAGAAGAAAAAGAAAAAAGAACAACAACATTCTTCACAAGAGTACAGGCAAAAGATTAAAAACACACATGAGCCAACTCCAGAACCCAAAGAAAGACAACAAACAGGAACAACTCTGTAAGAACGTTATGACAGGGATCAACTCTTGGATTTCAATTATTAGCCTAAATGTGAATGGGCTAAATGCACCACTGAAAAGACATAGAACGGCAAAATGGATAAAATATCATCAGGCAACAATCTATTGCCTTCAAGAAACTCACCTCACTAGAAAGAACACCCACAGACTCAAAGTAAGAGGATGGGAAACAAACTTCCAGATGAAACGAATACAAAAGAAAGGAGGAGTAGCGATCTTAATTTCAGACAAAATACCCTTCAAGCAATTAAAAATCAAAAAAAGATACGGAAGGCCACTACATAATGATAAAAGGCTGAATCCATCAACAAGAAATATCTATCCTAAACATATATGCACCCAACATAGGTGCACCAACTTTCATAAAGCAACTTCTACAAAAGAAAGATATTGACTCTAACACCATCATAACTGGGGACTTTAATACCCCACTCACAACCCTAGACAGATCATCAGGACAAAAAAATCAGCAAGGAGATCTGGAACCTCAATATGACTTTGGACTAAATGGACTTAATTGATACCTACAGAGCACTCATCCAAAGACCACAGAATATACATTCTACCCATCACCGCATGGAACGTATTCCAAGATCGACCACGTAATTGGCCATAAATCAATCATAAGCGAATATAAAAGGACCGAAATTCTACCTTGCACCTTCTCAGACCACAGTGGAATAAAAATAAACATTGACACCAACAAAGTCCCCCCAAAACCCACAAAGACATGGACACTAAACAGCATGATGCTAAACAACTGGGTCAATGATGAAATCAAAACAGAGATCAAAAGATACCTGGACACAAATGAAAATGAAGAAATATCTTACCAAAACCTCTAGGACACCTTGAAAACTGTAGTAAGAGGGTAATTTATATCCCTACAAACACACATGAAGAAAATGGAAGGAACACAAATTAACAACCTAACAAGCCACCTAAAGAAGCTGGAAAAGCAAGACCACAAAAACCCTAATTTCAAGAGAAGAATCCAGATCACCAAAATAAAAGCCCAAATCCCAAACATAGAAGACAAAAAGATAATACAAAAAATTAATGAAACAAAAAGCTGGTTCTTCGAAAGGGTAAACAAGATTGATGGTCCCCTAGCTAGACTGACCAAGAAAAAACGAGAAAAAAATCAAATAAGCACAATCAGAAACACAAAAGATGAAGTCACATCTGACCCTGAAGAAATACAAAAGATCATTAGAGACTACTTCGTACACTTGTATGGAAACAAACTTGAAAACCTTAAGGAAATGGAGGATTTTCTGACATCACACAACCTACCTAGATTGGAACAAGAAGAAATTGAGATGCTAAATAGACCAATTGCAATCAAGGAAATAGACTACGTAATAAGAAAACTTCTTACGAAAAAAAGCCCTAGTCCAGATGGCTTTCCAGCAGAATTCTACAATACATTTAAGGAGGAGCTGATACCAATCCTACCGCAGGTATTTCAGGCGATTGAGAAAGATGTAACTCTCCTCAAATCATTTTACGAAGCCAACATCACATTGATACCCAAGCCAGGTAAAGATCCAACAAAGAAAGAGAACTACAGGTCAATATCTTTGATGAACATAGATGCTAAAATTCTCAACAAGATCCTAGCAAACCGAATTCAGCAATACATCTCAAAAATCATCCATCATGACCAAGTAGGCTTCATTCCTGGGATGCAAGGCTGGTTCAACATTCGCAAAACCATAAATGTAATTAAATACATCAACAGATGTCAAAACAAAAACCACATGATTATATCATTAGATGCAGAAAAAGCTTTAGATAAAATCCAGCACCCCTGCTTGATAAAAACCCTTGAACATCTAGGCATATGGGGAACATACCTCAAAATAGTAAAAGCCATCTACGAGAAAGCCACAGCCAGTATACTCCTAAATGGACAAAAATTGGAACCATTTCCCCTGAAAACTGGAACAAGCCAAGGATGACCACTCTCACCACTCCTGTTCAACATAGTATTGGAAGTCCTGGCTCGAGCAATCAGAGAAGAGGAGGCAATCAGGGGTATCCAAATAGGAAAAGAGGAAGTCAAGCTATCTCTCTTTGCAGATGATGTGATTATGTACCTTGAAAACCAAGAGAATCTGCCAAAAACCTCCTTACACTGATAAAGGCCTTTGGCAAAGTCTCAGGATACAAAATAAATGTACAAAAAACAATCGCATTTCTCTACACCACTAATATACAAACAGAAGCCCAAATAAAAAACACAATTCCATTCACAATAGCCTCAAAACAAAATGAAATACCTTGGCATCTTCCTAACCAGAGACGTGAAAGACCTTTACAATGAAAACTACAAAACACTGCTCAAAGAAATCAAAGATGACACAAACAAGTGGAAAAATATCCCATGCTCATGGATTGGAAGAATCAACATTGTGAAGATGTCTATCTTATCTAAGGCAATCTACAAATTCAAAGCAATACCCATCAAATTACCAGCAACATTCTTCTCAGACCTAGAGAAGACAACACAGGAATTCATATGGAAACAAAAACGTCCAAGAATAGCCAGAACAATCCTCAGCAAAAAAAAAAACAAAGCAGGTGGTATCACATTACCAGACTTCAAACTTTACTATACAACTACAATCATCAAAACACCTTGGTATTGGTACAGGAATAGGCATATAGATCAATGAAATCGAATTGAGATTCCAAAAGCAAAACCTCAATTTCCCAACCAACTCATCTTCCACAAAGACTCCACCACCTACCACTGGGGAGAGGAGAACCTATTCAGTAAATGGTGCTGGGAAAACAGAACCCCTATCTATCCCCATGCACAAAGGTTAACTCCAAATGGATCAGAGACCTAAATGTAAAACCTCAAACCATGAGAACCCTAGAAAAGGAAGGAAATACCCTCATGGAAATAAGAACTGGCATCCAATTCCTGAACAAAACCCGAAACCCACAGGTCATAAGAGAGAAGATAGACAAGTGGGACCTTATTAAACAGACAAGCTTCTGCAAGGCCAAAGAAACCATCAAGAGAGCAGGGAGACAGCCTACAGACTGGGAAAAAATATTCACCAACACCAGGTCTGACAAAGGCTTAACATCCTGGATCTACAAGGAACTAAAACATGCTGAAAAGAAAAAAACAAACAACCCCATTATCAAATGGGCAAAAGATATGAACAGACACTTCACAAAAGAGGACATCCAAGCAGCCAATAAGCACATGAAGAAATGTTCAACCTCACTAACATCAGGGAGATGCAAATCAAAGCCACACTGAGATACCACCTAACTCCAGTCAGAATGGCAATTATCAACAACTCAAAAAATAACAGCTGCTGGAGAGGGTGTGGCAAAAAGGGAACACTTCTACACTGTTGGTGGGAGTGTAAATTAGTGCAACCTCTGTGGAAAGCAGTGTGGCAATTCCTAAAAGCTCTAAATATCAACCTCCCATATGACCCCGCAATCCCCCTACTGGGAATATACCCTGAAGAACTCAAATCACTCTATAAAAAAGATACCTGCACACATATGTTTATCGCAGCATTGTTCACAATAGCAAGAACCTGGAAACAACCATGCAGCTTATCAAAAGAGGACTGGATTTAAAAAATGTGGTACATATACACAATGGAATACTATGCAGCCGTAAAAAAGAACAAAATCATGAATTTCGCAGCAACCTGGATGGAACTTGAGTCTATAATACTGAGTGAGCTTTCACAGAAACAAAGATCGGAGTATCACATGTTCTCACTCATGTAATGGACCTTGAACATCCAACATAATACTGTAAGAAAATGACTGACGATACTGGGAAACTATGGCGGGGGAGGGGGATGGGATTAACAGTAGCAAATATCTGTCTAGGGAAGGGGAAACACCTCTTATCAACAGGGTGCCTGAATGAAACGTAATTGTACACCTAACCCTTAACTGTACCCCACAAAACCATAATAAAAAATATTGATTTTAAAAAATAAAAATAAAATAAAATAATATTATCTTACCTGAAGCCTTTGGGCTCACCTTGGTAAAACAACTACATTCTACTACCCACCTAGGAGGTACTACATTGACTGAGCTGTTAAACCATTTTTATCATATCAATGACTGGAAAAGCATTGCTGCAGCAGTAGCCACCACATGCCCTGTCTGTGCCCTGTCGAGGCAAAACAAGGGCCCAAACCTTCAGATGACATCAGGGCACAAAAATTAAGTCCTGGAGGTAAAATGGGAAATAAATGTCACAGACATAAAACCTCCTCAAGCAGGATATGGCTATCTACTGGTGCTTATTAATACTTTTTCAGGATAGGCAGAGGTCTTCACCACCAAAATGAAACTGCACTTATGATTACAAAGTTTTTATTAAATGAAATTATTCCTAGGTTTGGATTCCCCCTCTCTATTGGCGCTGTTAATTTTACCTTGTCCATAGTATAACTGGTTAGTAAAGCACTAAACATTAATTAAAAACTACATTGTGCCTAACAACCACAAAGTTCTGGACAGGTATAACACATAAACTGAACTCTAAAATGTAGTTTAACCAAATTAATAGTAGAAACTGGTGAAAAATGGGTAAACCTTTGGCTCCCCTTTGGACCCAATGCACTCCATATAAAGCTGGGTTTACCCCATATAAAATCATGCTTCAAAAACCCCCTCTTCTATTACCCCGTTGTGAGATCTCGTTCTAGCAGAAATAACTAATCAATCTCTGTTAAAGTATCTCCAGTCCTTCCAGTAGGCCAAGGCTGCTGTCCACTCTGGTGTTCATGCTGTTTTGCCCATACCATCTTCCACACCTTGTCGTTCGTTCCAGCCTGGAGATCTGGTTTTCGTCAAAAAGTTCCAGAAAGAGGGTTTAACTCCTGCCTGAAAAGGACCTTTTATCATCATCATCACCACCCCAACAGCATTCAAGGTCGACATGTACCGGCCTGGATTAATCACATATGAGTCAAGAAAGCCAGGATAAAAAACATTCCTTCCATTGACTGTGCTAAGGCAGCCAGGGACACTAAATATCCATTCCCTCATCCAACAAAGAAAAACAACCACCATTCAGCCAACTGGACTGTGACTAAGGGCCCTGAAAATCCTCTCAAGATCACCTTTTGACATACCTGAACTGTAAGATGACAATAAACTGGTTACTAATTTTTTAAATGCATTATGCTCAATCTTTAACTCTTGTTTTTGTTATCCCACTTGCTCTGGCCTTTGGCATAGGTCTTTTAACTGTAACTCCTGCAGATTGGAAATGTGGTGAAAGGGCTCTGTTAATGCTATTTTATCTTTCATGTGTAAATTCTGTAAAACTTATGCATGTAAAAACTTATTATAATTCCATATCCATAACCAATAAATCAACAAATTAACTCATGTACAACTAAAGGGGGGAAATGAAATAACTAATAAAATACATAAAATAATTGCAATAGCTTGCTTGACATAAGTAACTCCACTTTGCTGAAATCCTTCATCTTAGCTGCCTGCCTAACCTAAAAATGACCCCCCAATGTATATGTGTGATTACTGTAATGTTCCCATGACTACAGACCCATAGTTTTGTTCCACGGAGCTGTTAATGCTGACCAATCATGCTGACCATTTGCAATACTCCCTAACTACAAGTTCCGTGTAATTGTATGCTTTGTTAACTAAAATCAGATGTTGTACCAAGAAATTGTTAAGGAATTATTACTTACAAAATTCTCCCTGCTACGTTCCTATAGTTTGTTCTTATATTTTATTCCTTTTGTTTTTAGTTTCTTGTACCCTCACCCCCTGATATGTAGCCAACCTGCAGATTTTACCTATATAAACTTTTTGTTGATTATATTCTGCATCAAAAGTTTCATGGTGAGAGCCTACTCTTGACTGCGTGCTAATAAAGGACTCTTAATATTAATTTGAACTTGGCATGCTGGTGTGTCTCCTTCTCACAATCCAGGCATAATAGTATAAAAATAGACATATAGATCAATAGACTAGAATAGAGAACCGAGAAATAAAGCTGTATACTTACAACCAACTGATCTTCAACAAAGTCCATAAAAATATTTTTTAGAAAGGGCACCCTATTCAATAAATATGTTGGGAAAATTTAATAGTCATGTGCAGATGAATGAAACTGGTCCCCTTCCTTTCATCATACAGAAAAAGTAACTCAGTATATGATGTAAACATCTTTCACTTCTCTGGCTAGGAAGATGCCAGGGTATTTCTTTTGTGTGTGTGTGTGTGGCTATTGTGAATGAGATTGTATTATTTATTTGGTTCTCTATCTGTTTTTGGTATATAAAAATGTAACTATCTTTTGCACATGATTTTATACCCTGAGACTTTGCCTAAGTCTTTTATTAGCACAAGGAGGTTTTTAACAGATTTTCTTGGGTTTCCCAGTTACAGAATCATATCATCTGCAAAAAAAGATAGTTTACTTCCTCTATGCCTCTTTGGATATCACTTATTTTCTTCTCTTGTCTAATAGCTCTAGCTAGGACTTTCAACACTATGTTGAACAGGAGGGGTGAGGGTAGGCAGCCATGTCTCATTCCTGCTTTCAGGGAAAATGCTTCCAATTTCTGTCCATTTAGTAATATGTAGGCTATGGGCTTCTTGTAGATGGCTCTAGCTATTTTGAGGTTTGCTCCCTCTATACTTAGGTGTTCAAATGTTTTTAATCAAGAATGGATGGTGGGTTTTGTCGAAATACTTTTTTGCACCTAATATTATCATGTGGTTCTTGTAATTACTTTTATGATCTTGCAGATGTTGAACCAGCTCTGCATCCTGAGGATGAAGGTTACTTAGTCATGGTGGTTAATTTTTTAGATGAGTTATTGGATCTGATTTGCTAAAATCTTGTTGAGAATTTTTGCATCTATGTTCATTAGGGATATTGGCCTGTAGTTCTCTTTCTTTGTTGGGTCTTTATCCAGTTTGCATACCAATGTGATGTTAGCTTCATAAATGATTTGGGGAGAGGTTCATATTTTTCAATTACCTGAAATACCTTCAGTAAGATGGATATCAACTTCTCCTTGTATATTTTGTAGAATTTTACTGGACAGCCCCGTTGACCAGGTTTTTTGTTTGTTTGGTTTGTTGGTTGGTTTTTTGTTTTGGTTTTTGTCTTTGTTTTTGTTTTGGAGGCAGTTTCTTATGACAGAGGCAATTTTATGATTTGGTATTGGTCTATTTAGGATCTCAATTTCTTCTTCTTTCAACTTTGGGAGTGGTGTGATGTCAAAAAGTCTTCCATTTCATTTAGGTTTTTTGAAATTTGTTTTCATACAGGTGTGCATAGTAGTCTCTGGTAATCTTTTGTATTTCTTTGGGTCATTTTATTTCTAATTGTGTTTATTTGAACCTTTTTTCTCATTTTCTTGGCCATTCTGGCTAGGGGGTCTGTCAGTCTTGCTTATCCATTCAAAAAGTCTGCTTTTTGTTTTGTTGATTTTTTCCTTGATATTTTTGTCTTCCATATCCCATAGTTAGGCTTTTACTGGTGATCTGGATTCTTCTGCTGAAGTTGGAGTTTTGGTGTTCTTGACTTTCTAGCTCCTTCAGGTGATTTCTTAGGGTGTTGACTCATGATCTTTCTATTTTCTTAATATGTGTGTATAGAGTTACAAATTCCCCTCTTAGGACTGATTTCATGGCATCCCAGAGATTTTGGTGAGATGTGTCTTTGTTTTCACTTGTTTCCAAGAATCTTAATTTCTGTTTTGACTTCTGTGTTGACCCAGGAGTTGTTCAGCATTGTTCTGTTTAGTGTCCACATCTTTGTGTGTTTTGGAGGGATCTTGGTGGTGGTGATATTTATTTTTATTCTACTGTGATCTGTAAAGGTGCAAGTTAGTATTTCAATCTTATGGAATATGTATATGCTTGATGGGCAAGGATGTGATTGATTTGGAGTATGTTCCATGTGGTGATGAGTAGATAGTGTATTCCGTTGTTGCATGGGGTGTTCTGTAGGTACCTATTAAGTTCATTTGGTCAAGTGTCAAGTTAAAGTCCTGGATCTCCTTATTGATTTTTTGCCTCAAAAAATCTGACTAGGGTTGTTAGTGGAGTATTTAAATCCCCAGCTATGATAGAGTTAGAGTCATTATTCTTTATAGTTTACTAAGTAGTTGGTTTATAAATCCTGGTGCTCCTGTGTTGGGTGAATATATACTTAGAATGGATATTTTTTGTTGATGAATTGAACGTTTTATCATAACGATCTGTCCATCTGTTTCTTTTTAAATTTTTGATAGCTTGAAGTTTGTTTTCTCTGATATTAAAATCACAATTCCTACATACTTTTTTTCCCCTTTTCATCTAAAAGTTTGTTTTCCATTCTCTAATTTTGAGCCTGTGGATGTCCATCATAGAGAGATGTATTTCCTGGAGGAAGAATATTTTATGTCATGCTTTTTATACAGTTTGCCATTCTATGTCTTTTCAGTGGTTCATTTAGTCCATTCACATTCAAACTGTTTATTAAAATGTGAGTGTTTCTCCCTGCTGTGAGAGTCGTATAATGTTTTTTGTTTGTTGTTTGCAGTCTTTCTTTTGTTTTGATGTTTGTGTGTGTTTTCAAGTTTGCATTCACGATGTATTCTCTGTTGATTCAGTGTTTTCCTGTACTCTTGGGAAGTGTATGGTTGTACTTTTTGTTTTCTTTCTTCTTTGTTTAATGTCTTCTTAAACATCTCCTGTAGAGCTGATCATGAAGCAGCACAATCTCTTACGGGTTGGATGTCTGGGAGGGATTTTAATTCTCTGTCACTGAGGAAGTTTAGCTTGACTGGGTAGGATATTCTTGGTTGGAATTGTTTATCTTTGAGAATTTGGAGAACTGGACTCCAGTCTTTTCTAGCTTGTAGTGTTTCTTTATATAAGTATGCTGCTATTCTAACTGGTTTCCCTCTTAGGTAGCCTGACCTTTCTCTCTCACTGTTGTTAGAATTTTATCTTTCATACCTACTTTCTGTAAGTTAATTACTATGGGTCTTAAAGTTGGTCTTCTAACTTGATGCCTTGCATGGGTTCTCTGAATCTTTTGTGTTTGGACGGTCATGTCTCTGATGAGATGAGGGAAGTTGTCTTGCTTACCTCATCTGATTTGTTCCAAGATGTCCTCTGTCTCCCTTTCTTTTTCAGGCATGCAGATAAAGCATAAATTTGGCCTCTTAAAATAATCATACATCTCAGGCAGTGAGGTGGCAGCGATGGCAATGGTGGCTTGGCATGCAGGTTCAGGATTCAGGGGGCAGCCACAACCATGAACCTGCCGGAGGTGAACAACAACATCATCAAGGAACTGCTCATGCTCAAGTTTGAGAACACAGCCACCAGAAACAAACCAGAGTAGTAGATGTAAATGTAACATTTGCAGATTTTGATGGGGTTCTCCATCATGTCAAATCCTAATGGAGACAAAACAAAAGTGATAGTCAGCATTTCTTTGAAAATCTATGAGGATCTTCAAGTACATGTGGCTGATGAGTCAGTCATTAAAGAGGTTGTATAGGAGCTTCTTGGTAAATCCAGAATCAAGGTACAATGTTTGTTTATCAAACAATCTTGAAAATCTGCTTGAATTTGAAAACACTACATACTGATAAAAGGTTCACTCCATAAACAAGAACTATTCATACTAAAAATATATGCACCCAACAAAGAAGCATCAGCACTTATAAAGCTACTACTAAGTAAACTAAAAAAGATATTGACTCTAACACTATTATACCTGGGGACTTAAATACCCCACTAACAACCTTAGATAGATCATCAAGGCAAAAAAATTAACAAAGAGATCTGGAACCTCAATTTGAACTTGCCCAAATGGACTTAATAGATATCTACAGAACACTTCACCCAACAACCACAGAATACACATTCTACTCATCACCACATGGAACATGCTCCAAGATTGATTACACCCTTGGCCATAAATCAAGCACAAGCAGATTTCATAATATTGAAATATGGCCATGCACCTTTTCAGACCACAGTGTAACAAAAATTAATATCAACACCAATAAAATTCCCACCAAACTCACAAAGACATGGACACTAAACAGCATGATGCTCAACAACTCCTGGATAAACACAGAAATCAAACAAAAATTAAAAGATTCCTGGAAACAAATAGAAGTGAAGAAGTATCTTACCAAAACCTCTAGGATGCCATGAAATCAGCTCTCTACAAATATACATACAGAAAAATGGGAAGATCACAAGTTAACAACCTAACAAACTACTTAAGGGAGCTGGAAAGACAAAAACAGCAAAACCTTAACTTTAGCAGAAAAATCAATATCACCAAAGTAATAACCCAAATATGGGACATAGAAGAGAAAAATATCATTTAAAAAAAATCAACAAAACAAAAAACTGGTTCTTTGAAAGAATAAACAATATTGATGGGTCCCTAGCCAGAATGACCAAGAAAAAGAGAAAAGGCCCAAATAAACATAATCATAAATGTAAAAGACCAAATCACAACTGACCCTGAAGGAATTAAAAAGATTATCACAAATAACTATATACACTTGTACGGAAACAAACATGAAAACTTAAATAAAATGAAAGACATTCTGACATCACACAACCTCCCAAGGTTAAAGCAAGATGCAGAGACACTAAATAGACTAGTAACAATCCAGAAAATTAACTCCATCGTAAGAAAACTACCTACAAAAAATAAAAAAAAAAAACCCTGGACCACTTTCCAGTGGAATTCTACAAAACATACAGAGAGGAACTGCCACCAATCTTATTGAAGGTATCCTAACAATTGAGAAAGATGGTATTCTCCCCAAATCATATGACACTAACATCACACTGATACCCAAACTGGGTGAAGATCCAACCAAAAAAAGAGAATTTCAGGCCAATATCCCTAATGAACAGAGATGCAAAAACTTTCAGCAAGATTCTAGCAAATTGGATACAATAACACATCTCAAAAATCATCTACCATGACAAAGTAGGCTTCACCCCAGAATGCAGGACTGGTTCAACATTCACAAGACCATATATGTAATTAAACACATCAACAGATGTAAAAACAAGAACCACATGATTATATCATTAGATGTATAAAAAGCTTTTGATAAAATATAGCATCCCTTCTTGATTAAAAAAAAAAATCTTGAATACCTAGGCATAGAAGGAACTTACCTCAAAAAACTAAGTGCCTGCTCTCAGAAACCCACAGCCAGCATATTGCTAAATGAACAGAAACAGGAAGTATTCCCCTGAAAACCAGAATAAGACAAGGCTGCTCACTCTCTTGTTCAACATTGTGTGAGAAGTCCTAGCTAGAGCAATTAAACAAAACAAGGAAATCAGGGGTATCCAAGTAGGAAAAGAGAAAGTCAGGTTATTCTTCTTTGCTGAAAATATGATCCTATATCTCAAAAATCCAAAAGAATCTGTCAAAATCTTCTTGCACTGATAAAGGACTTCGGGAAAGACTGAGGGTACAAAATGAATGTGCAAAATACAGACACATTCTTATACACCAACAACAAACAGGCAAAGACCCAAATAAAGAGCATAATCCCATTCAAATTAGCCACACACAAACAATATTCTGGCATCTTTCTAACTAGAGGAGTGAAAGACCTATGAAATAACAACTACATAACTCTGCTCAAATAAATCCAAGAAGACACAAACAAATGGAAAAATATTCCATGCTCATGGATAGGAAGAATCAACATTGTTAAGATGTTCATCCAGCCAAAGACAATCTACAGATTCAATGCAATACCTGTTAAATTACCAACATCATTCTTTTCAGACTTGGAAATGACAATACAGAAATCTGTATGGAAACATAAACAACCACAAATAGTCAAAACAATCCTTAGTTAAAGAAACAAAGTAGGAGGTATCACACTTCTAGACTTTAAACTTTATAATAAGGCTACAATAATCAAAACAGTCTGGTATTGGTATAAGAATAGTCATATAAACCAATGGAAGAGGATCGAGATTCCAGAAGCAAAACCTCAGTTTCTCAACCAATTCACCAAAACCTCCACCAACAACCACTGGGAGAGGAGAACCTATTCAGTAAATGGTGTTGGGAAAACTAGCTGACCACATGCAGAAGATTGAAACAGGACCCTACCTTACACCATACACAAAAATCAACTCTAAGTAGATCAAAGACCAAACGTAAAACCTCAAACTCTAAGAATCTTAGAAAACACACACCCTTTCAGAATTCTGAGTAGGCAACCAATTCCTGATCAAAAACCTAGATGTCCATGCCATAAGAGATGTGGTAGACAAATGGGAGCTCATCAAACTGAAAACCTTCTGTACAGCAAAAGAAATCAGCATGAGAGCAGGGGGGCAGCCTACAGAATGGGAAAAAATGTTTGCCAACTGTATATCTGACAAAGGCCTAACATCCAAGATCTACAAGGAACTCAAACATGTGGAGAGGAAAAAACAAACAGCCCCATTAAAAAGTGGGTAAAAACATGAATAGACTCTTCTCAAAAGAAGACATACGGGTATCCAACAGACACATGAAAGAGTGCTCAGCATCATTAATCATCAGAGAAATGCAAATCAAAACCTAATCCCAGTAAGAATGGTCATTATTTAATAAAACAAAACAATAACAGATGCTGGTGAGGATGCACAGTAAAAGGAACACCTCTACACTGCTGGTATGAATGCATAATAGTTCAACCTCTGTGGACGACACCATGGCAATTTCTAAAAAAACTACCAATTGACCTTTCATATAAACCAGCAATCCTCCTACTAGAAATTTACCAGGAGGAACTCAAATCATTCTACAAAAAAGATACCTGCACATGCATATTTATTTAAGCACTATTTCCAATAGCAAAAACATGGACCAACTGTGCTGCCCATTGAAACTATGAGAATGGCAATTATCAATAACTCAAAAAATAACAGTTGCTGGAGAGGTTGTGGTGAAAAGGGAATACTCCTACACTGTTGGTGGGAGTGCAAACTAATGCAACCTCTATGGAAAACAGTGTGGCGATTCCTAAAAGCTCTAAACATCGACCTCCCATATGACCCCGCAATCCCCCTACTGGGAATATACCCTGAAGAACTCAAATCACTCTATAAAAAAGATACCTGCACACGTATGTTTATCGCAGCATTGCTCACAATAGAAAGAACCTGGAATCAACCATACTGTCCATCAAAAGAGGACTGGATTTAAAAAATGTGGTACATATACACAATGGAATACTATGCAGTCTTAAAAAAGAACAAAATCATGAACTTCGCAGCAACCTGGAAGGAACTAGAGTCAATAATACTGAGTGACCTCTCACAGAAACAAAGATCTGAGTATCACATGTTCTCACTCATATAGCGGACCTTGAACATCCATCGTAATACTATAAGGAAAGGACTGACAGTGGTGGGAAACTATGGGGGGGAGGGGAAGGGAGGTGGGATTAACAGTAGTCAATATCTGTCTGGGGATGGGGAGACACCCCTTATCAACAAGGGTGCCTGAACAAAACATATTTGTATACCTAACCCTTAACTGTACCCCACAATATCAAAATAAAAAATATTGATACAAAAATAAAAATAAAAAAAGAAACTGGACTATATAAAAAACATGTGGTAAATATACATGATGGAATATTACACAGCCATAAGGAAGAACAAAATTATGGACTTTGTAGCAACTTGGGTGGATTTAGAGTCTATAATACTCTATCAGAGAAACAAATAACAGAGTATCACATATTCTCACTCATAAGCGAACCCTGAACATTTACCCTAATGCTATAAGAAAGGGATTGGCAGTTGTGGGATACTGCCATGGTTTGGTTTGGGACACAACATCAATAAGAGTACCTGATCTCAAATCAGGCATAGTAGGGACCTAAGAGAGGCCCAAACCTTACCTGTACAATGACCACTTGTATACCTTATCCTGAATTGTACCCCACATTATTAAAATAAAACAAAAAAAATTTTAAAAGTAATCACACATCTCTTGGAGGCTTTGTTTTGTCTTTTTAATCTTCTTTTCTATGTTTTTAAAGGTTTGGGCTTGTTTCATATTTTGGTCTTCATGCTCTGAGGTTCTTTCTTTTGCTTGGTTAATTCTGCTTTCCATACTTGTCTGTTTCTTAATTATTTTGTTTACTGTGTTTTTTTATGGCTGTCATCTCTGTTATTAACTCTTCGTTCTTCCTTTTGGCTTTTCTTAATTTTAATTCATCCTCCCAACACATACCTTGATGTCTGGATTTGTGGTTTGAGACCAGTCATTCTGGGTGCTCTTCCTTGTTTGCGTTCTGAAGTCTGTGTTCTCACACTGTATTTCAAGTGATCTGTGGGGTACCTGTATTCTTTTGTTGATTCTTCATTTGTGACAATTTTTTTCTTTTTCTTTTTTTCTCTCTTTCTTTATTTTTTTTTCTTTCTTTCTTTTTTTTTTTTTTTTTGCCTCTTTAATTCCATTGCTCTGTGAGAGAGGGAATAGCTTCCACTTCTGTTTGCTCCAGTCCCTATTCTGCCCTAGGCAGAGTCTCTGGATTTGTTCAGTTTTGAAGCTGGGCTGGAGGTGAGAGGCTGTACTATTTCTTTATAGTTTTGAGATTTGAATAAAGTGTAATAGAGAGAGCTAAGATTCAGAAGCTACCTGCAGATCACAACATTGGTGCCTGGAGTGTGTGTTACTTGGAATCCACTTCCCATCACCTCACAATATGCAGTGGGAGTGTATGTATACCCCTGAAACCAAAATGACACAAGAGAAAGAAAAGAACAGAGAAAGACAGAAAAGAAAGAAAGAAAGCAAGAAAGAAAGCAAGAGAGAAAGAAAGAAAGAAAGAAAGAAAGAAAGAAAGAAAGAAAGAAAGAGAAAGAAAGAAAGAAAGAAAAAGGAGAATAAAGGGAGATGAAGAGAAAGAAGAAAAAATAAACAAGCAGGCAAGCAAACAAATAGATAAACCCTACTTATCTGCTGCTAGGTCTCCCATTCCAATTGTACCCATCATCCTTTGAATGTTCCAGTGTGGGAGTGGAGCATCTGGGATTCCCCACTGACCCTTTTTCTCTGGATATCATGTACCCGGAGTATCCTCTCTGGGCCAAAACTGATTGATCTCAGAGGGGTGCGTAGCTAATCCTTCAGTCTCAGGATACAGACTGCTCAGTAAGAAGGAGGCGGCACACATCACCTGAATCTAGTCAACAATCTGGATGATATTCTCCTGATTGTTTTTGGAGTATATTTTGCCCATAGTTTCCTCTATTAGAATCTTTAAACATTTGTTTGTTTGGTAAAAATATAAAGTCATATTATTCTTTCTAACCACTGGATAAAGGTGTTAAATTAGATTAAACTGGGCCTACAGCTGTCTCCGTACTTAAATTATTAACATAACTTAGTATGTTGAAAAATTTCAAGATAACTTAAGGGTATACTCTTGTAACAAGTAACTGCATGTCAGCCAATCATAGCAACTGAGCTTCAAGCTAACCATAGCCTGCCAACTGTTCGTTACATGTCCAAATAAGGAAAATGTCAAGTGTATTTGTAACTAATCAAGCTGCTTCCTTACTTTATTCTGTTTTGTGACAATTAATGTCCTCTGCCCACTTAATGAAATAGAGCTATCTGAATCTCATTGGGCCTGAGTGTTGCCCAGCTCATGAATCATTTATTGCTCAATTAAGCTTTGTTAAATTTAATTTGTCTAAGTTTCTTATTTTTTACAGTTTGGTGCCAGAAGTAAGATATGAAGTAGCCCTCTATCAACCCCAGAAGTACCAAGTGACCAAGCCAAATTGTCCATCAAACCCATTGTGCCCAATGATTTTTCACAGCAACTAGAGACCATGGGTGAGTTTTCTTTTGAATCTGAGCTCTGTGAATTTGTGTTTTGAGTTTTCTGAGTTTATCTGAGCAGTTCTTAGATTGGACTAGATCCAGGATCAGATTAAAACTGATAAATACCTAAATTGAATTCACTTAGAGGCCTCTGGTATGTACCTTTTTGATAATGGGTGTGACAAAATCCAGAGTCTGGTACTCCAGATAATTTTATGTATAAGAATGATTGTCCCTGAATTTGTTCACTTTTTGGAAAAGTGAGTTAACCTTACTAGACACGATTTAAAATTAAAATACCCACATTGAAGAAGTTTTAATTTAGATAAAATTATTCAATTGCAAGGGAAGTAAAAAGAAAAGATTAAAAAATCCACAAAACAGTAAGATACTTTTTTAAATTGGCACACAGGTATCTAAGATTGAATGAATCAAAAATTGCTTTCCCAAAAGATTTCTTACAGAAAGTAAAGGAAAAGCTTAAACCTCAAGCTGAGGTCATTACAAAAAAGAACTGTACCTTCACTGAATTAACATCTATAGATCATTCTCTTTATTGTCTTTAGCTAAATACTCTGAGTTCACTAACCTTTCTTCTCAATTGCCTATTCATTCTGAAGGTAACAAAAAAAATTTATCCAAATGCCTTACAAAGTGGCACCCTCTGATCAGGCAAACCTGCCTGCCAGTGCCACTTTTAGTCTATAGTCTAAAACATAGCTTATAGTCATGGTAAAAGACTCCCCTAATCCAAGGAATAATCCTGAAAAAAGTACTGAGAAATTTAGAATCCTCATCAGAGTTTATAATCCAAAACTCCATGATCTCTACCAATTTATTCATATAATATTGAGATCTAGCAAAGCTTGAAAAAGGATAGCAACAGTAGAATAGAGAGAAACTGAGGATATTAAAGGTCCCCCTAAAACCTCCTCAAATAAAGGGCCAAAAAGAACTAGAAGAATTGCTGAAAACCTTTCAAATTTAAACCCTAAGGATTTTCCACAGAAAATCAATTGGTCCATCGCACAATCTGTAGACAAAAAAAAAAAAAAAAAAAATTCAGATTGCAGAGTTTGTTCGGAAATACTTTTTGTAAAACATTCTGGGCTCAAAATATGATAAGGGAAACTTCCTGTTGGGACTGAAATGACATTAGCTGTTCCATTTGCAAATTAACTTTACTTGTCCCAGCCTACAACCAAAAGACATTTTAAAAGTTTTCTTGGATTTGCAGATTCTAGGTCTCTGAGTTTTGCCTAATGACCTTACCATTACATGAGCCCGCTAAGAATGCAGTGTCAGAATCTTTATCTTGAGAAGATAGTCATGAGCAGACTATTAACTAAATAAAACTGGCCTTAGCATACCCCAGCTTTATGACTTCCAAATTATAAAACTTTTCACCTTGCTTATTTGTGAATGTAACTATAAGGTATTAGGAGTACTTGCCCAAGAACAGGAGAAAAATGGCCAGTAACTTATTATAGCTTGCTATTACACCCATTAGCTAAGGCATATTCTAATTGTTTTAAAGCAGTTGCAGCAGCATGCAGAATGGTAAAGTTTTTATCTGAAATAGTTTTAGAAAATAAACTTTATTTGCAAATTCCACATGCTGTGGAAAGTCTATTAAACTCTGATTAATTTTAGCATTTTTCAGCAAGTAGACTAACATTTTGGGAAATTCTAATCTGTCTCTTCCTAACCTCTACCTAAAACGCTGTAAGCTACTTAACCCTGCTGATCTATTACCTCTCCATGACAATGGTGAAGACTCCAATTGTGTAGAGTATTGAATCAAAAATATCCCCACAAGCTGGTTTGCAAGATACACCATTGGATAATACTGAGTTATTACTTTCTGTTGATGGCTCCTATGCCAAAAACTCCAAAGGAAAATATCAGAATATGCAATTACTACCCAAAACTAGTTAATGGAAAATGGAACTTTTTCCCAATTCAAGTAAGCTCAACTGCAGAGCTTTTTGTTCTCAATCAAATTTGACATATTGCTTAAGAAAAATCAGTAAGTATGTATACAGGTAATAGATGTGCTTTTGAAATTGTCCACAATATTGGTATGTTATGCAAGCAAAGAGGGTTTCTTCCCTCTAGTGAGCTCTCATAAAAATGGAACTCATGTATATTAACTCTTTTGTGTCATTCTGTTACCATAACAAATCGCCAATATTAAAGTTAAAGCCCATACCTATAAAAGGGAACCTGAATATCAAGGAAGTGTCCTCGTAGATTTTTATGCTAAACTGTTAAAACGTGTAAATCGAATGAACTTCACAAGATTGATCCAATTCAATTCTCCTATGATGATATATTTAATAAATTGTGCTAGCATGTGATCTGAAAAAACAAATTAGTATCTGAAAGGAGATACAGTCAGTGTCAAGTATGAACTCATGAAGGGCCTGAAGAGCTCACTTGTTCCTTCCCGAGTCCTTGAAGCTTCCATTGTTAAAAACTCTGCACTTCCCAATTCATCATGGAACAGACAAAATGATCCAAATTATGAAAAAATATTGGTGGGGTGACTGTTCTAAAATTGTCAAAATGGTTTATAACTCTGTTCACTGCACGACAACCAATTAAGTTGAAAGACCAGGAGCTGGAGCCAGAAATGTGACTTTATTTTGGAGTGTCAGGAAAACTGAGAAGATGGTAGACTAATTTTCTACATAGCCATTTTTAAGTTGTATATACTTTGTTTTTTATCTAGGCATATGAGAAAAAGGAGGGAGCCAAGATCAAGAGGTGGTAGAGAACCACAGGCATCTGAGTTTAGCAGGGGTCTGGTTGAATTTGTGAAATACCTTTGTCCTTGGTTAATGGTCCCCTTTTCCCTTTGTTAGCTTTCAGTGTTCTAAAATTATTCTAGCCTACATGCAGAAATGAGGAAAGGCCTCTTAAACAAAAACAAAGTTAGTTATGTCGCTGTTTCACTATTACACACTTATTGTTGTTTCTAACATGAAGATTTATTTCTTTCCTCAATGTTAAGTAGTTGTCAGATTTTATTTCTTTGGACATTACCTCTACTTTATTCTTTTTATTATTTTCTCTGCAATTCCAATATGTATTAAAAATGTGCATTATCTTCCATGTTTGTTATTTTTTGTGTGTTTTCAATCTTCTGTTCATTTATTTAGTTCTTTTTTATGTTCTTTTTTTAATTTTAAAACTGTGGGGTACAATTTAGATTTAGGTATACAAGTGGTCACCTTACAAGTAAAGTTCCTCCCTTTGGTACTCACTTCACCTAGTTTGAGATCAGGTACCCTTACTGATGTTACATGCCTCCACCTCCCCTGTCAGTGTCCTGCTGCTACCAATCCCTTTCTTATAGTATTATGGTAAATAATCAGGGTCCATCTATGAGTAAGAAAATATGGTACTCAGTTCTTTGTTTCTGTGATAGATCAGAGTATGATACACTCTAAATCTATCTAAGTTGCAGTGAAGCCCATGTGTCTGTCCTTCCTTATGGCTGTGCGATATTCTATCATGTATATGTACATTTTTAAAGTTTAGTCCAGTTTCGATGGACAGCATGATTAGTTCCATGTTTTTGCTATTGTGAATAGTGCTGTAACAAACATGCATGTCTTTTGGGTCAAATGATTTGAGTACTTCTGGGTATACCCCCGTAGTGGAATTCCTGGGTCATATGGAAGGTCAATTTATAGTTCTTTTAGAAATCACCGCCGTTTTTTCTACAGAGGTTGAACTAGCATGCATTCCTACCAGCAATGTAGAACTGTTCCATTTTCGCTGCATCCTCACCAGCATCTGTTGGCTTTTGTTTTATTAATTATGGCCATTCTTACTGGGTTTAGGTGATATCTCAATGTGGTTTGATTTGCATTTCTCTGATGATTAGTGATGCTGAGCACTTTTTCATGTGTCGAATGGCTGCCTGTATGTCTTCAATTGAGAAGTGTCTATTCATGTATTTTACTCACTTTTTAACATGGCTGTCTTTGTTTTTTTCCATTTGGCACATTTGAGTTCCTTGTAGATCCTAGATGTAGGCCTTCATCAGATATATAGTTGACAAATATTTTTTCCCATTTTGGGGACTGTCTCCTTGCTCTCCCGATGTTTTTTTTATTTTTTATTTTCAGAGGTTTTTTGATTTAATGAGGTCCCATGTGTTTATCTGATCTTTTACTGTATGGGCATCTTGGGTTTTGATCAGGAATTGGTTGCCCGTTCCAATTCCCATAAGGGCATCTCCTGCATTTTCAACAATTCTTGTAGTTTGATATTGTATGTTTAGCTCCTTGATCCATTTAGAGTTGATTTTTGTGTATGATGAAAGATAGGGGTCCTGTTTCAGTCATCTGCATGTGCCAGTTTTTCCAGCACCATTTACTGACTAGATTCTCCTCTCCCCAGTGGTTGTTGGTGGAGGTCTTGTCAAAGATGAGTTGATTGAGGAACTGAGATTTTGCTTCCAGAATCTCTATTCTGTTCTGTTGGTCCATATACCTGTTCTTGTACCAATATCAGGCTGTTTTGATTACTGCAGCCTTGTAGTAAAGGTTGAAGTCTGGAAGTGTGATTCCGTCTGCTTTGTTTCTTTTGCTAAGTAATGTTTTGGCTATTCGTGGTTGTTTATGTTTCCATATGAATTTCTGTATTGTCATTTCCAGGTCTGAGAAGAATGATGTTGATAATTTAATAGGTATTGTGCTGAATCTGTAGATTGTCTTTGATAGGATGGACATCTTAGTAATGTTGATTCTTCCTATCCATGAGCATGGAATATTTTTCCATTTTTGTGTCTTCTTAGATTTCTTTGAGTGGTGTTTCGTAGTTTTCATAATATAGGTCATTCGCTCCTCTGGTTAGGAAGATGTAGAGGCATTTCATTTTATTTTGTGTCTATTGTGAATGGGATTGTGCTTTTTATTTGGTTATCTGCCACTTTGCTGTTGGTGAATAAGAATTTGACTGTCTTCTGCACATTTATTCTGACCCTCAGACTTTGCCAAGGTCCTTTATTGGTGCAAGGAGGTTTTTGACAGATTCTCTAAATTTTTGAGTATCTGCCACTTTGCTGTTGGCGAATAAGACTTTGACTGTCTTCTGCACATTTATTCTGATCCTCAGACTTTGCCAAGGTCCTTTATTGGTGCAAGGAGGTTTTTGACAGATTCTCTAAATTTTTGAGTTATGGGATCATATCATCAGCAAAGAGGGGTAATGTAATCCCTACAGGTATTGGTAACTTCTTTTGTAACTTCTTTTCCTATTTGACTATCCCTGATTTCCTTCATCGTCTAAGTGCTCTAGGTAGGACTTCCAATACAATGTTAAGCAGGAGGAATGAGAGTGGGCAGCCTTGTCTTGTTCTTATTTTCAGAGAAATGCTTCCCATTTTTGTCTGTTTAGCAATATGCTAGCTGTGGGTTTCTCATAGATGGCACTCATTATTTTGAGGTATGTTCCTTCTATGCCTTGGCATTCAAGGATTTTTATCAAGAAGAGATGCTGGATTTTATCAAAATCTTTTTCTACGTCTAATGACATAATCATATGGCTCTTGTTTTACATCTATTAATGTAGTTACATTTATGGTCTTGAGGATGTTGAACCAGCCCTGAATCCCGGGGATAAAACCTACTTGATTTTTGAGATGTATTGTTGGATCCAATTTATTAGAATCTTGTTGGGAATTTTTGCATCTATATTCATCAGAGATATTGGCCTGTAGTTCTCTTTTTCGGTTGGATCTTTACCTGATCTGGGTATCAGCCTGATGCCAGCTTCACAAAATGATTTGGGGAGAGTTCAGTCTTTCTCAGTTGCCTGGAATACTTTCAATAGAATTGATATCAGCTCCTCCTTCTATGTTTTATAGAATTCTGCTGGAAAGGTGTCTGGTTCAGAACTTTTTTTGAAGGTAGTATTCTTATGATGAAGTCAATCTCCTGGGTTGTTATTGGTCTATTTAGTGTCTCAGTGTCTTCTTGTTTCAACCTTGGGAGGTTGTGTGATGTCAGAAATTCTTCTATTTCATTTAGGCTTTTGAGTTTGTTTCCATACAGGTGTGCATAGTAATCTCTGATAATCTTTTGTATTTTAGGGGGTCAGTTGTGACTTGATATTTTACTTTTTTGATTGTGTTTATTTGGGCTTTTTCTCTCTTTTTCTTGGTCAATCTGTCTAGGAATCTATCAATCTTTTTTATCCTTTCAAAGAGGCAGCTTTTTGTTTTGTTAATTTTTTTCTATGAATTCTTTTCTTCTATGTCCCATATTTGAGCTTTTATTTTGGTTATCTGGATTTCCTACTAAATTTAGAATTGTGGAGGTCTTGCCTTTCCAGCTCTCTCAGTTGATTTGTTAGACTTTTTACTTGTGATCTTTCCATTTTCTCAATTTGTGTTCCTAGAGATATAGGTTCCCCTCTTAGAACTGCTGTAATAGCATCCTACAGGTATTGGTAAGATGTTTCTTCAGTTTTATTTGTTTCCAGGAAAATTTAATTTCTGTCTTGATTTCTGTGTTGACCTAGGAGTCGTTCAGTATCATGGTGTTTAGAGTCTATATCTTTGTGGATCTGGGGGGAATTTTGTTGATGTTGATATTTATTTTTATTACATTGTGATCTGAAAAGGTGCTTGACAGTATCTTCATCTCATGACATTTGTTTATGCTTGATTTATGGCTGAATATGTAATTGATCTTGGAGTATATTCTATGTGGTTGTGAGTAGAATATATATTCTGTGGTTGATGGGTGGAGAGTTCTGTATGTATCTATTAAGTCCATTTGGGCAAGTATCAAGTTGAGGTTCCAGATGTCTTTGTTGATTTTTTTTTTAACTTGAGGATCTATCTAGTGTTATTAGTGCAGTATTTTAGTCCATGACTATGATAGTGCTAGAGTCAATATCATTTTTTAGTTTACTTAGTAGTTATCTTATAAGTGCTGGTACTCTATGTTGGATGCATATATGTTTAGGACAGATATTTCTCATTGATGGATTGAACCTTTTATCATTATGTAGTGTCCTTCTTTATTTTTTTTTAATTTTTGATAGCTTGAAGATTGTTTTGTCTGATACTAAGATCACAACTCTTGCCTTCTTTTGTGATCCATTCACCCGGAAATTTGTTTTCCATCCTCTAACTTTGAGTCTGTGTGCATCCCTTGTGGTGAGATGAGTTTCCTGGATGTTGGAAATCACTGGGTCAAGTTTGACACCCTGTGTCTTTTCAGTGGTGCATTTAGTCCATTCTCATTCAGGCTGATTATTGAAATGTGAGTGTAAGCTGGGCTCGGTGGCTCAGCCTGTAATCCCATGCTTTGGGAGACTGAGGTGAGTGGATTCCCTGAGCCCGTGGGTTCGAGCCCCGCCTGGGCAACTTGGCGAGACCTCATCTCTACAATAAATCAAAAATTAGCCGGGCGTGATAGCGCGTGCCTGTA
This sequence comes from Cephalopachus bancanus, assembly GCA_027257055.1. Lineage (NCBI taxonomy): Eukaryota > Metazoa > Chordata > Mammalia > Primates > Tarsiidae > Cephalopachus > Cephalopachus bancanus. Next base: position 1,928,417 of record JAPVLO010000257.1, read on the forward strand.
GTTACAGCTACTTGGAAGACTGAGGCAGAAGGATTGCTGGAGCCCAGCAGGTCGAGGCTGCGGTGACTGGTAGCGGCCACTGCACTCCAAGTCTGGGCAACAGAGTGAGACTCCAACTCAAAAAAAAAAAAGAAAAAGAAAAAGAAATGTGAGTGTTTATCCCTATCACAAGATTCTTTTAAAGTTTTTTCTCTGTTTTCTTTCTTTTAACTTTTGGGTTAATATATGTGTATGTTTTTAGTTTTGCAGTTGCAATGTACTCTCTGTTGATTCTGTGTTCTCTTGTGAAGTGTGTTGTGCGGTCATTCTTTTTTCTTTCTTTCTTTCTTCTGTGCTTAATGCCTTTTTAAGTATCTTCTGGAGGGCTGGTCTGGAAACTGCATAATCTCTTAGGGATTAGATATCTGGCAAGGATTTTAATACTTTATCATTAATGAAACTGATCTTGGCTGAGTAGGAGATTCTTGGTTGAAATTGTTTATGTTTGAGGACTTTGAAAATTGCACTCCAGTCCCTTCTAGCTTGCAGTGTTTTGCTGAAAGGTCTGCTGCTATTCTGAATGGTGTTCCCCAGTAGGTAATCTGAACTTTCTCTTCCTTTCTTTAGGAATTTTTCTTTTGTACCTACTTTGTGTCGGTGAATTACTATGTCTAGGGATTGGTCTTCTCATTTGATGTTTTGTGGGGGTTCTCTGTATCTCTTGTGTTTGGATAGTAAAATCTCTAGTGAGATGGGGAAATTTTTCTTGAATAATCTCCTGGAATACTTGCTCCAAGATGTTCTTCATTTCCCTTTCTTCTTCTCGGATACCAATCAGGTGAAGGTCTGGCCTCTTGATATAATCACACATCTCTTGGAGACTTTTTGTTTGTTTGTTTTTTGTTTTTGTTTTTCTGAATTTTCTTTCTGTTTTTTAAAGATTGGGTTAATTCCATGTTTTGGTCTTCAAGTTCTGAGATTCCTTCTTTTCCTGATTAATTCTGCTTTCCATACTTGTCATCTTGTTATTTCCTGGATGAAAATTTTTATGGCCAAAATCTCTATTACAAGTTCTTTCAGTGTTGCATCTTGTCTTTCTTGAGTTTACTCATTCTTTCCATCCATTCCCTAATCCTTGTTGCATTCTGGGGTCAGTGGTTGGTGACTTCCATTGTTTGGACTTTGAGGTCCAATTTTTCAGGTGTTATCTCCTTGATACACTGGAATTACCTGTGGTCTTCGATTGATGTTCTTTCATTTGTGACCGATCTCTTTCTTTTCTTTTTAGTCCTGTTATTCAGTGGCAGTGGGAAGGGTTTGATTTCTGATTTTTGCACATCTCTCTATTCTTCCCTGATCAAGACCCTGAATTTATTCTGTTTTGAAATAGGGCTAGGGGTGGGAAGCTTTGCTGTGTCTTGTAGTTTTGAGAATTGAATAAGATGAAAATGGAGAGTTAGGATTCAGAAACTACTTGCAAATTGCAATATTGCTGACTGGGGTGTGGGTTCCTGAGACCCACTCCCCACCACCACTATGTGTGACAATGCAATGGGTATATGTGCGTATCCCATGAGTCTAAGGTAAAGTAAGAGCAATGAGGAGAACAGAGTAAAGTAGAATAAAATAGGAGGGACAAAAAATAATAAAATAAAAAGAAAACACAGAAAGACTAAAGCAGAAAGCAAACCAAAAAGCAATAAAACGCACATACCCTCATATATACACAAACAACCAAAAACCAACACAAACAGAAAAAACACAAAACAAACCCCTTCAAAAAAACAAAAAACAGGAAAATCAAACACATACACACACAACAAAAAATTAAAGGAAAAGAAAAAAAGGACGGGGAATGCAAATCAATCCCTCACTCATGCATTCACACACTCATTAAACTAAAAAAAAGAAATTGAAAGGTGAACACTCAATCATTCACATACACACATAAGCAGAAAACAAAATATGAAATAAAAAGAAAAAGAGAATAAAAGGAGGGTAGGATGCAAATTAAACCCTCACATATAGATCACACACAAAGAAAAGAGAAAATAAGCTTTAAAAAATGTCCTGGGTACTAAGTATCCTCTTCTGGAATTGCTGCCTACAGATAAACCCCTCTACCGTCTCTTGTGGAGCTGTGGCCTCATTCACAATCTCCCTAGTGTCCATTCCAGGGAAGGAAGAGAGTGCTATGGGATGATGGAGTTTCAGTCCTCCCTTCCCCTTCTTGATGGTCAGAAGGATCCCCTCCAGTGGGAAGGTACAGGATTTTCTCCTTCCCAGGAGAACTATTCCAGCCAGGCTTATCCTGGAGTAGTTCTCCTATCATGGCCGATATGCAGTCTCCACCTGGGTTTAACCCTCTCAGTCGCACCCCATCCATGTGAATCTGAGGATTGCTGGGGAGGAGAGAGTTGAGTCAACACAAGACTCACTGCTGATCTTTTGGGGGGTCTTCCTCATCCTCTTGTGGTCACACCCTTTGTCCCACAGCTGAAGCTGGGTAGTAGGTGGGATGCCTGAGATTCGGCACTTGTCCCTCTGAAATTTGTGTTTACAGGATAATCCCTCTGAGTCACTTTCAGCTCCTGAGTTGCTAACACTTCAGTCACAGAGATCGGGTCTGTTGCTTTGTGGTGAGCAAGCCAGAACACTTGCTTGCCCAGTTTTCAATATGGTGGCAGGGGGTTTGTTTTGTCCTCTTCAGTGAGGCTCTTCCTCTGGGTTCCCTCACTGTGCTCCCTCTGCAGCCCTTGATGCCATTATCCAGCCAGGAACTGTGGTGGTGAGGCAGAGCCTGGAACCAGCAGTCACTCCTGGAAGCTTCTTTCTGGTAAGGGCTTTGTTGATTTTTTTAAAATGGTGCTTGGCTTCTGTGCTCCAGGAAGTGCTAGGGACCAAGCAGAGCAGCTGTGGCACCAACTACTACTTCACCAGGAAAGCCCTGGTCACTTGCTCCTGGATCCCTGCTTATTCAACCACTCACATGCCCATTTACTCACAGACACATGCGCAAAATTGTCCGTGTACTTACTCTCACAGACACTTGCATGGTCCGACTGGCTCTGGTGCCATCTTCCCCTATAATTTATTTAGTTCTGTCTTTCAGTTCATCTGTATTTAACCTGATGTTTAACTCCTTTATTACAATTGAATTTCATTGATTGTATACTTTATACTTCTAACAACACTATTTTTTCTTTATCAAAATCAATCTACTCTCTGAATAATACCTTACTCCTTGTTTTTAATTTTGATTTCCTCTAATATTTCATATACTTTATGACATGTGTGTAAATCATTTATCTTATCTGAAAATCTTAGAGTTTTAAGTCTGCTGATTATTGTTTCTGCTGATATTTTTCATGTTTTGTCATTTTGGATTGTTGACTCATGTTTGACAACGCTTTTATCAGTAGATTAATATAAAACCTGAGATCAGGGTGCTTCTCTTCAGAGTAGAATTGCTTTTACTTCTGCAGAGTACCCTGGAGTACTAATAACCCAGGACATGTTTAAAAGAAATGTATTCATTTGGTCCTCCTGCCTTCACACACTGTAAATTTATATTATAAGCCTATATGAAAAAATACCTAATTTACTTCAAGTTTGTTTCTTCAAGTTTGTGCAAAATTAAATTGGCTTATTAATAATTTTGAAATAATATTCATAGTCCAATCTATCATCTGTCTGTATCTCTTACATCTTTTATATGGAAATATGGTTAGAATCATATTCATTAAATGTTCACATTGGTTATATCTAGATGATGTAATTCTGATTAATTTGTTTTATTTTCCTCTCTGTTTTCTGTCAATTACTTTAATATTTATAGTGAATATTAATTTTAGCATAAAATACCAAAGATTAGGCTAGGCATAGTGACTCATGCCTGTAATCACAACAGTTTGGAAGATCAGGGTGGAAAGATCTCAGGAGTTCTAAATCAGCCTAAGAAACGTAACAAGACCTTTTCTCTATCAAAAAAAAATCTAACATGTAGCCAGTCATGGTGATATGCACTGTAATCCCAGTTACTCACCAGCTACTGGAGAGGCTGAAGTGGGAAGAAATGAGCTCATGCCACTGCACTTCAGCCTGGGCAACAGAGTGAGACCCTAACTTAAAAAAAAAAAAAAAGCTAATGATTTAAAATGCAACAGATTATTAATAGCAAAAAACATTTAGATACAGACACTATGTTTTAGGGGGTGAAAAATATAGTACTAATTATATAAAAATAGGGAGTATGTAATAGATCATGAGAGTAGATATAAGAAGGATTTACTGTCTTTACAGAATAACAAAAATCTATAAATATTACAAGAGAAAGGTCTCCTCTGTTTTTGCTTTATGAACATGGCTACCCAATTATATGTTCAAAGCTGACAGATCTTTTGAATGATTTTCATGCTGGTTGAGGGACAGTTGTATTGCATTAAAAAAACACACACACACTTCTACTGCAAAGACCTGGCATTAGACTGAATAATTAACTTAGTGTATGTAGGTTTTTATTCATAAGCATGATTACTACTATATTTTCTTTATCAAAATATTGCACTTTCAACCAAACACTAGGATGCAATCTTATGCATTACTTAAAACAAATGTCTGAAAATATATTTAGTTGTTTATATTTAATCTCATTTAAATTATAAAACTTTTGTTTAACATTTTACAATAGAACAGAAACACAGCTTTAAATGTTTTAATAAAAATGGCTCTGTTTCCCTAACACTGATGCTACAGTCATATAAGGACTCTGAAATGACTTAAAAGAAATATTTTCAGACATCCTGTTGTTTTTTGCATAATCAATCAGAATTGCTCTCTATATAAATTAGTGATTAGAAAAAGCTTAAAAATCAAATAAAATACTTTAAAATCAATAATATTTTTACTTTGTGACCTAGACCTTTAAAGAATTTGTCAGTTGATAACCCATGATGACTGTGCATGACATTTTAAAAGCCAGAGCCCCATATTTTATAAGATGTAATAACAATATAAAGCCTATATTTGTCCCGAGGTGGAAATTATTGCTACTTCTTGGGAGTTTATATTGTTAAAATGTGAATTAAAATAATAATTAAAAGTGCATTTGCATTCACTTAACACACTCATTGCTGACTGATGGCCATTTGAAAGTCTCTGTTTGAGACTGGAGAAGGTAAACATATATATAGTTCTGCCATTTAAGTTCATGAACTCATCCTAGAAAAGGTGCTGCATACCTCACTACCTCACTACTGAATATTGCTCTGATCACCTTCAAAGTATTCCCCTTGGGAAGCTATGCACCCCAACGCCAGTGCCTAGTCCACCCATTGAAGCAATTTTGGAACTCTTTCTGGAATGACCATCAGAGTTGTTGTATTATCCTTGATATCCTGAATATCATCAAAATATCTTCCTTTCAATATTTCCTTTATCTTTGGGTAAAGAAAAAATTCATTGGGGGCCATATCATGTGTGTAGAGAGGTTGTTCCAATACAGTTATTTGTTCACTGAATAAACACTCCCTCATAGATAGTGCTGTGTGAGTTGGTGCATTGTTGTGATGCAAGAGCTTCTTCGGAGCCATTTTTGCACACATCTTTCTCATGCCAAGATTTTCAGTTAAGATTTTTCTAACTGTTTCTCTCAATGTTTATTTGGTTTACTAAGTCTGTAATAGTCAGCTGATAATTTGTATGCACAATTTGACAAATTGTTGCAATGTTTTCTTCAGTTCTGCTCATTACAGGCCATCCTGACCCCTCTTCATCAGTGATGCTTTCTCTCCCCTCAGAAAAATGTTTAATCCATTTGTACACTGTCATTTTCTTCATGGCTTTATCCCCATAAACTTGGACTGACATGTTCCTGATTTCATTTCCATTTCCACTCTTGTCAAGTTTAATAAGAAATTTAATGTGTTTGTTTTCTAATTCAAGCTCCAACATTCTCACAATGGCACACAAAAACATGTAACAACAATAATAAGTGCCACTCAGCAAGATGTCACCACATGTCAACACAAACACAACTGTGAGACACTGATATATTAAGGTTATAGAACCTTACCAAGTTGTTTGTACAGTGCTGCCATCATAAGCACACAGTGGTAAGTTTGCAAACTTAATTGTCAGTTCTTGTATACACATAAGCAGTTCCTTCATCCTTAACTTTACCAGTAGCAAACCAAAACATCATTGATCCTTGACATTCATCATTATGCAGACGTACTACTTCTTGCTTCTAATCACTCAGAATTATTACTTTCCTCTTATGCTTCATAAATTTGAGATAATACTTGCATTAAATAAGTTCTTATATGTAGTTCCAATGGCTGGGAACTCTGCCTCTATTCTAAATAATGCTGATTCTCTCATTCTTTAAGGTTTTTCTTTATTAATCTACTTTTAAAAAACAATAGTCACAATATATTTTCATTAATTGCATTTTTTAAAATCTCATTTACTTTCCAGTCTCTTTTTCTGAGGATTTGCCTTATTTTTAAGATTAATATATGTTAAGTATGTCTGTCTTATCATCGAAATATATATAAATCAACATTTGGCTTAGGTTACTCATTCTGATGACTACATTTTTGCATGATTAGCATATAATTTAACAACTCTAATTCTTACTAGCCTTGTATTCCTTGTTAAGTTAATTACTTTCTCTGAGACTAAATTGCTTCATTTGTAAAAGAGGGAATTGAAAAAACTTTTCAGGAGATTATGTGAATAATATAAATAATTGTCCGAATTTAATATAACTTTACTTTTATTTCTGTTTTCATTTTCAACAGGTGGTATTTCTGGACCTAGTCCTCCTATCCCAATGGTTATAATCTATTGTGTTTTGTACCTACTATGACTTTTAATAGATATTAACTGTGTGTGTATAATAGCTATTAACATTGGTGATATCAATTTAATTTCATTCACAGTAATCCCTCTTGACTATTCCTCAAACCTTAGACCTTTTTGCTCACTTTTATACCTATTTTTATAAGTAATTTTTTAGTAGAAGTGGTTTTCTTTAAGCTTCAATTCTATCACCAGTTTAAATACCAAATTATGTAATCAGAGAGTTCTCTCACTAGTATCCTCCCCACCACCTTTTACTTTTTTAATAAACTATTTTTAAAAAGACTATTAAGGCCGGGCTCGGTGGCTCAGCCTGTAATCCCGCGCCTTTGGGAGGCTGAGGTGAGTGGATTGCCCAAGCCCGTAGGATCGAGACCCGCCTGGGCAGGCGAGACCTCATCTCTACAATAAAATCAAAAAATTAGCCGGGCGTGGTAGCGCATGCCTGTAATTCCGGCTACTCGGAAGGCTGAGGCGGAAGGATCACCGGAGCCCAGCAGGTGGAGACTGTGGTGGCCGGGAGCGGCCACTGCACTCCAGTCTGGGCGACAGAGTGAGACTCCAACTCAAAAAAAAAGACTATTAAGACAATTATCTGCATTCTTGCAGGCTTAATGATTACTAGTTCAACAACACCCAAAAGCTATTTGAGACTTGTATAAAATAAAGATTTACTAAACGGTTAATTAAGGCACATAGAGTCAAATCAAGGGAAAGATGTCTATAGCTTTTGGGCCCTGCTGGTCTGAGCTTGACATGGCCCCTGGTCCCTGATTCATTCTTCTGTCCTGGCAATTGCATCCTCTTCCTGACACTTGGACTGACATCCTCTGAAGGAATTCTCTCTCTCTCAGTGCTTACTGAGAAGTTTTACTAGGTTGCTACATATTTCAGGGGTATGATGCCATAAGTACTGCATTTATTAAGGTTCTTTGGATGCAAACTACAGAAATCATACACACAATCTTAAAAGGAGAAGAAGTAGAAAGAGAATTTATTTGGAGGATACTGGAGTCTCTCAAAGACACAGAAAAGATTGAATAACCAAGAAGGGAAAGGACCAGGCCCATCTTGGAGACTTTAGCACAGGCACCTTTGCCTTTAGAGTATAATCATTCACTAGACTTAGCTTCAGTGACTGATTCACAGAGGTCCAGGTTTCAATCTGGGGAGAAGTTCTCTGCTTGACACACTTGGAGCAGATGTGTATCCCCAGACTGATCAACCACAAAGAACAAACACTTGCAAGAGAATAAGAAATTGTTGAATAATTATCCCAAGAAGTATTTGCTCTACTTACATATGTTTTAACCCTAAACGCTTTCCTTTTCTGCTTATAGTGTATGTTTTTCTCTTTTCTTCTCTCTTTCTGCCTTTGAATAACCCAGGCATTGTCTGGCTAAGGAAAACATCTTCATCCAGAACAAAAACAATTCATGGTTTCTTCCTCTTATAGATAGAATGGGTTAGTTATTCTCTTCCTAGTGTTTTAGTGGAAAATATCTGGAGATGATATTTGAAGAATGGTTTACTATAGGAATCTCTTGCTTTCCACCACAAAAATTTTCAGTTGTGAGGTCAAATGGAATACATTTCAGGGGGCTACATTAATGCCTGTTACATTAAATGAAAAGCCCTTTCCTCATTCTTATTCCTTGCTGAGTTTATAATGAAAATACTCATTTAATTCAGAAGTAAAATTAATTCTAAAGTAGATGATGATAGCAATTCAGATAGATGTTTCAAAATCTATGGTTCAAATTAAGAGATATAGTTTTTAATAATTATTACATGGCATTAACTTTTAGGGTTTTTGGAGTCCTTGGGTCTAGAAGATGGAGGTAGATAGAATAGAAATAATGTTTTAAGTATTAGCCAGAAAATTTAAAAATGCTATTAGTGTTTATATGAAATCACAGTTTATGAACACTAAGACTCAAAATCTTGATTTTTTAAATATATCCTACTGTATAAAACCTTCGTGAGTTGATTTACACACAGTTGTGTTAAAATCATGTTTATAGCAATGCCCTCTTCTATGCTCTGAGCTCCCACACTTAATTAGAAAATGACCACATTTTCTTTGTTCTCATAATCTGAGCTATGGACAGCAGCTTTGCAATTCCTCTACCATGCTTTTTGACATTCTTTTTTCTTTTTTTTTTTTTTTCTGAGTTGAGGTCTTACTCTGTCACCCAGGCTAGAGTGCAGTGGCACAATCATGGCTCACTGTAGCCTCTCTCTCCTGAGCTCAGGCAATCCTTCCCCTACCGTCTATGGAGTAGCTAGGAGTACAGGTATGTACCACCATGCCCAGCTAATTTTTTTTTTTTTCGGTAGAGATGAGATCTCACTTTGTTGCTGAGACTCGGTTCAAGCAATCTTGGGTTCAAGCAATCCTCCCTCTTCAGTCTTTCAAATTTCTGGGATTACATGCGTGAGCCACCATGCCAGGCCTATTGTTGATATTTTAATCATTATTGCTCTGCTGCCCTAGGGGCCTGTATATTCTACCTGTTTTCCATCCCTAATATTTCTGGTCACTGACACCAATATGGACTTACCTTATGCTGTTGCTCTTCTCTATCTCTTTTCAGCAGAATTCCTCTCACTACCTATGGCAAGTTCATTTAGGTTGATTCCCCCAGAAGCTGTTGGCCATCTTATGACACTCTCTGTTTTACCTTCTTACCACAGCCTTCTATCCTTTGGGCCACAAAGATACTTTGGAGGAGAAAAAAGTGATTGATGGCCAAGTACAGTGTTCTACTGTACCTGCTGGCATTGCTCCTGCCAATACTGAGACCTATCTCTAGTCTGATCTACTCTACCAGACTTCTTGACTTACGAATTTTTTTGCTCCATAGTCTTTTCTTTGTCTTATTCCTATAGAAAAGTCTGTATTTCAATAACAGACTAAGAACAAGTTTTTTGTTATGAGTTATTTGAGTCCCACATAAATTAAAAAGTGCCTCGGGCATTTTATTTCATGCTCCCAAACTTTCTATAACCAACAGAAGTTGTTTCCCAAGAATGAATGGAGGATCTCGAAGAGGGTGCTGTTATCTCACCTCCATTCTAACTTTGACCCAGCCCAAAATATTCTAGCACACATACTTTTTTTTCACCTAGAGATCCTAGGTGTGCATGCTACATATTATAATACAATTATTTTTAAAATTGTGTTTAAATATATGACAAAATTTATCATTTTAATCATTTTAAGTGTCATTAAGCACATTCACCTTATGCAACTATCATCACTGTCCATCCTCAGAATTTTATCATCATCCCAAATTGAAACTCTACTTATTGAACAAAAACACCCAATTTGTCCCTTCCCCAAGCCTCTGGTAACCATTCTTTTACTTTCTGCCTCTGTGAATTTAATGATGCTAGATATAAGTAGAATCATATAATATTTGTCTTTTTGTGCTTTGTCTGTTTTACTAAACACAATGCTATAGAGGTTTATTCATGTTGTAGAATGTGTAGGAACTGCATTTCTTTTTAAGGTTGAATAATATTTAATAGCATGTATATATCATATTTTGTTTGTCTAGTCATCTGTCTATGAACATTTGGGCAGTTTCCATTTTTTGGCTACTGTGAATAATGCTGCCAAGAAAATGAGCATACAAATATCTGCTCCTATTTTAGTTTCAATGGAAAAAATATAAATATCAATATATATGACTACATCCATTAAAATTAGGCATATTTTATTCAGCTATTTTATTTGAAAATAGGCTTTGGGGTTATATACTTTAATAAATTAAATCATTTATTGATGTGGACTGAACATTCACTTAGATTCATTAATTTATTTATTTAGATTGTTGACAGGCTCAGATATACAAATATGAACAAGATAATGTTCTTGTACTTATGGTTTTTGCAGTCAAGTTGGGGAGGTTGACAAGGAAATGATTACTCCATGCAACATGGTAATTATTAAAGTGGTTATGTACACAGTGTGCCATGGTAACACAAAGAAGAGCATTAACTCAAAAAAGATTCAAGAAGGTTTTCTAGGAGAGAGAACACTGGAACTGAATCTGGAAACAGAATAGTCTCTCGAGACATCGGGGGAGTAGAAAACATTTTCCTGACTAAGAAGAAAGATTCAAAAAAAGCAAGAACGTTAAGGCAATAGATTCAGGAAATGAGGAGTAGTTAATATGTCTACAACAGTGTGTGTAAATTGAGAAGCAGGCAGAGCTGAGATTAGAAAGGTTGAAAGATTCAAAATCATGAAAGGTTGTAGTCTTGTGTTTGCAAAGGAGTTGAGATTTTATCTTAAAAGCAAGTCTTACAATGCAGCAAATTCTCCTAAATTTAAAATTGTATTTTGATAAAGAAAATGCTTCTGGCATTAGTTTGGATCTAGTCTTGTTTCCTGAAACATGGGCACAGCATGGCCACCTACTCAGAAACAAATTGTGCCAATACTTAATAACACTCCACCCACATGGACTTTTAAAATCAGTCTAATTATGAGAGATTATAGCTCTTTCATGTTAATAATTAACTTGTTCACTGTTTTTAGCACTGATAAATGAAGAAAAAATTTCAGATTATTTAGAAACATGCCAAATTCTAAATAGAATTTTAAAAGTAACACTTTTGAAAATCCTGTTTTGTACTGAGTCAGACCAGGGCTATTTCATAAAAGATTGAGTGCGGCAAACCTGCAGCATATTTTCTATTTGACAGGCTCTTCCTCCTACATGAGCAACGTTTCTTTGCATCCAGTATGCTCATAGTGTAAAATGGTGATGGACTGACAAAGTTAATGGATTACAGTGTAAAAAGTGTCCAACAATACATCCATTTTGTTGGAGTTACTCTGTAAATTCAGGACCATTGTATTTTGGTGAGACTCCCATGACTCAAATATTAGCTGGATGTATAACTTGAAAGTGAAGTAACAAATTGTTCCAGAAAGCAGTCTGTTTGCCAGAATAAAAGGAGAAAAGAGGGTTTTGGGATTATTAATTATATTTTTTGCACTAATCTATCTGGGTTAGAGAGCAATCTTCTGAATCTGCAGATATTATCATTATTCCATATTTTATATAGAAAAATAATATAGAAAAATATTGCAATTTCGCCATGCTAATGAAAAATAACTGTTGCAAAAGGAGACTACATGTCTAACATGAGTCACTCAGAAGGAAACAGCCAGCTAGATCCTGTTTCCTCTCTAAAAGCAATAAGCCTAGTCCCCAGTCCTAACAAGTCTGTCATAAAATTTGAAGAGACTCACAATGAAAATTAGAAAATCTGAGAACTGTAAACATTTTTAAAAGATCAGTCCATATCTAAAAGACTGCAGAGTTTAGATAATTAAGATGACTGAATTACAAATATTTTGATGCTAAGGTGATGAAAATTTCAGAGAATTTATAAGAAAACCTCTTTCTAAGCAGTAAAAACAATGATACAGTGTACTAGATAAAAAAAATAAGTGCATTATCATATATAGAACATACGTAGATATTTTAACACATTTTGTTTATAACTTCTCTTTTAAAATATGGGTGTTTGATGTAGGATAAGTTCTTTTCAGTGTACACTTCTTTGTAATGAAAGTCTATGAACAAAGCTGTACAGAGACAATTACATGCAACAAATGATCCTGGGGAAGCAACTTATTATACTAAGTGGATTCTCATTCATGCCTTCAGGAAACATTTATTCTCTTTAAAACAGAACTGCCAAATTCTAATATACAACCCATGTCTTAGTTTAGGCTGCTGTAGCAAAATACTTAGACTGAGTAATTTATAAATAATAGACATTTATTGCTCATAAGTGGAAAGTACAAGATCAAGGCATTGGCAGATTCTGTTGTCTGGAGAGAACACTCTTCGTCACAGATGATATATCCTCGGTGCATCCTCACATGCAAAAGAAGTAAACAAGCTCTCTTAGGCATCTTTTATAAGGGCATTAATCCCATTCATAAGGGTAAGGCTCTGATTATCCAATCATCTCTCCAAAGCTCCAACTCTTAAAGCTATCATCTCAGAAATAAGGTTTTGACATGAATTTTTGGGGTACACAAGCATGTAGACCACAGCCATCCATGAGAACTAGATGTTTGTCATATTTACTGCTGAATATTGATCACCAAAAATTAAGCTTGATATAGAGCAACTACTAAAAAAATTCATTAAATGTATAGAAGCATATAAAATCTGGATAGATTTTATAATCAATTTGATGTGATTCTCTAAAACGTTAATGCTCCCTGGTCAAAGACCACCAGAAGCACATCTATAGTTGAATGAATTTTGTTGCCTGCAAGGTACAATAGCAAAGAATACACACCATAGGGAACAGTGAGCATCTCAGTAAGAAGTTATTAAACAGGACTTAATATAAAATCTGGGTTTTGGTTAGGTGATCTTATGGAGGACTCAAGGAAGCAGGGCTCTGTTCGGGATTGGGTATTGTCAGGAAACAGGGATAATTCTATAACTGAGTATCTCAATAAATCTTATCTGGAAGGAGCATGGACTAGAGTGAGGCTAAAGTTGTATTTACCAAAGAAGCTCTTAAATAAATAGTATGGACAATCATTTATATTAGCCAAGATAGGAGAACGGATGATTATTTTTGCCATTTAGAAAAATTTTTATTTCTGTGTTCAGATAATCATTGTTGAGTGATTCTTTTTCATCCTGATCCATCATGGTCATAGAGTTGTCTTCTCTGATATTGGTTGGTGCCAAGAGCCAGCAAAGAATGCCAGGATAGCTCCCTGCAACACCAGGGCATGGCTTACAGTACCAGGCAAGTTCCCAGCTGTTGAGAGTCGCTTTGACCTTTTTTCAAAATTAATCTTGTGTTTAGTCTTTCAATTTTCACTATCGTCCTTCAAATGTTTTCAATAGTTAATTAAGTGTAATGATTTCAAAATACATGCCAGCTCAACACACAATTTGAAAATAATTGACTAGACTTTTGAAACGGGAGGACAGTTTGAAAGGATGAGTACCAGAACTTTAAAACTGTTACACAATTTAAAATAATATAGCAGTATTAAGACATTTTACCTTCTTTTTCTGGGGTTTTACTCTATTTTCTAATTAAAAAGAATTTTCAGGCCAGTCGGTAATCCCAGCACTTTGAGAGGCCGAGATGAGTGGATTCCTAAGCCTGCATGTTCAAGATCCACCTGGGCAACTTGGCGAGACCTCTTCTCTATAATAAATCAAAAAAATTAGCTACTGTGGTAGCATGCACCTGTAGTTCTGCCTACTTGGAAGGGTGAGGTGAAAGGATCACTGGAGCCCAACAGGTCGAGGTTGCGGTGGCCTGGAGCATGCCACTGCACTCCAGTCTGGGCAACAGAGTGAGACTCCAACTCCAGGGAAAAAAATGATTTTTAGAGTGTATGAAATACTTTGAATAAGATATTAAATGTTCAAAGTACTCAGAATTACATAAATAATTCCATTGACTGTGGTTAGAAAACCAAGTGAGACTTGTCAGTATAAGAATAATTTTGGCAGAAAAACAGTAAAAATAAATGAAAGACCAATTTCCACAATCTCCCTACCTGTGAGACAGGGTGTTTCAATGTGACTGTTGGAGGCAAGAGGCCCCTGCAGTTGTATGATTGTAAGTAGTAATAATGGAAAAACATTAAGTGGGAACACAGCAGTTTGGTGGAAGAAGGAAAAGGAAAATGTCGAGATTTATAACTCCAAATTAGAGCTCCTTGGGTTTTCTGAGGGTTTTCACAAGCTTTTGTTTCAGACTACATTTACAGAGCTTATGCTCCAGGATGCATTTGTTCTAAGAGCCTCTTAAAATGGCAACTGGAGTGATTTATAACAGCTGAACTTTGTGATCCAATGTAAGTATACAAAGAGCAAGACAGCAGGGGAGGTGAACGTCTAATGGATATTCACGACAATCTACTTTAATATCTGATTAGCAATATGAAGTTTCCAGAATTGTTGCTCTATTTTGTTGGTCAGTGAGAGCACTGTCAATTCCAAAATATGAGACTGAAAAATTAATAGAAAAAGATAAACATGGAATGGACAACTAAAGGTAGAGCTACTAATCTCTCAAACATTTATTGGTGTTAAGATATTTACCAGGCACGTACTATGTGCCAAGAACCACATTAGATCCTGAGGTTACGAAGATTAAAAAAATAAGTTTTGACAGAAACAACTGTGCATTCAGTGTGGGGCAAAGGGAGTGGAAGTGGGGAATATATAAATAGGCAGCATCACATACTGTTTATATTCATTCCCAATCACTTCTGCAACAAATGACCACAAGCTTAGCAGCCCAAAACAGTACAAATTTATTATTTTAAAGTTCTGAAGGTCAAACGTTCAAAATGGATCTCACTGTACTAAAATCAAGGTCTAAGCAAAGCTTCTTCCCTTCTGGAGGGTCCAGGCTGAACCAGTTTTCTTGTATTTTTCAGCTTCTAAAGACTGCTTGCATTCTTTGACAATTGAAACATTGTTTTAAGCCTAAAGGGTTCAACTTAAAAATAGATTTTTAAGTAGACTTTATTTTTTAGAGTAGTATTCTGTTCACAGCAAAATTGAGCAGAAAGTACAGATATTTCCCATATTATAACACCATCCCAGCACATATGTAGTCTCCCCCCATTTTTAATATCCCCCACCAATTGATAAACCTAAAGTGACACATGATTATTACCCAGAGTTCATAGTTCACACTAGGTTCATTCTTGGTTTTATTTGGATTTGGACAAATGTATAGTGACATGAATCGACTACTTTACTATCAAACAAGATACTTCCCTGCCCTAAGTGCTGCTCTGCCTGTTCATCCTTCCTACCCCTGAACCCTGACATCCACTGATCTTTTCACATCTCCACAATTTTTCCTTCTCCAATACGTCATATCATTGAAATAATATAGTCTGTAGCCTTTTCAGATTGGCTTCTTTCACTTAATTAATGTGTTTTCTCCTTGTCTTTTCATGCTCTGATATTCCATTTTCTGGATGTACCAGTTAATTCATTCACCTACAGAAGGACAGCTTGGTTGTTTCCAAGTTTTGACAACTATGAATAAAGTTGCCCATAATCATCTATATGCAAGTTTTTGTGTGGACATAAATTTTCAATTCCCTTCGGTAAATGCCAAGTGGAACAATTAGTGAATCATTCAATAAGAACATGTTTAGTTTTGTAAGAAATTACCAAACTAACTGTACCACTCTATTCCCACCAGCAGTAAATGAGAGTTTCTGTTGTCCCACATCTTTGCCAGCATTTGGTGTTGTCAGCATTGTGAGTTTTAGTAATTCATTTTAATTTGCATTTCCCAATGCCATATGTTGTGGAGCATTGTTTCATATGCTTATCTGCCACCTGTATATAGTCTTTGGTGAGTGTCTATTAAAATTTTTGACACATTTTTTAATCATGTTGTTTATGTTCTTATTTTTGAATTTTAAGAATTCTTTGTAAGTTCTGGATAACAATTCTTTAACTTAAGTGTTTTTATAAATATTTTCTCATAGCCTGTGGCTTGTTTTTTTATTCTTTGCCATTGTCTTTCTCAGGGGAGAAACATTTAATTTAATTTTTTTTTAATTTATTTTTTGAGTTGTAATCTCATTCTGTCGCCCAGACTGGAGTGCAGTGGCATGCTCCCAGTCACCGCAGCCTCGACCTGCTGGGTTCCAGCGATGCTTCCGCCTCAGACTTCCAGGTAGCTGGAACTACAGGTGCACTAGCACATCTAACTAATTTATTGATTTATTGTATAGATGAGGTCTCGCCAAGTTGTCCAGGCGGGTCTTGAACCCTCAGACTCAGGCAATCCACTCACCCCAGCCTCCCAAAGTGTGGGATTACAGGCTGAGCCACACAGTTTATCAATCCTTTCTTTCATAGATGGTACCTTTGATGTTGCAACTATCAAGTCATCACCAAACCTAAAGTCATCTAGATTTTCTCTTATGTTATATTCTAGGAGTTTTATAGTTTGCATTTTACATGTAGTTCTGTGAATTATTTTGAGTTAGTTTATGTGAAAAATGTAAGGTTTGTGTCCAGCACTATTTGTTGCTTAATTGTGTTACCTCTGCTTCTTTGTCAAAGATCAGTTGACTATATTTATATATCTGTTTTTGGCTCTATATTCTGTTCCATAGTCTATTTTTTTTTAACCTATTAGCACACTATCTTGATTATTTTAGCTTTATAATATGTTTTAAGTTGGATGCTGTCAGTTCTCAATTTTGTTCTTCCCATTCAATACTGTGTTGACTGTTATGGATCTTTTGCTTTTTCACATGAACTTTAGAATCAATTGGTTGATAGTCACAAAATAACATGTTAAGGTTTTGATTGGGAA
Source organism: Cephalopachus bancanus (assembly GCA_027257055.1). Classification (NCBI taxonomy): domain Eukaryota; kingdom Metazoa; phylum Chordata; class Mammalia; order Primates; family Tarsiidae; genus Cephalopachus; species Cephalopachus bancanus. The sequence continues at coordinate 1,945,631 of JAPVLO010000257.1, forward strand.
TGATATTGAATCGATAGACAAAGTTGAAAATAACTAGCCGGGCTCGGTGGCTCAGCCTGTAATCCCGCGTCTTTGGGATGCTGAGGTGAGTGGATTGCCTGAGCCCGCGGGTTCGAGACCCACCTGGGCAGGCGAGACCTCATCTCTACAATAAATCAAAAAATCAGCCGGGCATAGTAGCGCATGCCTGTAATTCCAGCTACTCGGAAGGCTGAGGAGGAAGGATCGCCGGAGCCCAGCAGGTTGAGGCTGTGGTGGCCGGGAGCGGCCACTGCACTCCAGTCTGGGCGACAGCGTGAGACTCCAACTCAAAAAAAAAAAGAAAAGAAAGGAAAAGAAAAGAACTGACATCTCAACAATATAAAGTCTATCGATGAACATTAAATATCTCTTCATTTATTTATTTGATTTCTGTCATCTGCACCTTGTTATAATAGCTTATTAGTTCCTAAAGTTTTCTGCTGATTCTTTTGAGGGTTGATTCTTTTTTATATTGCATGAACTCAACACAATCTTTTGGCTCCATCTTCCATCTTTTATGGACCCTATGATTACATTGAGCCCCCTTGGATGATCCAGGATTATTTTCTTTTTTTTTAGGTTCAGCTGGTTAGTAACTTTCATTCCGTCTGTCATTTTAGCCGTATAACATGAGATTAGGATGTGAACATTTTTTCTTTGTGGGGGAGGGTTATTCTGCCTACCATACTCTCCTAGAAATATTATGTAAACAATGTGTTTTCAGAGCTAATCTTCCTGGAATAATCTGGGCACAGTCCTTCAGACTTCTATATACTTCTATTCAAAATACTAGTCATAATGTCCACAATTTGTGGCTGAGGTAGCTAAGGTTAATTACTTTGAATGCAAAGCCTTTTTCTTTTTATAATTTCTTACATTATTTTTCATAATCTTCCCTTTATTTATAAAGTATTTTCTAAGTTTAGGGGAAAATGCTTTCTACCCCTTTATTTAAGTAGTGATGTTTCTCTTCCATGATCACTTTATTTAAAAAAGTTTTTATTTTTTTCCTGAATTGTACTCAACATCTTAACATAAAAAAATAGAGAAAAATTATTTGTTTAAACTTATTTTTGGTTACCTTCCTATCCTGCTGACAATTTTATATATATATATATATATATATATATATATATATACAAATACCAAACCATGAATGACCAACGTCCCAGATATAGACTGGGAGACTTATGTACCATTCAGTATATTCCATTTAATGTTTTTTTGCAGCTTACTTTGGGCCTCTCAAAGGGGGGGGCATGTATTTTTGTGGTAAGTATTCTCATTCTCTATATATACGTGCCATAGGCTCAAAAATGCTAACTGTATACACGATTGGGCACATAACCTGCCTTCCTACACAGTTGTATATCTAGAGACGTGATTTCAAAATTTAAGGTTTTGGAATTCTCTGTTAAAAAGTGCAATAGCCTGAGAAATCATTAGGAAGCAGAAAAATAATAAGGCTATTATTTCATACCTCAGTACCCCAGCAGGTTCCTTGGAAACCTAATCTCCATCAAACCACTTTTCTGTGGTTCCTGGAGATGATAGGGGAGGAGGATACGGAGTTTAGACCTTAATTCTGACCTGTGTCATAAGCTCATTTTAGTCTTTTTTTTTTACTTTAAATTTTTAATTTTAAAGATGTGGGGTACAATTCAGGGTTAGGTCATTTAAGTCTTGATAATCTGCATGATTTCTTGTTTTCTCATGCTGGTGAATGGTGATTTAATGTTCCCATGGAAACTAGATATCAAGAATGTCTGTTATTTCTTGGCCATCATTGCCCATTAGCCTGTCTTCCCCTGTCAGAACATCTGCATATCAGGAGGTTGTTATTTACACTTCCAGCACATTTTGTCAAGTCCTTATGCTTACTGTCTCTTAGTTCACTTCCTGACACCATATTTTGAAACTGAAATGCTGGAATGACTCTTTGACCTTTTTTTGCTGCCTGGGAGATGCCGTTCCTGTTCTTCCCATCTGTCTTTATATCCAGAATCATAAATTAGATTCTGGAAATATCATGAATCCTGGATATATAAATCCATATATATGCAATCTGCCCACTGCCTAGAACTATGACTACAAAGTCACACTATGCTCTTTAGACAGTAACAATAGCCTCCTAATATACCTTTGTTCTACCCTTTCTCCCCCACAGTGAGTGTATCTTCAACTAAGCAACCAGAGCTGTCCTTTGCATATGAAAGTCAGATAATACTACTTCTCTGCTTAAAACCCTGCAATGGCTCACCATTTCCCTAAGAGTAGAATTTTTTTAATTTTTTAAAATTTCTTTTTTATTTTAAAGATGTGGGGTACAATTCAGGATTGGTTACATAAGTGGTCAAGGTCTACATTTAGGTGAAGTTTTGGCTTCCCATTAGACCTCTCTTCACCTATATTGGGATCATGCACCCTTATTGATATTGCCTGACCACCCACACACACACTGGCAGGGTCCCACTGCTGCCAATCTCTTTCTTGTAGTATTGAGATAGGTATTCAGGGTCCACTTATGAGTGAGAAAATGTGGTACTCAGTTCTTTGTTTCTGTGATAGATCACTGAGTATGATAGACTCTAAATTCATCCAAGTTGATGCAAAGTCTATAATTTTGTCTTTCTTTATGACTGTATAATACTCCATCATGTATATGTACCACATTTTTTTTAGCCAATCTACTTTTGATGGGCACCACTTTGGGTTCCATGTTTTTGCTATTGTGAATAGTGTTGCAAAAAAACATCTGTGTGCAGGTATCTTTTTTGTAGAATGATTTGACTTCCTCTAGGTGTATTTCAGGTAGGGGGATTGCTGGATAGTCTGGAAGGTCAATTTCTAGTTTTTTTAGAAATTGTCACACTGTTTTCCATAGAAGTTGAGCTAGTATGCATTCCCACCAGTAGTGTAGAAGTATTCCCTTTTCTCCACATCCTCGCCAGCTGTTGTTGTTTATTTCATTAATGATGGCTATTCTTACTGGGATTAGGTGGTATCTCAATGCAGTTTTTGACTTGCATTTCCCTGATTTGTGAGGCTGCGCGTTTTTTCATGTATCTGTTACCTGCTTGTGTATCTTCTTTTGAGAAGTGTCTATTCATGTCTTTTGTCCGCTTTTTAATGCGGCTGGTTTTGTTTTTTGTTTTTTTGTTTTCTTTCGAAATGTTTGATTTCCTTGTAGATCCTGAATGTTAGGGCTTTGTCAGACATACAGTTGGCAAATATTTTTTTCATTTTGTGGACTGTGTCCCCACTCTCTTGATGGCTTATTTTGCTTTGCAGAAACTTTGCAGTTTGATGAGATCCCACTTATCTATCTTATCTCTTACAGCATGGGCTTTTGATCAGGAATTGGTTGCCTATTCCAATTTCTGTAAGGGTGTCTCCTGCATTTACTAAGATTCTTATAGTTTGAGGTTTTACATTTAGGTCTTTGATCCATTTAGAGTTGATTTTTTGTGTATGGTGACGGATAGTGATCCTGTTTCATTCTTCTGCATGTGGTCAGTCAGTTTTCCTGTGCCATTTACTGCATAGGGTTTTACTTCCAGGGTTTCTATCCTGTTCCACTGGTCTATATGCCTGTTCCTGTACCAATACCAAGCTGTTTTGATTATTGTAGTCTTATAATACATTTTAAAGTCTGAGAGTGTGATACTTTCTGCTTTGTTTCTTTTGTTGGAGATTGTTTTGTCTATATATGGTTGTTTTTGTTTCCATATGAATTTCAGTATTGTCTTTTCCGGGTCTAAGAAGGGTAAATCTTTAAAAGAAAACCTACAAAGACCCATCTAACCTGACCCTATTACAGCTCTGACCTCTCTTTGAAAATAGCTTGAGTTCCCAGAAGCCATGACTATAACTTCTTCCTCTTTATACTGCCAGCATTTTAAACAATGCCTGATAAATAATGCTTAACTATGCTTCTTTAAATGTTATCCTAAGTACATACCTCAGATTTTACCTAAGAGTAAAAGTCTCCAGTGGTCTTCCTGCATCATTTCTCATCTCTCCACAAGAAAATAGATACTCTGAACTGTAGAGAATCAGGCTCAGTAACAACCTCACAACCTAGTACAAGAGTGACCAAGACCTAGGAATCAAGCCTGAATCTGACTATCAAGCCTGAATCTGACAGCACTGTGTACTTTTTCCTATATGGCATTTAACATTCCAATTTCAGCTGAAGTTATCTTTCAATTTTTTTTTTCCCAGTTAAGAGTCAAATTCTTCCTTTGGGCACAACAACATCAGTCACTAACACATTTCTAGTAAAATTACACATATATTTTCACTTGGTACTCAGCTGAGAACCTTAATGTCATATAATGTCACATCTCTTATCTTGTTACTCGAACCTCAGAAATGTAATAGGCTCTTAGAACAGTAGACTATATTTTAGTTATGCAAACATCATAGACAAATGGAATGTAAATTCACATTTTAGTAGAAATTATCATAACAAATACTTTTCAAATATTATATCTTGAAGCAATTACTTGAGACTGTATATTGTGGTAGATTTATATGATAATAATTCTCCAAAGAATTTAAAGTATTTGAACATATTGATTCAACCCTCCTGCATTGTAAAACCATGTCAATATTTATAAATGAAATTATGTGGGGTAAAGATATTGTTACAGTAAATGAATTGATTGTGTGTTCATTTTAACTTTGTAACATACATTTTAAAATTCTTGGCAGCTTTAGTTTTGAAAATTAGTCTATTTTCCCCTTTGTCTTCAAAAGTTTCCTTTTCCTTTAAATTTATATTTTAAAAAAAACATTAAGGATTTAACATAGGTTCCCCCCCAAATACTGTAACACCTTTGTTCAGATATAATTCATAACATACTATGTTCACATTTGAAGTGTTCAATGTAATGATTTTTATTATATTCACAATTGTACAGTCATGATCACAATTCATTTTGGAATTCATTCATTTACAATCATCCCAAAAAGAAACTCTGCAACCTGTTGCCAGTCATTCCCCATTTGACCTCAACACTTTCAGTCTTAGGCAATCATTAATCTACTATCTCCCTAAGTTGATTTGCCTGTTCTAAACATTTCATATAAATAGGATCATACAAAGTATAGTCTTTTGTGACTGGCTTCTTTCACTTAGCATAATGTCTTCAAGGTTTATAAGTGTTGCTACAAATATCAGTACTTAATTTGGTTTTTGCTGTCTAAATGGATCCCATCAGTTGAACATTTGGGTTGTTTCAGTATTTTGGCTATTATTAAAAGTGCTACTGTGAACATTCCTGTAAAAGTTTTTGTGCTGTATGATCTCATTGATCTTGTGTGTATTACCTGGCAGTGGAATTGCTGCATTATGTAATAACTATATTTAATCTTTTAAAGTATTACCAGACTGTATTCCAAAATGGCTATAATATTTTGCATTTTCACCAGCAATGTATCAGAATTTCAATTTATCCACCTTCTTATCAACACTTATTTTTAGCGATCTTTTTTTGTTTATAACCTACTAAGTGGTTATAAAGTAGCATATCATTCTGGCTTTAATTTACATTTTGCTAATGACTAATAATGTTATATATCACTTAAGCTTATTGGCTATATGTCAACTTCTTTGGGAAAATGTCTGCTCCCCTATTTCTAAATGTGTGATTTTTTTTTTAATTATAGAGGTCTAAGTCTAAGAATTCTTTAAATATTCTAGACACAAGTCTAGATACAAATCAGCTACATGATTCACCATTATTAATATTTTCTTCCCTTCTATTTTCTGTTTCTTTTTTAATGATATTGTTTGAAGCACAAAAGCTTTTAATTTTGATGAAGCCCAACTTATCTACTTTGTTTTTGTTGTTGCTTATGCTTTTATTCTCAAAGCTAGGAAAGCTTTGTATGAACGTTATCATTTTAGCTTTTCCACTTAGGTCTGTAATTAATTTCGAGCTAATTTTTATACATGACATGAGGAAAGAATCCAACTTAATTTTCTGCAGGTAGAAATCCATTTGTTTCTTTGCTGTTCAGTAAAAAGACTATTCTTTCCCCCGCTGAATTGCTTTGGCATTTCTGTCAAGTTGATCATAAATGTAAAGACTTCTTTCTGTACTCTGATCTAATCCACTGATCTAGAGGTCTATCCTTATGCCGGGATCATGTTGTCTTGATTACTGTAGCTTTGCAGTACATTTTTAATTGGGAAGTGTGTTTCTCCAATCTTTCTCAAAATTGTTTTAGCTATTTTAGGTCTGTTTGCCTATAATTTTCTCCAAACAATTTAAATTAATTTCATATATAATGGATAATATGTTTTAATATCTATCATTGAGTGAAAGGTTCTTGGTAATTCTCCAATTTTATCTGAACAGAGTACCCAGCACATTTGCCTGTCTTTGATGGAAAACATGGTGTGTTTATGTTAGCGTTTCCAAGGAGTTAAGACTAATTTTTTTGACAACTGATTCATCTTTTATTACTTATATTAAATCTCTTTCATACCTTATTGTTCCCCACAAAGCTCTTACTATATCAAATGGTAATTGTCCCTAACACATTATGCCCTTTAAAAGTTTAAATCCTCTTCTAAGATTTCTAGATCAATTCCTTTATTGCATTTTTTTTTTTTTTTTTTAGTCGGAATCACACTCTGTTGCCCAGACTGGAGTGCAGTGGCCGCTCCGGGCCACCGCAGCCTCGACTTGCTGGGCTCCAGCGATCCTCCCGCCTCAGCATTCCGAGTAGCCGGAATTACAGGCGCGCGCTACCACGCCCGGCTGATTTTTTTGATTTTATTGTAGAGATGAGGTCTCGCCTGCGCAGGCGGGTCTCGAACCCGCGGGCTCAGGCAATCCAATCACCTCAGCCTCCCAAAGGCGCAGGATTACAGGCTGAGCCACCGAGCCCGGCCTTTATTGCATTTTTTTAAGGCAAAATTTATTTAGAAAGGAAGTTAGAGAGAGAGAGAGAGGGAGAGAGATTCATGTCCCCAAGGGGGGGGGCGGGGACCGAAGCTAACAAATCATGGAGATCATAGCTCAAAGAGTCACATGGAGACAGCAGAGCTTAACAAAGCAATGACAGCATTTTATTATTTTTTGTAATTTATATTTAACTAGTCTGTGATTTTCTGAACCTATCATGTCTTTAAAATATTTGGTTCTCTATGATTCTTTTGTATATTTCTCATAATGGCTAACTCTGAAAAACGTCAAATTTCAAAAGTTTCTCTGTTGGTTCTAAAATTGTTTCTAGAAAAAAGTGGAAGTGCAGTTTATAACTAGGAAAATCTAGGACATCTTTACTCATATAATAAAAAATAACTTTGCTATTTTTAGTATGATAATTGTTTACCATCTCTAAATAGCAATAAAGATTGCTGATATAGCTAAAAAACAATAATCTTTACAATGAAAATAGATCATTGAAATTCGTGATTTTAGATACTTCAAAAGAATAGGAAGTAGAAAGCCGGGCTCAGTGGCTCAGCCTGTAATCCCGCCCCTTTGGGAGGCTGAGGTGAGTGGATTGCCCGCGCCTTTGGGAGGCCGAGGTTCGAGACCCGCCTGGGCAGCGAGACCTCATCTCTACAATAAATCAAAAATCAGCCGGGCGTGGTAGTGCGCGCCTGTAATTCCGGCTACTCGGAAGGCTGAGGCGGAAGGATCGCCGAAGCCCAGCAGGTCGAGGCTGCGGTGGCCGGGAGCAGCCACTGCACTCCAGTCTGGGCGACAAAGTGAGACCCCGACCCAAAAAAAAAAAAAAAAAGAATAGAAAGTAGAACATACTATGTTTATTTTATGTTGGTTAAATAATGGAAGGGAAAGTTCTGGAAAAGATTTATCTAAATAAATAAATAAAGTAATTATTTTTAAATGGTCAGTTCCTTTTCAAAGCATCAAAATGAAAGACATCCTCACTTTCTTCACAGGCAAGAAAATATAGTAATTGATTAAAACACATAATCAAAGAGCTTTGTTTTTCTCATCTCCTTTTTTTTTTTTTTTTGACACTGTCTGCTAATGACTTCGATTTTTTTTTTGTATTAACTATTAAAAGGAATATTTTCTTCTTGGCTCTCTAAAAAAAAAAAAAAAAAAAAAAAAAAAAAAGTGCTTCCAGACTCTTACCAAACAGATATAAAATTTATGACCTGGAACAGTGCTTCACAATGTTAATGGTCATGTCATAGTTATATAGTTTTATTAAGATAGAGACTCTGATTTAAATGACTGACCTGAGGACTGCTAAGGACTGAGTGTCTACATTTTTAACAATCTGATAGGTGAAGCAGGTAGCAAGGACTTAGAGGATAAACTCCTAGAACTTACCTTTCATGATAAGACATGCGTATTTTACAAAGACACTGAAAGTTCTATATTACCTCTATTAAGCAGTTTTTATGTGTTCTTCCAGAGATAAATTATGCATACAAAATTATATTTATTAATTTTTATATGCAAAGAGTAGCATCTGATAGTGTTCTGCACTTTGTTTGTTTGTTTCATTTAATACGTCTTGGAGAATGTTCATTATAAGATTCTTGTTCCAGTCTATTTACAAAGACATGAGTGCTTATATTAAAAAAATACTATTGGCCAGGCTCAATGACTCACCCTGCAACTCTAGCACTTTGGGAGGCTGAGGAGAGTGGATTGCCTGAGCCCGTGGGTTAGAGACCAGTCCAGGCAAGTTGGCGAGACCCCATCTCTACAATAAATAAAAAATTAGCCGGACGTGGTAGCCTGCACCTGTAGTTCTGGCTACTTGGAAGGCTGAGGCGGAAGGATCACCAGAGCCTATCAGGTCGATGCTGGGGTGGCCATGAGCATGCCACCACACTCCAGGCTGGGCGATGGAGTTAGACTCCAACTAAAAAAAAAAAAAACCCAAAAAACAAAACACTATTACATTTGTTTTTAAATAATGTAGCCAGCTATCTTGCTAGATTCTGTAATTTTTTAAAAATACCTTTTACATTCAATTCTCTAGGATCTTTTAGTTAAATTATATCAATCTCAAATAAATATATTTTTACTTTTTTCTTCTAATATTTATGTTTCTTATTTCATTATCTTGGGAAATAATTTTAGAGAAATGTTAAATTACAATGACGATAAATGTATCTTTGTCTTATATCCGACTTTAATGGGAATGTTTCTACTTTTGATTTTTAAGTGTGATGTTGACTTCAGCAGTTTTCCCAATAAAATATCTGTGTTCTCTGTCTCTGTCATTTCTCTCTCTCTCTCATCATGTGTACCTTTGTGTGTGTGTATTAATATATGTATGCATATGTGAGTGGGCTTATATTTATATAGAAACATTAAGTATGCATCTATTCCTTTATATTATAAATGCTTAAAACTGAGATTGAACATTGCATTCTGGTAAATGACCTTCCAGCATATAGAAATAATTTTTTCTTAAATATAGTATTCTGTTGAATTATGCAAATATATCTCATAATATTGTAACTTTTTTCATTCTTGTTATGTACCCTGCTTGTCATGGGTTAGTGTTCATTTTTCATTAATAACTTTATTGAAATAAAATTCATGTGCAGCAAAATGCATATATATCAATTATACAATCTGATGAATCTTAAAAAATGTATACACTTGTGAAAACCTCCACCACAATCAAGATATAAAACATCTCTACATTTCACTGAAAAGTTTTCTCACGCCTGTTTACAGTTCATTTTTCCCTCCCTACCCCCCGTTCCAGGCAACTACTGATCTGCTTTCTCTCGTTAAAAATTAGTTTTTATTTTTTAAAAAATTTTATTTTATCTAGACAGAACCATATAGTTTATATACCTTTGTGTCTTTTTTCACTCATTATGATTTTGAAATTAATTGATTTTGTTGTGTCTGCAAGTAGTCCATTCTTGCTTAACTGCTGAGTAGTATTCAATATGAAGATGTCATTTTTTAGTTTAACCACATATCAGTTAATGGACATTTGTTCCAAAATTTTGGTAGTTACAGGAAAAGATGTTATGTGTATTTGTGTACAAGTCTTTATGTAGACTTGTGTTTTCCTATCTCTTGAGTAATTACCCATAATTCAAATGATTAAATCATACTATATGTGTGTATTTACATGCTTGAAAAACTGCCAAACTATTTTTCAAACAGGTTGCACACATTTTATTTTCATCATTAAAGTAAGAGAGTTGCTAAATATTCTTGCCGATTTTTGATAGCCCTTTTATTTTTATTTTAGCATTTTCAATAGGTGTGTGGTAATATTTTATGGTGAATTTAGCTTACGTTTCCTGATCACCATTGAGAATTTTTCATGTGTATATTTGACCACTTGTATATAATATTTTGAAAGGTCTGTTAAACTATTTTACTCATTTTTATATTGGATCATTTTTCTCATTATTACTACTGAGGTTTAAGTTATTTAAATAAGCTATTTAAATATTCTAGATAAAAGTCCTTTATGTGACATATAATTGACAAGGAATTTATTTTCAGTTTATGGATTACCCTTTCATTTTCTTTCTTTCTTTTTTAAAAAATTATTTATTTATTTTTTTATTATGAAGTTGTGGGGGAAAGTTAAGGGTTAGGTATACAATTGCGTTTCATTCAGGCACCCTGTTGATATGGGGTGTTTCCCTGTTCCCAGACAGATATTTGCTACTGTTAAACCCATCACCCTCCCCCCACCATAGTTTCCCAGTACTGTCAGTCATTTTCATATAGTATTGCATTGGATGTTTAAGGTCCATTATATAAGTTAGAACATGTGATACTCAGATCTTTGTTTCTGTGAGAGGTCAGTCAGTATTATAGACTCTAGTTCCATCCAGGTTGCTGCGAAATTCATGACTTTGTTCTTTTTTATGGCTGCATAGCATTCCATCGTGTATATGTACCACATTTTTTTAATCCAGTCCTCTTTTGATGGGCAGCATGGCTGTTTCCAGGTTCTTGCTATTGTGAACAATGCTGCGATAAGCATGCGTGTGCAGGTATCTTTTTTATAGAGTAATTTGTGTTGTTCAAGATATATTCCCAGTAGGGGGATTGCGGGGTCATATGGGAGGTTGGTATTTAGAGCTTTTAGGAATCGCCACACTGCTTTCCACAGAGGTTGCACTAAATTACACTCCCACCAACAGTGTAGAAGTGTTCCCTTTTCACCACACCCTCTCCAGCAGCTGTATTTTTTGACTTGTTGATAATTGTCATTCTGACTGGGGTTAGGAGGTATCTCAGTGTGGTTTTGATTTGCATCTCCCTGATGATTAGTGAGGTTGAACATTTCTTCATGTGTTTGTTGGCTGCTCGGATGTTTTCCTTTGTGAAGTGTCTGTTCATATCTTTTGTCCATTTTATAATGGGGTTGTTTGTTTTTTTCTTTTCAGCATGTTTGAGTTCCTTTTAGATCCAGGATGTTAAGCCTTTGTCAGAACTGGTGCTGGCAAATATTTTTTCCCAGTCTGTAGGCTGTCTCCCTGCTCTCTTGATGGTTTCTTTGGCTTGGCAGAACCTTGTCAGTTTAATAAGGTCCCACTTGTCTATTTTCTCTCTTATGAGCTGTGGGTTTTGGGTTTTGTTCAGGAATTGGATGCCAGTTCCGATTTCCATGAGGGTATTTCCTTCATTTTCTAAGATTCTTATGGTTTGAGGTTTTACATTTAGGTCTCTGATACATTTGGAATTAACCTTTGTGCATGGGGATAGACAGGGGTCCTGTTTCAATCTTCTGCATGTGGTCAGCCAGTTTTCCCAGCACCATTTACTGTTTAGGTTCTCCTCTCCCCAGTGGTAGGTGGTGGAGGCTTTGTCTAAGATGAGTTGGTTGAGAAATTGAGATTTTGCTTCTGGAATCTCAATTCTATCCCATTGATCTATATGCCTGTTCCTATACCAATACCAAGCTGTTTTGATGATTGTAGCTTTATAGTAAAGTTTGAAGTCTGGTAATGTGATACCACCTGCTTTGTTTTTTTTTTTTTTTTGCTGAGGATTGTTCTGGCTATTCTTGGACATTTGTGTTTCCAATGAATTCCTGTGCTGTTTTTTCTAGGTCTGAGAAGAATGTTGCTGGTAATTTGATGGGTATTGCATTGAATTTGTAGATTGCCTTAGGTAAGATGGGCATCTTCACAATGTTGATTCTTCCAATCCATGAGCATGGGATATTTTTCCACTTGTTTGTGTCAACTTTGATTTCTTTGAGCAGTGTTTTGTAGTTTTCCTTGTAAAGGTCTTTCATGTCTCTGGTTAGAAAGATGCCAAGGTATTGCATTTTTTTTGTGGCTATTGTGAATGGAATTGTGTTTTTTTTTTTGGGTTTCTGTTTGTTTATTATTGGTGTAGAGAAATGCGATTGTTTTTTGTACATTTTTTTTGTATCCTGAGACTTTGCCAAAGGCCTTTATCAGTGTAAGGAGGTTTTTGACAGATTCTTTTTGGTTTTCAAGGTATACAATCATATCATCTGCAAAGAGAGATAACTTGACTTCCTCTTTTCCTATTTGGATACCCCTGATTGCCTTCTCTTCTCTGATTGCTTGAGCCAGGACTTCCAATACTATGTTGAACAGGAGGGATGAGAGTGGGCATCCTTGTCTTGTTCCAGTTTACAGGAGAAATGGTTCTAGTTTTTGTCCATTTAGGAGTATGCTTACTATGGGTTTCTCGTAGATGGCTTTTACTATTTTGAGGTATGTTCCCCGTTTGCCTAGATGTTCAAGGGTTTTTATCAAGAAGGGGTGCTGGATTTTATCAAAAGCTTTTTCTGCATCTAATGATATAATCATGTGATTTTTGTTTTGACATCTCTTGATGTATTTAATAACATTTATGGTTTTACGAATGTTGAACCAGCCTTGCATCCCAGGAATGAAGCCTACTTGGTCATGATGGATGATTTTTGAGATGCATTGCTGAATCCGGTTTGCTAGGATCTTGTTGAATTTTAGCATCTATGTTCATCAAAGATATTGGCCTGTAGTTCTCTTTCTTTGTTGGATCTTTACCTGGCTTGGGTATCAATGTGATGTTGGCTTCGTAAAATGATTTGGGGAGTGTTCCATCTTTTTCAATCACCTGGAATACCTGCGATAGGATTGGTATCAGCTCCTCCTTAAATGTCTTGTAGAATTCTGCTGGAAATTCATCTGGTCCAGGGCTTTTTTTTGTAGGAAGTTTTCTTATTACATAGCCGATTTCCTTGATTGTTATTGGTTTATTTAGGGTCTCAATTTCTTCTTGTTCCAACTTAGGTAGGTTGTGTGATTTCAGAAAGTCCTCCATTTCCTTAAGGTTTTCAAGTTTGTTTCCATACAAGTGTACGTAGTAGTCTCTAATGATCTTTTGTATTTCTTCAGGTCAGATGTGACTTCATCTTTTGTGTTTCTGATTGTGCTTATTTGGTTTTTTCCTAGTTTTTTCTTGGTCAGTCTAGCTAGGGGACCATAGATCTTGTTTATTCTTTTGAAAAACCAGCTTTTTGTTTCATTTTTTTTTTCTATTATCTTTTTGTCTTCTATGTCCTGGATTTGGGCTTTTATTTTGTTGATCTGGATTCTTCTGCTGAAATTAGGGTTTTTGTGGTCTTGCTTTTCCACTTCTTTAGGTGGCTTGTTAGGTTGTGAATTTCTGTTCTTTCCATTTCCCTCATGTGTTTGTAGGGTTATAAATTCCCCTCTTATTACAGCTTTTAAGGTGTCCTAGAGATTTTGGTAAGATGTTTCTTCATTTTCATTTGTTTCCAGGTATCTTTTGATCTCTGTTTTGATGTCATCATTGACCCAGGAGTTGTTTAGCATCATGCTGTTTAGTGTCCAGGTCTTTGGGGGTTTTTGGGGGGGACCTTTTTGGGTGTCAATGTTTATTTTTATTCCACTGTGGTCCGAGAAGGTGCATGGTTGAATTTCAGTCCTTTTAAATTTGCTTATGTTTGATTTGTGTCCAATTATGTGATCGATCTTAGAATATGTTCCATGCGGTGATGAGTAGAATGTGTATTCTGTGGTCTTTGGATGGAGTGTTCTGTAGGTATCAATTAAATCCATTTGATCCAGAGTTTAATTGAGGTTCTGGATCTCCTTGCTGATTTTTTGTTCTGATGATCTGTCTAGGGTTGTGAGTGGTGTATTAAAGTCCCCAGTTATGATGGTGTTAGAGTCAATGTCTTTCTTTAGTTTTCCTAGATGTTACTTTATGAATGTTGGCGCACCTATGTTGGGTGCATATATGTTTAGGATAGATATTTCTTGTTGATGGAGTGAACCTTTTATCATTATGTAGTGGCCCTATGTATCTTTTTTAATTTTTGATAGCTTAAATGGTATTTTGTCTAAAATTAGGATCACGACTCCTCCTTTCTTTTGTGTTCCATTCGCCTGAAAGTTTGTTTCCCATCCTCTTACTTTGAGTCTGTGTATGTCCTTGCTAGTGAGATTAATCTCTTGAAGGCAGTATATTGTTGCCTGGTGATATTTTATCCATTTTGTCATTCTATGTCTTTTCAGTGGTGCATTTAGTCCATTCACATTCAGACTAATTACTGAAATGTGAGAGTTCATCCCTATCATGGAGTTCTAATTGAGTTGTTGTTCTTCCACTTGGTTTTTTCTTTTTTCTTTTTTTTTTTTTTTGTCTTTCTTTTGGTTTTGGGGTTGGTTCGTGTATATTTTATTCCCTGTACTCTTGTGAAGAACGTTGTTCTTTTTTTCCCTTTTTTTCTGTGTTTAGTACTTTCTTAAGTGTTTCATGTAGAGATGGTTTGGTGGCAGCATAAGTTCTTAGGGATTGGATGTCTGGGAAAGATTTTAATTCTCCCTCACAGATGAAACTTAGATTGGCCAGGTAGGTTATTCTTTGTTGAAATTGTTTATCTTTTAGGACTTTGAAGATAGGGCTCCAAGCTCTCCTAGCCTGCAGGGTTTCTGCAGATAAATCTGCTGCTATTCTGATTGGTCTTCCATGGTACGTGATCTGACCTTTTTCTCTTGCTGCCTTTAGGATTTTTTCTTTTGTGCCTACTTTGTTTAGGTGAATTATTATTTGTCTAGGAGTTGGTCTTCTCATTTGTTGTCTTGCAGGGGTTCTCTGAATCTCTTGTGTTTGAATTTTTGCATCACTGATTAGATAAGGAAGTTTTTTTGAATGATCTCATGGAAAGTTTGTTCCAATGTGCTCTCTGTTTCTCTTTCTGCCTCAGGGAGTCCGATTACTCTTAGGTTAGGCCTCTTGAGGTAGTCACTCATCTCTTGAAGGTTTTGTTCTGTCTTTTTTAGCTTATTTTCTGTGTTTTTAAGAGTTTGGGGTTTTTTCTATATTTTTGGGCCTCAAGCTCTGAGATTCTTTCTTCTGCTTGGGTAATTCTGCTTTCCATGCTTATCAGTTTGTTATTTATTTCATTCACAGTATTCTTTATTACTGTTATCTCAGATATCAGCTCCTTCCTAGTTTCTTCTTGTGTCTCTTCAATTCTTTTTAATCTCTCCATTATTGTTTTGATATCTACATTTGCAGTTTGAGACCCTTCATTCTGGGGGCTTTTCATTGTTTGCATTCCAAAGTCAGTTTTCTCAGTGTCTGCTCTCCCAGGCGTCTGGGAGAGATCCATACTCTTCTTTTGGTTTTTCTTCATTTCTGTAGATTTTTCTCCCTCTCCTCCTTTCCCTCCCCTTCTTCAATTGTTTTTGAGGGAAGGCGGGGTTGTGTTTATTTCTCTTCTGCAATGACCTGTTCTTCCTTATGAGGGTCTTCTGGCTTTGTTCACTTTTTCCCCCTGCTTTACAGTCTGTCTATTCAGCAGTATGTAGTCTTGGTCCCTAGATTTAAAAAGGGGGCATATAAAAGAGGAAAATAATCGAGGAAGGGGGGTCAATAGGGAGTTAGAAAGAGAGAAGTGCGAGAGGGAAAACAGATATACATACCAACTATCAGGTGAGAAACAGACACAGGGCCGAGAAGAGGTGAAGAAAGACACATAAGAAAGATTCCTTAAAGAGTACTGATAGCTACACAGAGACAGGCCAATAAAATCGAGAAACAGTGTAAGTCAGAAGGTAAACAACAAATGTGATCTAAACCAACAGTTACAATGATAAAATCATAAGTCAAAATAAGCGATCAGACTAGAGTCACTTCTCTGATCTCCGATTCTGGTCTCTCCCTTTTGTTTTTCGTTGCAGCGTAGGGGTGGGGCTTTGTCTCCTGTTTCGCACTGTTGCCTTAGGAACTGAGGTAAAGTTTGTTGATAGGTGGGTGGGGCAATGGAAGTCTCTGCCTGGAGAATGGTGAGGCAGTTTAAGCAGATCTGTTTTTCTCTGTTTGTCTGGGTCCTCCGGCTTGGGGTCTTGCACTGAGTGCCTCAGCCAGGGTGGTCCCGGAGTTCCAGAGCTCCAAAGTTCCAAAGGGCAGGCAGTGAGCGGCGAGAGTGGCGCCGGGTCCCCTACAGGGTACTTCAGCCAGGAATGGGACTGGTGTCTCTGAGGGGTGGGTGCTCAGAGCCTCCCTGTGTGACTGGCAGCTTGGTGCCGGGTGCTGGGCTGGAGACAATGCAGCTGGGGAGGGATCTGGAGGGGCCTGGGACCGAAGACTTCCACACATGCAGTAGAGCAGCAGCAGTGGTGGGGGGGCGCAATATCTGGCCCTGCGTGGGACTGAAGTTCCTGGGCCTGGCACCAGCATGGTTGGTGGTGGGCTGGGGGATGGGGGAAGAGAAGTAATAGCCTTTTTGGGAACTCACATTCAGAGAATCTCACCAGTTCACCTATGGCATCGCCATCTTGCTTCCCCCCTTTCATTTTCTTTACTGAGCCTTTCAAATACTTTATTTTTAAAAATTATAAAGTTCATCTTATCAATTTTTAGATATTTTTGTGCTCTGGGGGTTCTGGCTAAAACATTTTGCCTATCTCAAAGTTACAAAGTTTTTTCTCTTTCTTCTTTTACATACTTTAGAGGTTTAGCTCTATATTTAGGTCTATAAAACATTTATAATTAATTTTGGAGTATGGCATAAAGTAAGAGTTAATTTTTTATACAGTTATTTAATTATACCAACACCATTTACTGAAGGGATTTTTCTTTTTCCATAGAAATTTCCCACCACCCTTGGGGGCCATGTATGTTTAGAACTATTTTTGAGTTGTGTTCTATCTCATTGATTTAAATGTATGTAATCCCCCAATACAAAATTATTTTGATTACTAGAGCTCTGTCATACGCACATTTAGATTAGATAGTCTAAGACTTCCAACATTACACTTCCTTTTTAAATTGTTTCTTCTAGATTGTTTGCACTTCCTTGTCAACTTTAGAATCATCTTATCCTTTTCTATCTAAAAGGATTGCACAAAAACTATAGCTCAGTTTGGGAATAATTTACATCTCAACAATATCAATCTTCTAATCAGCAAACATGCAATACATTTATTTATGTCTTTTAAAATGTGAAGGGCTCAGTAAAGTTACTCAGTAAAGTTGTTAGTGTCTAATTAATGTTTTTGCTCATATTTTGTTAGATTTAGAATTATTTTATCTTTTGGCATTGCTGCAAATGGAATTGTTTTATTTCATTATTTTGGGATTCTGTTTTACCTCTATGGCTATATTTGTTATATTATTTTGTTTTATAGTTTTTACTGGTTTGTTTGTGGTTTAAAATACACCTCTTAAATCGATCTCAGTCTAGTTCCAAATAATGGCACTTTCCATATAGGTTAATTACCTTACATCTTTTTACTTCTATTCTTCTCTTCATGTCCTGGGCATGTTTTACTTCCGCATGTGCTATGGAACAACATGTATGCCCATGGTGCGTATTGATATTCCTATAAGTAGATCCAGATTTCCTTTTGGTACTGTCAAGGATTCAGACCTCCAGAGAACTGTACTTCCAGGTGTTGGGGTACAGATTAAAACAAGAAGCAGAAATGAAAATAAAAGTCAAGACTTTATCACTTATTGTAATAGTATAAGCAAGAAGATAAATAGGAGAAAGTGACAGCAGCATCCTACTATATTCCATTTTTCACTAGCCCAACAATGTTCCAGTAAGGGTCCATGGATTAGTACAGACTTGTGGGTTTTTTCACAGCCATGGGATCCCTGAACAAAAAGCTCCTGTAGTTTTATGGAAAAGGGTATGGGAAGAAGGGAGAAGAGAAGACAGGGAAGTGCTAGGGGTGAAAAAGTACTAAAGAGTGAGTCAGAATGTAGAAGAGTCTTCCAAGTCTCTCCTCCCTGTTATGAGGAGGTCTAGATAGAGCCCCAAATGAGGGCTTCCACTGAAGATTCAGGGCTCCAGTGGAGCAGTCTGAGGAATAGGGCAGATATGCACAAGAGCATTGGCTGCTGGGGACGGGGTTAGTTTTTTAGACATGTGCTTATTAGTAGTCAAAAACTCAAGGGAACTCAGTGTAGATATTTAAAATTATCCCTTTGTTTATCTCCCTCTTACCTTGTCACCTGTCCCACAAATGTCAGTTAACTAAACTGTGATTTCCTGTACCCTCAACTCAGTGTGAAATCTAAATTGAGTTTGTTTTTTTTTTCTCTCTTTATACTACAGATACAATGATAGGGCTTGCATCAGTTGTTACCCTTTTCTCAGGATCATGGTCCTTACCTACTGTTCAATATCTGAAAACCACACTTTCTAAATATACACTTCCTATATTTTGAATGGTTTTTTAGTTGTTTTTTTTAAAAGGAAGAGTATATCAGAATCTTGTATTTCCATCATAACCAAAGTGGAATTTTTTAGAGTTCTCTTTTAGTAAGTACATTTAAATCCTTATTACAAAATGTTTTCTGCAATTATATATGTAAAAATTATTTGTTCCATTATTTTTGTCACTCTCAGGGACATGAAAGCTATGAACATGTTAACTTTTGTCTATATTTTGTATCTAT
Source organism: Cephalopachus bancanus (assembly GCA_027257055.1). Taxonomy (NCBI): domain Eukaryota; kingdom Metazoa; phylum Chordata; class Mammalia; order Primates; family Tarsiidae; genus Cephalopachus; species Cephalopachus bancanus. The sequence continues at coordinate 1,964,551 of JAPVLO010000257.1, forward strand.
TTTTTATTAAAAATATCTTTTATTTCTATTTTATCAATTTTGTATCCATGTTTTTTGCTTTTTTGTAATTTTCATCTTCATATGTGCTGCTTTAATTTTTGTCATTATTTTTCATTTCAACTTCTCTCTTGACTTTTCCAGCATATTGTATTTCATATTATTCTTTAGTTCCACTCTGTGAGTTTTGTATCTATTTTTAAAAATGTATTTTTATTGTTATTTGAATTCCTGAAACTATTAAAACATAACAAGTCGGGCTCGGTGGCTCAGCCTGTAATCCCGTGCCCTTGGGATGCTGAGGTGAGTGGATTGCCTGAGCCCACGGGTTCGAGACCCACCTGGGCAGCGAGACCTCATCTCTAAAATAAATTTAAAAATCAGCCAGACGTGGCAATGCATGCCTGTAATCCCGGCTACTTGGAAGGCTGAGGCGGAAGGATCGCCGGAGTCCAGCAGGTCGAGGCTGCGGTGACTGGGAGCGGCCACTGCACTCCAGTCTGGGCGACAGAGTGAGACTCCAACTCAAAGTAAATAAATAAAATAACAAAATATATAGAAGTAGATGGTCACTACTTATATCTACTCAATAGAAACATCTTTCTAGTGAGTTTTCTATCTCTTCCATTTGTGTTTCTGATCTTTTCTTCTTTCCAGAGTGTTGTTTTACATATCATGTACTTATGTGTGCATATTCATGTATGTGTAAATACACACATGTAATAAAGTGGTATTACCCATTTTTTTAATGAATGAATCTTCCATGTTTGCAGGTGTTTCATATGAGAAAAGGACTGGTAAGAATTTCACTCTGTAATGAAGGTTATTTGGATGCAAGGTTATGTATGCATGTGAATTCTTTTAACCTTGATTTTTCCCAGCCAACCAAAATTGACAACTGCTCACAATTTAGTTTCACATTTCTATGCTGCCTTATCATCCAAATGACTCCTGATAATGTGGCATGTCTGATTGTTCTCATCAATATTGCCTTCCTTGTTATTTGGAGATTATAAAATGGGTTCAAGGAAGCACATACTATTAGTCTATGTCATTCCAAGTAAGTAGTTATTGATTTTCTACCAACTTTAGATAAAAATGCTTCTCCTGTTTGATCTTATATCTGTTTGTACAGACATACTATCTCACCATCTCTCTATACCTGCATTTAATAGTCATACTTTAATAGTTTAGGCAAACATATTTCTTAGTTTTTGTTTTGTTTTGTTTTTGTTTTTTTTTTGAGTTGGAGTCTCACTCTGTCGCCCAGACTAGAGTGCAGTGGCCACTCCCGGCCAACGCAGCCTCGACATGCTGGGCTCCAGCAATCCTTCCGCCTCAGCCTTCCAAGTAGCCGGAATTACAGGCAAGCACTACCACGCTCGGCTGATTTATTTATTGTAGAGATGAGGTCTTGCTGTCCAGGTGGGTCTCGAACCCGCAGGCTCAGGCAATCCACTCACCTCAGCCTCCCAAAGGCTCCCAAGCACGGGATTACAGTCTAAGCCACCAAGCCATCAGTAAAAATGTATTTCTTTTTCATATATCTTTATTGTGTTGGGAGATGGAAAATAGGAGATATAGAAATGTCTTCACACTACCAGCTTAATATTGGAATTCAGATTCAGTTTTAAAAGTACAGATGCTTAACAACTTTGGTGCTAGAAGTCAACAACAAGCATAATTAACTGACCAACTGTAACTGTGAGGAAGAGTTTGGATGAAGTTTATTATAAACACTTGTGTCCTTTTATTTTGCTATTGGTTACCATGGGTTGATATGATATCTGAACATACAGAAAGCAAAATTCAGGACTGGAAGAATGTTTGAAATCAGTCTTATTACTTATGATTTAAAACAATCATATTGTTATTATTTAAATACCTCTACATCATCACTATCAGATAGTTATCCAGCCCTCCTCTGGTAAAATCTACTTTTGGTAAAGAGATCTCTCAGATTTATGAAGCTGCCTATTATATCTTTAGACAATTTTACTAGAAAACTGGTACTAACCAGCTTTTTTTTTTTAAAGCATCTCTTTCTTCTCCAAAGAGCATATTCAAATCTTTAGCTCACTTTGGAAATGTCACTACTCTCAAAATGGTGTCCCTGGCTAAAACTATTTCCTGATACCATTTTGACCAGAGAATATTTGCATATTTATGCTGTGACTTAGCAGAGGGTCAAGGAAGAAGGAGTATGCAGTAAAGGTGTACTCAATGGGTCTAGATAAGTACCTTATTATATCTGTATTTTTAATAAAACCTTTACATTCCTTAGCCATTTGAAACATACAGATTTAGAAGGAACAAAATAAACTGCTATTAATTGTGTTTTCTTCCTTCTATAGAATATGACATTAGCTAATAAATATATCTATATGTTGGCATGGGACTTTTCTTTTCCTCTGACTAAATATATATGGTCCAAGTAAAACTAAATAACTTATGTGACAAGCATGATGGTTATACACATATATTTTACTTTAAAATAGAACCTGAAAGCTAAGCTATAAATTATACATAATTATGCATAGAAATGGTTTTCTTTTGCTGAATAAATGTGAGTATGGAAGATTCAATAGTGTTTATCCTTTTTCTCTCGATGATGTTAGGAGAAAAAATCAGAGTATTCATCATCTTCAAAAATAATGTTTTTGAGAAGTATCTATTTATATATTTTGCCAACTTTTTAATATTGTACCTCACATCTTTAAAATAAAAAAAGTTTGTATCAAATGATGAACTAATTTCTATAGATACATGATTACCTGAACAAGTTGTGGAAAAATGCATTTCATTTGAGATAACTAATTTCACTGAATCATAATCTGAAGTTCAATGTACAAAATCTGAACACATAATAATCTTTTTGCTATCTAATGATGACTTGGCCTCACCATGGTCATAGAGATTCTCTGATGGTATTATGTAGAATGGTAATATTATAATAATCAAATGGATTATGTATCTAAAGTGTTCTGTAAATTCATGATCTAGTAGACTTGTTTTTTTCCTGTAGGAATACGAAGTAAGTCCACATTTGTTAGAAACAAGACTCTTTGACTTTTGACAAATCATGTAGTTTTTCTTGATCTTGGCTTTCTCATTTGTAAAAGGAGGTATTTAATTCCTAACATCACGTCTAGTTTCAAAGTGTAGCTATGTGACATTTTGTGAACCAGGTAAACACAGCAGTCAACATATGAGAAATGTGCTTCATGAGAGAGGTATAATGCCAAGAAAAAAAGGGAGGAAAGGGGGAAATGAAACTAGGAAGGATAGGAAGCAATACAGGAAGCAATATGGTGTTCCGGTGCTAGTCACTGCTTCACAATGAACCAGAGAAAAGTCACATCTATTCACCCAGTGGGGGCACCTGCTTTTAGCTTTCTGCTAAGAATTGGGTAATGTGGGGCATTTCCCAAAGAACTGCCTTAAGACAAACCATTGGATGCAGAAAAGACAAGGAATTTGCCTGCCTGGTCACTTCCCAGATTTCCTCTGACATTTGCCCACTGTTTTCCCTAACGGAAGACAATTCTCCAGCACTTCCCAGTTGCGTCATCCAATCCTTCACAAGCTGCTTAAGAAGCTAGACATCCTGTACCACATGATCTGCCATTTCATCCAAATCAGCTTACATGGTAATAGCCAGGGGCTCTGGGCAGGACAGAATATGCCATAGCTGTGACTGAGGAGTAATAAAAATCTTGCAGACACATGAAGCCAAGAATCTCTGAGGAATCTTGTGAGATGTGGCAAAACCAAAGGCCCTCAATTCATATGCGTTTGTTGATAATTGGCTATTAAGGAAATACAGGCAGTGTAAAAGATGAAATTCATATTGATTTTATTCTCTAAATATATTCAAACGTTATGGTACATGCTTATTTTATTGTGCTACAGTATCTTATTAGCAGAAAATGTTTTATAGGAGTTTGAGATACCTTTTGGATATCAAAGTCATAGTTTTGAGGATGAAGTTATACATAGGAATTTGGAGCTTAAGGGAGAAGATTGAATAGCAGATACAAATTTAGGTGCCATCAGTACAAAGATGCTACTTAAAAGCATGGGACTAGACAACTATATTGTAGAGTTGGATTACTATGACTGTCAAAAATAACTAGATCACTATAATACACATTTAAGGTATTATATAATTTATCAGGCTTATTATTTATTTTCTCTCTTAGACATAAGACCTTTGAAGAAGGACTGTGACTATTTCATTTACCTATGGGTTCCAGGAGTTTAGAGCAGTATCTAGTCAATATGTATCAAAAATATTTCTGAATCTTGTTGATTGGAAAATTGTTACAACTTAATGGAGAGGGGAAGGAATGCTGGAGATCTGAAGAGAGAGAAGTTATAATATAATGTTTTGTCAAGTAGGGAAGTCAACTGACTAGGCAAGAGTCAAATTGCTAGACAAGGCTAAGACCTAAGATTTGTGTTCACAATTTGAAGCGAGTCCCCGGTGTGGTTATCTTCTCTCTAGTCACATTCATATACGACATCAGGGGAGCAGAGTACACAAAGACCTGGATTAAACTAAGGTAGGAGTGTCTCAGTAATTAAAACAGTAAGGAGTGAGGGCAATGACATTCATAAAATCTTGGCTGCCAGAGGAGGTCAAGGACAGTGAAAAAATAATAGGATAAATAGATTGGAGATCCTGATAGATGATAAATTGTGTAAGTGGGAGGTTGGGCGGAGGGGAGCTAGTATAGTTCATGGAATGGAAACCCAGAAATCTGTGGTTTAATAGGATGATTGAAATTTTGGGTGGGAGGCAATTTTTGGAGTGTTGAGGTGAGGTGTAGGAAATATGTTTGAAAGTAAGATCAATGAACTGCAATATTTTGCCAGAGTTCAAATTCCATGTTATATACAATTGCTACTAACAAGAATGCTTGGTGACTCCTGATGTTCAACCAAATTGTAAATTTTATTCAGACAGCGGGTCTAACATGTGCACTTTCACATAGAGATCAGATTGTTCCCAAAGTACATAGTAATTGCAAAGCAGAATGCCAGTGTACAAGTGACTTTTATGTTTGCAGAGTCCCAAGACAAGGTTATCGTTTAGATTCCAGAAGGGAGAAAATTAAACACATCATTCTGTTGTAGTTAGAGTTTATATCTAATTAAGTTAAAGAACAGATTGAATCATTTAACATATTTCAACGTTCATATGGCATTGAAAATCCTTTGGTTGGCAGCTGTGTAAATCAGCAGGAAATCAGGGGAAGGTAGGAGTGAGATGAATATTTAGAAGTGGAAATAACAGGCAGCGATATTATAGCTTATGTGGCAATACCAGTAATTAAGAAATGATTTTAAATGTTATTAATGCATTATCAAAACATAATAGTAATGAAAGCATCATGATTTTTAATGTCTACCCATTTAAACATTTACTTATAAACTTTTCAACTTGAAAAAGCTGAACACATAAAAAAAGAAGCATAGATCTTGAGTGCTATATTCTCTTCTCACCCTTAAATTCCACAGATATAAACAACCATTATTAAATCACCATAGCCATGTGACATCCAAATACAGTTCATCTTTGAGACATGTGGTGCAAAAATGACTCTGACATTAAACATCATAACATACACAGATGCATAGTTATTTACATAATTACAAGAATTTGAAGTGAGCTAAATCCTTAATATTTCACCATTTATCTTTTTTTGTTAAAATTTTCCTACATGCTAAGAAGCAGAAGAATTGCATGATGACTTCCCACACACTGATAATCTGAATTGTATAATTATTGAGATTTTGCTGGTTTGTTTTACTCTCTGCTTTTTTGATGAAGTATTTAAAAGAGAAATGTCAGATATCTTGTAATTTTATTTCTACATATTTCATAATTATATAGCTTGGGATTCTGGTGAAGAATACAGAAAACATCACAGAGAGAGAACAAAGAGAGAGAAATAGAAGGAAGAATGAAAAGAGAAAACCAACCAATCAGCAAACAAACAAGCAAAAACTCAAAAACCTGGTTGATAGTTTTCAACTGTAGTATATTTCTTTGGAGGGGGAGCTCCCTCTTTGTGGTGGATCGTGTGACTGCAGGTCTGTTACATCAGGTTCCCTCTTAGCTGTTGAAACTTAAGATTTTAGAATCTTCATTCCAGCTAGGCCTGGAGTTTTTGTTTTTTTGTTTTTTTTTTTTTACTTAGGAGTTTTAAAAATGTATCCATATTTTTCCTATAAAAAAGTTTATGTTTCTAAATACATGCTTATCTAGCCAGAGAAGAGTAAAAGGAAAAGCTAGAAATAATTGAAAAAACATCAGGGAACTCAGGAGGAAAGGATGGCAGTATAGCCAGTTGTACTGTGCAAGTCTTTGTGTGTGTAAGTGAATATATGGACAAATTTGCATGTATGACTGTGTGTAAGTGAACTTGTGAGTGGCTGACTGAGTGGGGACTTGAAAGCAAGTGGCCAGGGCTCTCCCAGTGAAGTTGCTGGAGCCACAGTCACTCTGCTTGGACCCTAGCACTGAGCACCATTTTCCAAAATCAACAAAACTATTCCTAGGAAGAAGCCACCAGAGCAATTGCTGTTCTCACCACCGCAGCTCCAGGCTGGACACTGGCAGCTAGGGTCACAGAGGAAGAGCAGTGAAGGAGCCAGAGGCAGAGTCTCAAAAAAACAGCAGGGAGAGGTCACCCTGAACTTGGACTCACTGTCACTGCCTCCAGCACCAAGCTAGGTGGCAAAGCCCTTCCCCTGGGACCTGAGATCCAGAGACTGTGGTACTTGCTAGGGAGGGAGCTATCTTTCCCAACCCAGTTTGCAGCAGGAACAGCAGCCTATAGAGAAGCTAAGCAGTCACTCTAAAGCCTGGGCAGAGAAGTGTTGGGGGGTGGGGGGGAGCTCTGAGGAACAGTAGACTTGCGTCTTAAGACCAGGGGATGATCTCTGCATTGTTTGGGGGCTGCTCCCCATGAATTCAGAGAGCTTTGCCTCAGTGCACAAGTTCTGGTGGATAGTGGCAACGGTGGAGCTTCAGACAATCTGCTCCCTTTCCTGAGTCAGCTGCTGGGTGATAGTTGCATACAAGTGACTTGACTGAGACAGAAGATAGTGAGTGGCTAGCTGACTCCCCACTCCCCCTAGCAATGAGTGAAAGAGATCAGGAGGGCAGAGTAGAGGTCAGAGGCCCCATTCCCCTGCCTCAAACTGGATGCCCTAAAAGCTGTGACTATGCTGGGAGAGGAAGGAAGGGAGAACTCGGAAGACACTGAGTCAAGTTATCCCACACCCCCTGAAGGCACACCATGATTGACAATTGCAAGCAGCTGGGAGTAAATGTTCAGACATCTTAAGTTTTAACTGCTAAGGGAAAACCTGCAGTAACAGACCTGCAGTCACAGACCCTACCACAAGAGGGAGTTCCCCTTCAAAAGAGATATACCAAAGTTGACAACGATCTATTAATGGGGTTTTTGAGTTTGGGTTTCTTTTTTTATTTCGTTTGTTTACTTCGCTTGTTTGTTGGTTGGTTGGTTTTCTCTTTTCATTCGTCCTTCTTTTTCTCTCTTTGTTTTTTTCTCTGTGGCTTTTTAAAATCTCTTCTTCTTTCCCTTTTTTTCCTCCTTCCCTCTCTTTTCTCTCTTATATCCTATCTTAGACTCAAGGGCTACACAAGCATACCTATTGTAAGATCATATTGTGTGGAGACAGAGAGCAAGTCCCAGATGGCCCACTGACCAAATAGCAAGCATTGTGACCTATCAGTAGGTTCTGGAGTCCTTGCAACCCTTCCCACACCCCTTAGTCTGTGCTCAAATTTGTAAAGAGGCAGCACAACACCCAACCTCCAGGCCTATTCCATATTTGAACAAACCCAGAGCCCTAGCTCAGGGAAGGACAGAAGTTAGTGTAAATATCAGAAGTGGTTGCTTCTACATTTCCCACTGAGCAACAAAATTAAAGAGAAAGATAAGAGAACTTCTACAAATGAAGAAAAACCAATGAAAAATCACTGATAACCTTCAGAACCCCTTTAAAGTGTCAGTGCCTGAAAGAACAGTCACTGGAAAACAAACATTAGCTATCTCTGATAATGACTGTACCCAAAAAGTAGTCACAGAAATCAGAGGATCATTGGATAGAATGAATAAATATCAAGGAATACAAGGGCTAAGATTAAATGAATTGCAACAAAGTTGGACAGACTCAAGAAAGCATATTTAGAAATAACAGAAATAAATAACTCCATCCAAGAAATAAATAACAGACTGACAAGCATGGGAAGCAAAATTGACCAAGCAGAAGAAAGAATCTCAGAGCTGGAAGACCTAAATATGGAATCAACTCAATCAATTAAAAATATAGAAAAAAAAAACCTTAAAAAAGAAGAAACTCTCCAAGAGATGTACAATTTTAAAAAGAAGCCAGTCCTACATCTGACCAGAATATGTGAAGTACAAAGAGAAAGGAAAACACCTTGGAACAAACATTCTGTGAGGTCATTCAAGAAAATGTTCTCTGGCCAGAAAGACAACTTTACAAGCACAAGAGATTTGAAGAACCTCTGCAAGACATCTTATAAGAAGACTAACCCCTAAACACATAGTAATTTGCCTACACAAAGTAGCTATAAAAGAAAAAATATTCTAAAGGAAACAAGGGAAACAAGTCAGACTACCTACCAAGAAGGACCAATTAGAATAGCAACAGACTTATCTACAGAAGCACTACTATCTAGAAGAGACTGGAGTCCAATCTTTAATGTTCTCAAAGATAAACAATTTCAACCAATAATTTCCTACCCAGCCAAGCTAAGCTTAATCAGTAATAGAGAATTAAAATCCTTCCCATACATTCAATCACTAAAAGAATATGCTGCTTCCAGATCAGCTCTACAGTAAATGCTTTAAAATGTTCTGTACACAGAAGAAAAAAGAAACAAAAGAAAGACCATATACTTCACAAGATCACAAACAAACACAGAAGCAGAAAAACACAGCACACCTGCAAAAATGGAAACATACACGTATGCTAACACAAAAGAAAAAAGATAATGGAATAGCCTTATAAGAGCCTTATGACAGGTACAAACTGTCACATTTCAATAATCAGCCTGAACGTAAATGGACTAAATGCACTACTGAAAAGGCATAGAATGACAAATTGGATTTAAAAAAAAAAAAATGACCCAACAATATGCTACCTCCAGGAAACACATCTCACTACAAAGGACTCTCACAGAATTAAATTTAGAGGATGAAAGACAAATTTTTAGAAGAATGGATCACAAAAAATGGCAGGAGTTGTGATCTTCATATCAGACAAAGCAAACTTTAAGCTATCAAAAATTTAAAAATAAATGGAAGGACACTACATAATGATAAAATGTTCAATCCATCAACAAGAAATATTCATCCTAAACATATATGCAGTCAACAGAGGAGCACCAGTTTGTATACAGCAATTACTAAATAAACTAAAAAATATATATTGACTCTAACACTAAGTCAATATATATTGACTTAAACATTCCGTTAACAACCCTAGACAGATCATCGAGGCAAAAAATCAACAGAGATCTGGAACTTCAACTTGATGCTTAACCACATAATAGATGCCTACAGAATACTCCACCCAACAACCACAGAATATACATTCTACTCATCATCACATGGAATGTATTCCAAGATCTACCACATTCTTGACCATAAATCAAGCATAAACAATTTTCTTAAGATCAAAATACAGCCATGCACCTTCTCAGACCACAGAGGAATAAAAATGCATATCACCAACAATAAGATTCCCCAAAATCCACAAAGACATGGATACCAAACTCCATGATGCTGAACAATTCTTAGGGCAAAATAGAAATTAAAACCGAAATTAAAGGATACCTGGAAACAAGTTAAAACAAAGAAACATCTTACAGAAACCTCTCGGGTGCCATGAAAACAGTATTAATAGGGGAATTTATATCTCTACAAACACACATCAAGAAAATAGATCACAAGTTAACAGCCTAACAAGCCTAAGAAAGTTGGAAAGGCAAGACTACCAAAACCCTAACTTCAGCAGAAAAACATGATCACCAAAGTGAAAGTACAAATACAAGACATAGAAGACAAAAATAACATAGAAAAAAAAAAAACAATGGAACAAAAAGCTGGTTCTTTGAAAGGATAAATGATATTGATGGATGCCTAGCCAGAATTGCCTGAAAAAGAGAAAAAAAGCCCAAGCAATGATAATCAGAAACACAAAATATCAAGTCACAACTGACCCTGAAGTAATACAAGAGATTATCAGAGATTACTATGCACACATATACGAAAATAAACTCAACAGCCTAAATGAAATGGAGGTCTTTCTGACATCACACAACCTCCCAAGGTTGAAACGAGAAGAAATTGAGACACTAAATAGACCAATAACAACCTAGAAAATGGACTCTGTAAATAAGAAAACTACCTACCAAAAAAAAAAAAGCCCTGGACCAGTGGAATAAAAATATAAAATATACAAGAAGGAGCTGATAACAATCCTATTGAAAGTATTCCAGGCAACTGAGAAAGACAGAACTCTCCTTAAATCATTTTATGAAGTTCAAATCACTCATACCCAAACCAGGCAAAGATCCAACAAAGTTAGAGAACCAATATAGCTGATGAACATATATGCAAAAATTCTCAACAAGATTGTAGCAAATTGGATCCAACAACAAATCTCAAAAATCAACCATCATGACCAAGTAGTCTTCATTCCTGGGATACAGAATTGGTTCAATATATACAAGACACAAATTTAATTAAATACATCAGCAGATTTAAAAATAACCACAGGATTATATCACTAAATGTAGAAAAAGCTTTTGATAAAATCCAGCATCCCTTCTTGATAAAAACCCTTGAACACCTAGGCATGGAAGGAACATACCTCAAAACAGTAAGAGTCATCTATGATAAACCCACAGCCAAAATATTGCTAAACAGACAGAAATTCAAAGCATTTCCCTGAAAATCAGCACAAAAGAAGGCTGCCCACTCTCACCCTTCCTGTTCTACATAGTGTTATAAGTCCAAGGTAGAGTAATCAGACAAGAGAAGGAAATCAGGAGTATCCAAATAGGAAGAGAGAAAGTTAGGTTATCCCTCTTTGCTGATAATATAATCCTATACCTCAACAATCCAAAAGAATCTGTCAAAAACCTCCTTGCACTGATAAGGACTTTGGCAAAACCTCAGGGCACAAATTTAACATGAAAAATATGCATTCTTATACACCAACAACAAACAGACAGAGAACCAAATAAAAAGCACAATCCCATTCACAATCACCACACACACACACAAAAAGGAAAGAAATGCCCCTGCATCTTCCTAACCAGAGAAGCAAAAGATCGTTACAACAAAAACTACAAAACACTGCTCAAAGGAATCAAAGAAGACACAAACAAAAGGAAAAAACATTCCATGCTCATGATATGGAAAAATCAGCATTGTTAAGATGTCCATCCTGCCCAAGGAAACCTACAGATTCAATCCAATATCCATTAAATTACCAACATCATTCTTCTCAGACTGGAAATGACAATACAAAAATTCATATGGAAGCATAAACAACCATGAATATCCAAAACAATCTTCAGCAAAAGAAACAAAGTGGGAAGTATCACACTTTAAACTTTATTATAAGGCTACAATAATCAAAGCAGCCTGGTATTGGTAGAAGAACAGGCATATAGACCAATGGAACAGGATAGAGATTCCGGAAGCAAAACTGAATTTCTTAACCAATTTATCTTCGATAAAGTCTACACCAACAACCACTGGGGAGAGGAGAACTATTCTGTAAGTGGTGCTGGGAAAACTGGCTGAACATGTGCAGAAGAATGAAACAGGACCCCCTACCTGTCACCATACATAAAAATTAACTCTGAATCAAAGACCTAAACACAAAACCTCAAACTTTGACAATCTTAGGAAACACAGGAGACATCCTTATAGTAATTGAAATAGGCAACCAATTCCTAATCAAAACCCCAAATGCCCATGCCATAAGAGAGAAGATAGACAAGTGGGACCCCATCAAACTGAAAAGCTTCTGCAAAGGAAAAGAAACCATCAAGAGAAACCATCAAGAAAGTAAGGAGACAGACCACAGAATGGGAAAAAATATTTGCCAACTGCACATCTGACAAAGGCATAAAATCCAGAATCTACAAAGAACACAAATATGCTGAAAGGAAAAAAGAAAATGGCCCTATTTAAAAATGGACAAAAGATATGAATAGACATTTCTCAAAAGAAGACATATGAGTAGTCAACAGACACATGAAAAAACTTTTTTGTTCCCATAAAAAAGATACCTGCACACACATATTTACTGCAGCAGTATTCACAATAGCAAAAGCATGGAACCAACCATGCTGTCCATCAAAAGTGGGCTGGATTTTTAAAAATGGTACATATACATGATGGAATATTATGCCGCCATAAAGAGGGACAAAATTATGGACTTTGCAGCAACTTTAATAGATTTAGAGTCTATCATATTCAATGATTTAAAATGGAAACAAAGAACTAAGTACCACATGTTCTCATTCATAAGTGGACCCTGAACATTTATCATAATGCTATAAGAAAGGGATTGGCAGTAGTGGGAAACTACCCCAGGGGAGCACATAACATCAGTAAGGGTACCTGATCTCAAGCCAGGTGAAGTGGGGACAAAAGAGCGGCCCAAACTTTGCCTTTATGATGACCACTTGTATACCTAATCCTGAATTGTTCCCCACATCTTTAGAACAAACAACTTCAGGGTACAAATTAACTGAATAAAGCATGTAATATGTTATTTTTTTCCTTTAAACTTTTTTTGAGATAATTGCATATTTACATGCAGTTGGAGGAAATATTAAAGAACAACCCTATGTATCCTTTGTTTGAATCCCCCAATGGTAACATCTTGCAGAATTATAATACAATGTCACAACCAGAATGATGACATTAATACAGTCAGGACAGGGAACATTTCCATCACCACAGGATCCCTCATGTTGCCTGTTCATATCCATATTCACTTCCCTCCTGGCCCCACCCCCTCCTTAATCCATGGTAAATCTTTTCTCCCTCTCTATACTTTTGTCATTTTAAATATGTTATACCAATGGAGTCATAAAGTTTGTAATCTTTTGGAATTAACTTTTTTTTAATCCAGTATAAATCTCTAGAGACTTATCCTCACCTATTTCCTTTGACTAAAATTTGCTTGATATAATTTTTTTTTTTTTTACTTTCAACCTTGCCTATATTTCTGTAGTTGAAGTGAGTTTCTTATAGTGTATACATAGTTCATGCTTTCAAATACACTCATTAAATTTATGTCATTTGTTGTTATAAATAGACTCTTTAATAAGATTACTGATATGTTGGGGCATAAGCAGGTCATTTTGTTTTTTGTTTTCTCTCTCCTTTTTTTTTTCCTGCCTTCCCAGGTGTTACTTAAACATTTTCCAAAATTGTATTTGTATTTATCTACAGTGCTTTTAAGTATACTTTGTGATTGCTCTAGATGTTATATGTATATAACATATCAAACTCTAGAGTTGTGTTTTTACCAGTCTGAGTGAATTAGAGAAACTTTTCTATATTTATGTTGCGTTGCCTTCTTTATTTATAATTGTTTTTAATATTTGTCTACATTTAGGACTATATCAGGCAGCATTGTTTTTTTGTTTCAACCATCAAACAATTAAGAACTCAAGAAGAGATGAAAAGTTTTTTGTATTTACTCACATTTTTCCTTCCATGTTCTTTTATCCTTCCTGTTTTTCCAAGGTTTCTTCTTTTATCATTGCTTCTTTGTTTAGATAGCTCCCTTAGTAATCCTTTTAAGGATGTTCTGCTACCAACAAATTCTTCTGGTTTTCTTTTATCTCAGAAGATTTTTATTTACCTTTCATTTCTAAAGAATATGTTTGCTAGGTGCTGGCTTCTGGGTTGACCACTTTTCTTAGAGCACTTGAAAAAATATGGTGCCACTTTCTTCTGGACTCCAAGAATTCTGAGAGAAATTTACTGCCATTTAAATTGTTTTCCCTTAGATGTAATTTTTCTCTGACTGCTCTTGATATTTTTGTTTGTATTTACTTTTATGAAGTACAATTATGAAGTATGTTGACAAAGATTTTTAGGTCACCTTTTTTGCATTTTCCAAGCTTCTTGAATCTGTGGTTTATATTTCTTGCTAAACATGGGAACTTATCAACTATTTTTTCACAACTTTTTCATCCATGCTCTTTTCTCTTTTTCTTCTGGAATTCTGATAACATGAATTTTAGATTTGTTATTACAGTCCCATTGGTCCCCGAAGTGCTGTTTATTTTTTAGTTTATTTCTCTCTGTCTTTCAGATTGAGTTATTTTTATCTTTCTGCCTTCCAACTCATTGACTTTTTCATCAGTCAATACAGTCTCCTCAATACACTGAAGTTTTTTTTTTTTACTTGTATTTTTCAGATATAGTCTTTTTTTCCCTCTCTGCTGAGACTTTCTTTCTTTCTTTCTTTCTTTCTTGCTCTAGGGCTTTATGTTTTTTCATTTTCTTTAGGGATATTTGTAAATATTCATAGAAGCATTTTATCATAGTTTATTTATTTGTCAGATAATATTAATATTCTTGTCATCTTGGTGCTAATATTTGTTATTTGTCTTTTTCTATTCACTAATATGGCAAGTGATTTTTTTTTCTTGAAGACTAGACAATTTCTTATTTTGTTATGATAGTCTGTATCTTATTTAAACTTTCTTTCTGTATCTTATTTAAACTTTCTTTCATAGCCATATTTATCTGAGGCCATTCCCACAGGAAGGGGGTAGTCCAGTTCCCCCAGTTAGCCTGGGACTGACACACAGATGGAGAAGACTCCTCATTACTTCAGCGTGTGGTGGCATTTTGAGTTTCTCACATGATCATCACTGACACATCTGAGTGTGTGTTGCGGGGGGGAGTCCTTGTTACCACTGGGCAAAGTTCTGACTCTTCAATAGATATTCTCTGACAACAGCTTATCAAGAGTATTCTTTTATAGCCAAGAGAAAGTAGAAATCTAAGCCTTCCATGTAATCTCCACTTACTTGCACACAGTGGCAAGACTTCATTACTGGCCGGTGAGGATGAACATCCTGGCTCTCTAGTTGGCCTTCCTTGACTCCACCTAGCAATTGGGGGACTTTTTTTTTTTTTGGTCCTGGATAGTTTGCAGTCATTCCCTCTTTTAAACTTTGGGGGACTTCTTTACAGTCTGGTGAAGGTACAAACTTTGGCTTCCTACGTAGCCTTTGCAGGTATAGATGAGGTGGGTCACAGTTTCATCTGTGTTCTCTGCCTGGATGGAGTAGTTATTGTCTAAAAGTTTTCTGTTTGCTAGCCTGTCCCTTTCCTGGTCTTGATTTGCAGTGATTAAGGTTCTATTGGAGTTTTGTTTGTGTGTGTGTTGTTGTTTTTTGTTTTTGTTTTTTTGTCTGCACCCTTTGGCATTTCCAGGTTGTCAAATCTTGGATGTATATGATGTGAAAAGAAAACTCAGAGAATTCACCCCTGTGTGTTTTCTCCTATCCCAAGGTTTTCAGCTGGTCTACCTTCTTCTCTTTACCTTTCAGAGTTTTCTTATGTTTTTGTTAAAAATATATAAGGCATGGAATTTTAATTTGTACTTAGTGGAAAGAAAAGGGATATGTGTGTCTTTCCCTTCTTCCTGAAAGATAAAATGTCATTTTTTAAATGAAAATAATTGATAATTGTATCTATAATTTTGGACCGATAATAACCCAACATTCTGTCACATTAGTAAATGATAAAATGCAATAAATTAACATATGTTTTACATAGATTATTTTGATGAAATATTCAGCTATGGTTTTAGGGGAAAAAAAAGGAGTCCCATGTATTCTTAAGGGATGCATGCTAACAATTTTGCTAATATAATTTACTTTTTAAAAATTTAATCAGAATGACCAGTATATTTAGACAATTTTAAGAGTATAAATCAGGTTATTCAAAAATTTATTCAAATTTTTAAATACCATATAGTAAATAAACAGGTTATTTATTTTTTACTTAAGTTACCTGCTTGCTTTATAACTCAAAGTTATCTGTTTTGGGATCAACTATTCATTAGAGACCTCAAATATAAATACTAGAAACAAATAGGATTGTTTATGTCATTGGCCTGGTTCAGTTATAAATATGTCCAAAAGTATTGAAATTATGATTTTATAACTAGCTATTTACCAAAAGCCAAGCCAAAATTATAAAACTCTAAGAAAGAATTTATATGGGAGTTTTAATTTACTAATAAAATATACCTACCATTAATTTTTTTCCTCAGCATTTCAGGCTTGGCTCATTTGAAAAATTGAATAATTCTTTTGTTTTAAGTTTGTATCTACTTTACAATAGATATGTTCCCAAAATATGATAGCTAAAGAACTACAGTTTTTTAGATCTACCTGCTTTCCACTTCTTTCTTAGAATATCTTCCAAAAAAATATATTTTTTAAAAAGTAAGACAGTTTTCACATGATATGATCTTTCCTGCTTCCTGATTTTTGAACTGTAAGTCATTTGTTTGCCTTTCAGAGGATAGTATGTTGGAATGGTGTCTCTTCCTCCTATTTCTACTTTATTCAATTTTCTGTATCTCTTCATTTGGTAGTTAAATTAATTTGATCATAGTAGACAAAATAGTTTTATCATAGTAGCCACTTAAAACTTGGTTTTATACTTCTTTCAGTAATTGGTGAGTTGAAAAGTATTTCTTTTCTTTTTTTTTTTTTTTGAGTTGGAGTCTCACTCTGTCGCCCAGACTGGAGTGCAGTGGCCGCTCCCGGTCACCGCAGCCTCGCCTGCTGGGCTCCGGCGATCCTTCCGCCTCAGCCTTCCGAGTAGCCGGAATTACAGGCGCGCGCTACTACGCCCAGCTGATTTTTTGATGTATTGTAGAGATGAGGTCTCGCCTGCCCAGGTGGGTCTCGAACCCGCGGGCTCAGGCAATCCACTCACCTCAGCCTCCCAAAGGCGCAGGATTACAGGCTGAGCCACCGAGCCTGGCGAAAAGTGTTTCTAAATAAAGTTTTTTTCTCTGTTCTCAGTAACTAGCAAGTCATATTAACAGTCATTATATTCCATTAGTATCAGTTCACGTGTATCATTTTTGTGGAAGAATTACAAAAATGTTAGGAAAGTAAGATTGCAAAATTTCTTTTAAAAAGTATTTTAAACTGTAACTCTATTGTTAAACAAAAGTATTGAAAAAGATAGTCATTGATTCGTATGAAACACCAGAAGGAAATATAAAATACATTGCTTTGTATCCAAAAAGAGGAGACATTTATTTTCTTGAGCTTGAGTTTACATGAAAATGTATCAAGATAGAAGTTAGTAAGTTAGACAATATCTGATGGAGTCTTTGAGGATTCTTTCACTTTAGTTAATTAGCGAACCAGTAAAGAGATCTGTTTCTAAGTTGGTATCCCACAGTTTTCTTTTAGTCATGCAAAACAAGTAAGCAAGAGAAGCAATCTTTCTAGTATTGCTTGTTTCTGTGAGTTTTTATATTTCTAACCCAATTTGGAATCGTTCATATAATTCATTAAGATGCCAGTTGATTTGTACTTTATCCAAATAGATTTCGTTTTTTCCCTTCAGCCTTTGACATTTTCAGGAATGTTAACTCTGAAGTCAATAAATATTAGCAGTGCTGTGCTCCTAGCCAGGGCCAAGGTTTACAAGTAAGAATGGAAGTCTTGAACTCCACTTTTCTTTAGACTCCTATTCCCAATTCAAATACATATATATATTTCTGAAGTGGGATTCTTTGTTTAAGAAATATAGGCTTGTCAATAGAAAGCCACAATAAAGAACTCTATGACATGGCCAATGGTGCTCTCACTTTGGATTAGGCTGATTGTATGGACTTTGTAAGAGCCAAGCTCTGCTACAGCTTCTGATTCCTCACTTTGTTGGCACACGGTCTGCAGGATTTTCTCTCAAAACTGTCTGGAAGCTTCCTTTCCATCACCAATTACATCCACGTGGATGCATCAGAAGTTTATAATTTCCTTCTGCTTTGGGCTTAAAGGCACCTTAGGAATTCTTTCTTTCTACATCTGTGATTTTCATAGAATATAAATGGACTTGAGCATGTATAAATAACCCAGTCAACACTGAACACTGTCTTCAGTTATTGACTAGGGCTGTTCACTTAAAGTGTTCATACCTAGAATTCATGCTGTTTGCCTCAGCGATTTTTTTCCTTTTAAGTTGCACAGTATACATTTTTTGTGCTATTTACTTTGAAGTTTTGAAAAAAGAAAAATAAAAGATTCTTCCTACTAATCCTTTCAAAGATGCATTCAATAATAACATTTTACCTGGTTAATGGAGAAACTTGAGCTAGCTATGTAGTCGCAATAAAGGAATTGTTCTTAATCATGGTCATTTGTATCAGAACATTGTTTATGAGTGCATTACATATGTTTTCTTAAAATTTCTATAGCTTTTAACAACTTTTAATATCATAGTATGAAGCATTGGGATTCTCTCTAATTTAGTTTAATTAGAAAATCACATTAGTTGGAAAAATAATGTGAAGCAATTTTGAGATTCAAAGGACTCCTTCATTTTAAAGTGCTTTGTAAGGGACCTCTAAATATTCCTGAGTTGTCATGCACCTAATTCCAAGCAGAAATAAACCCAAATTACTAGAGAAAAATGAAAACAGGGAAATATATACACTACTCCTGAAACCTGGAGAAATCATCTTCCAGATATTTCAATTTCAACAAATATCTTGTAGGTATTTTACAGAAAAAAAAAATTGAAACAAAAGAGTTGGTGATCTACTTATAACCCTCATTTAGAAAAAAGCACAGAAACTTTGCAATTAAATAGGAGAAATCGGTGTAGAAGTTCAGTCATGCTTCCTAATTTGAAGAACAGCCAAAAATAAGGGTATATTCTGAGAGAATAAAAATCCCTGGAAGCAGTAAAAATGTAATTTCTATATAAGTCAGCAAAAGTATTAATCACAAAGAGTGAACAACAATGTTAAGAATTCAAGATTAAGATTTTCCATGGTTATTTCCCATTCCAGATTTTCATTCCAGGAACATTTAAGGTTTGTCTAAAATTAATTTAATAAAGATAACAGTAGCTGGGCTCGGTGGCTCAGCCTGTAATCTCGCGCCTTTGGGAGACTGAGTTGAGTGGATTGCCTGAGCCCGTGGGTTCGCGAACTCCCTAGGCAGCAAGACCTCATCTCTACAATAAATCAAAAAATCAGCTGGGCGTGGTAGTGCGTGCCTGTAATTCTGGCTACTTGGAAGGCTGAGGTGGAAGGATTGCCATAGCCCAGCAGGTCGAGGCTGCGGTGGCCGGGAGCAGCCACTGCACTCCAGTCTGGGCGACCGAGTGAGAATCCAACTCAAAAAATAAAATAAAATAAAATAAAATAAAAAGATAACAGTATAACTGCAAAAAAAGATCTGAATTTTAACATTTTTAAGTGTTAGAAAAAGACTAAAACACAAATATTTTTAAATGTTATAATTCTGATATATTTATTCTTTAATGATCTGATTTCCTTTGTGAGAATGTAAACAAAAAGTAAAAAGTGAATATTGTGTTAAAATAGATAAAAGGGAATTATTGAAAGTTTAGTTTTAGATCAAGTATATACATAATATTAACTAAATAATAATATTTACTAAAGTGAAGATTCACTATAAGTACTTTGGAGAGTATAACATCCACAAGGAAAGCAATTACTGAAACCTCTCTCTAACATAAGGAATCTGGCCAGGTGCAATGGCTCACACCAGTAATCCTAGCACTTTGGGAGGCTGAGGCAGGAGAATTGCTTGAGCCCAAGAGTTCAAAACCAACTTAGGCAATATAGCAAGACTCATCTCTATGATGGAAAACACCTGTAGTTCCAGCTACTCAGGAGGCTGATGCAGGAGGATCATTTGAGCCCAGGAGTTAGAGACTGTGGTGAGCCGTGACAGTGCCATTGCACTCCAGGCTGGGCGACAGAGTGAGACTCTGTCTTAAAAATAAAAATAAAAAATAAATAACATAAGGAATAATTCCTAAGATGGGCCTTTCATTTCCCTTAGCAGCTGTGTGGCTATTCCTCTCATTGTGAGAATGGATAACTTCAAGCTATCAAACAGTAATGAATTTTAAGGAAAATACATGAGCATCACAAGTTTTTTTCTATATAATTACATTCTCACCTGAAAAATATAAATGTTAAACTCTGGAAAAATATTTGGAAACATTTTATTGAGTCAATAAAAATTATTCTCCAGATAAGACTTACACATATTTTATCTTATTTCTTGGGAACATCTATGTGATAAAAGACATGAAGTATTGTTATCTAACTATTAGAGTTATTCTTTTAATGAATGAGTAATAGGCCTCTAAGGAATAACGAAAATGCTTTCTACTTTAAAGTTTTCCATCCTAGATAATTTAGTTTATATGTATATTGTAACCAGTAATATGCACCAATAATAGTAGTGCAATTGTTGTATTAAAAATTACTCAAAAACCAAGCAGTAAAAACCAACAAAAAAGCTGCTATATCTCTTGGGTTCTGTAGAACAGAAATTTAGATATGATGGGGCTGGGTGATTTTTCTGCTCCTTGCACTGTTGACTGAGATTTCTTATTGGTGCTCCATTGGTGCATGGATTGTTTTAGAGAACTCAATACAACTCTACTTCCATTTCTGGGATGGATCTGAAAGGCTGGGCTCAGTTGCAACTGCCAATCAGAGTGTGTTTACACATGGACTCCACATCATGACAGTCTCAGGGTACTTGCTTTGTCTACATGGCAACTGATCTCCCCAGAATGACTGTCCCAAGACAACCAAGTAGAACTGCATGAGATATTTTAACCCTGCCTCTGAAGCCATGCGCCGTCACTGTTACCACCTTTTCTTGAATATAAGTAAAGTCATAAGACCACCCTGGGTTTCAAGTGGAAAGGATTTAGTTTTGATGGGGGTTGCAAGTTCATATTATGAAATAATTTATAGAATGGAAGATAATGTTGTGGTCAACTTTGAAAAACACAACTTGAAAAATACGATTTGGACGTTTATTTTCCAAAGTCACTTGACTAGCAAGTGATGAATTTGAAATTTTTTTTTTTTTTTTTTTTTGAGTTGGAGTCTCACTCTGTCGTCCAGACTGGAGTGCAGTGCACCGCAGCCTCGACCTGCTGGGCTCCGGCGATCCTTCCGCCTCAGCCTTCCAAGTAGCTGGAATTACAGGCATGCGCTACCACGCCCGGCTGATTTTTTGATTTATTGTAGAGATGAGGTCTCGCTGCCCAGGCGGGTCTCGAACCCGCGGGCTCAGGCAATCCACTCACCTCAGCCTCCCAAAGGCGCGGGATTACAGGCTGAGCCACCGAGCCTGGCTGAATTTGAAATTTTAATCCAAGCCGAGTCTAACACTAAAGTCTTCTTCATAAGAATTTTTCTTTCTCTGAGGAGAGAGATAGAGACAGAGACACAGAGAGAATATTCTGTTTTGAAACCTTATCTTGGATTAAAAATTAGATTTTATTTTACTTTATTTCATTTTTGAGTTGGAGTCGTACTCTGTCATCCAGACTGGAGTGCAGTGGCAGCCTCGACCTGCTGGGCTCCGGAGATCCTTCCACCTCAGCCTTCTGAGTATCTGGAACTACAGGCGCGTGCTACCACGCCCAGCTGATTTTTTGATTTATTGTAGAGATGAGATCTCGCCAAGTTGCCCAGGCGGGTCTCAAATCCACGGGCTCAGGCAATTCACTCACCTCAGCCTCCCAAGGCACAGGATTACAGGCTGAGCCACCGAACCCGGCTAAAATTAGATTTTAAAAATACAAATAATTTGCTATTTATTTCTCACTGAAGATAATTATCACTAAGATTCTCTCTCTTTTTTTTTTTTTTTTTTTTTGAGTTGGAGTCTCACTCTGTCGCCCAGGCTGGAGTGCAGTGACACACTCACGGCCAACCCCAGTGTCAACCTGCTGAACTCCAACTATCCTTCTGCCTCAGCCTTCCTAGTAGCCGGAAATACAGGCAGGCACTACCACACCCAGTTAATTTTTATTTATTGTAGAGATGAGTTCTTCTCAAGTTGCCTGGGCTGGTTTTGAACCTGCAGGCTCAGGCAATCCACTTGCCTCGGCCTCTCAAAGTACTGGAATTACAGGCTGAGCCACTGAGTCAAGAAAAGAACTTTTTAATATCAGTTAAATCAAGGATTCATTAAGGTGGGAGAATTAATCTTCCCTTATACCTCTTATTCTTTCTTATAGCAAGTGTCTGAGATAAAGAAAACAATCAGGAAAGATTTTTTAAATGAATGAATGTTGTGTACAAATGCTGGCATAGAGAAGATAATATGTATCAGGGAAAATAAAGACTATGTCTTAAACATTTTCTAAGAACCGTAAACATTTTATATTTCCTTTGCAAAACCTGTTGAAGTCTATTATCTATGAGATTATTTAGTCTTATATTTCAAGCTTAAAGGGCTTAAAGATATACATTCCCCTCCACCTTCTCATCATTAGCTTTATGTTAAAAATTATTTGTATAGCATGTATAAAAAATAGTAACAATATGCTGGTTATTTTACATAATAAGTTAATAAATTAAATAAAATGTCTATAGCAAATTAAAATACTGCAATTAAAAGTATAAGTAAATATTTTACTATACTTTTATGTTTAAAACTGCAGAAATGGTGTGATTTTCAACTTTGACGTGATTTTTAAGAAGTTACAAAATTTTAAGATATGTTTAATTAAGATGAATATAAATATATAGCATATATAAAAACATGTTTATCCAACTGCTATTAACATTCTAAAAGTGACAATTCATTGTATTCCATACTCTTATAAATCTTCTCTCCTAAAACATGAGAACTGGATGAATAGTATTTGCTTCTGAATTCTCTCTGTATCCCCCAAAGCTGTAGAGAGGATTTTTCCACTGCTTAGAAAGAAAGCATTTGGTATCATGTGTTTGCTCAAAGAAAACATTTCTATATGAGAAAATGCAATGTTGCCATGGCAATACATCAGAAAAATCATAAATAAAATGCCATATGACATATAACCTATTCTATTTTATTTTAGTCCAGGTTTTTTAAATATACAGAAATTTTATTTTGAAAAGTCTTTAAAAGGCAACAATTAACTAAAAATCAATGTTTGATTTAATTACATTTCAAACTTGTCATTAAAAGAATCTCATTGGATTTTAAGTCAGTTTCTTCATTTCCTTTTATTCTACTTGTTAACATTAGAAAATACATCCTGGCCAGGCTCGGTGGCTCAGCCTGTAATTCCAACACTTTGAGAGGCTGAGGCAAGTAAATTGTCTGAGCCTGCGGGTTTAAGATCAGCCCCGGCAACTTGGCAAGACCTCATCTCTACAATAAATCAAAAATTAGCTGGGCATAGTAGCTTGTGCCCATAGTTCCAGCTACTTGGAAGGCTGAAGCGGAAGAATCGCTAGCCCAGCAGGTCGATGCTGGGTTGGCCGTGAGTGTGCCACTGCTCTCCAGCCTGGGGGAGAGAGTGAGATTCCAACTCCAAAAAAAAGAAAAGAAAATACATCCTGAGACTATTGTAAAGGAATCACCTTTTAATGACTTGTGGAGAAATAATGCAGAGTGCCCAAATCCATTACAAAATTCTTTCAATCCAGATATTGGTGGATTTATTTTTAGTGTTTGCTTTATCTAAAATTAGCATTAGTTAGTTGACTAACTTACCTTTTTAAGCCTTTAGTTGGTAGGGCGAAATGTAACAATTCAATGGGCGAATAAGTGAGAAAGAAATGACATTCGTTACCTGTCAGAACTGGAATCAGATTGTTGCTAACATTTTTTAATATAGCAATTACTTAAGTATAAAAAGAGGAGAGAAAGAAATATACAATGCATCTAAAAAAAAAAAAAGCCCTCCCCTTTGACTTCTGTGTTGATTGAAAGAGCCTGTTCATAATAAAAATGACTTTGTTAGCCTCTTGGATTCTGATGTCCCATCTGGCTCTTCTAGATCAGTCTTTGTAGTCTCAGTCCCTTAAGGGTCAGGCCAGCTTTCACAAATTCAACTGGCTTGTCTGGCACTTGGTGATGCTGACTCCCAACTGCTCTATTACTAAGGTAAGGAATGCTTGTTGCTAAAGCCATTATCTCTTAGATCTTACCAGACTGTAGCCTATAAATGGATGACAAAACGCCACAGGTCACATTGACTTTCTTTGTCTTTTATAAGGCAAAGTGATTACTTATGCAGTAGCCAGCCTTTAAATATCTATCCCTCAAGGTCCAAAAGCAAACACACATCACCTTCTTATTTTCAAAAAAATCAAAAGTAATCTGAACATAAGCACAGATTATTATCTTTAAAATTGAATCTCTCCCAAAAGAATCTACTAAAGAATAAATATAATCTCTCCATCTCTTTAAATATGTTTTACTTTCCTTTACTAAATCGATAATTATTGCATATATCCAGTAAGCCAGGAGAGATGGAATAATACCTTAATAATAAAAAGTAATAATTATAAGTTATTTTTTTATCCTGAAAGTACTTTCTTCCTAAAGTTATTGAAAATTACCTTATTTAAAAATACATTAATACTAATTTTAGTGCTTTATTTTTTATGACAGATGAATCAGTTGATGATACTGCTGCCAGTTCCCAAAAAAATGGCATTTAAAGTAACAATACATTGGGAAGAGCACCTTTTTACCCCCAGAAGGATATAGGAAATTAGTATATTTTCTCCAACAGTACCTGACACAAATTGTAATATGGACCATCAATACTTCTTTAGCTACTATACGTTTATAAATGTAATTCCCAACTGGGAATCTTATTTATTTCCATCTTCCCAGATATACCAGGACTTTTTTTCATATAGAAGGTGCTCAATGAATATTTATTCAATAAATAAGGTTGTTAAGTCATAGGAGAAAGTTTTGATAAATAGTCTTAGGAATCCTAAAAAAGAATATTCACTAATTTTATTCTAATTTAACAACAACAACAAAGAGCTAGACAGATTTCATCAGGTGATAATATGAGCAAATGTGCAGATATTGTCAGTGTCCTGCCCAAAGCCACAGCACACATCTCTCCCTTACCCGCCAGGGCTTTCTACTGCAAGCATCTGCAAGTCTGTGCTTGAGTACTTGCTCTTGTCACAAGAGCCTATGCCACCATGTGACCCATTTGCAGGGTTGTCTAGAAGTGCCAGGGAGTTCATATCCCTGGGAGAAGCTAATGTGACATGGAGTTGGTAGATACATACCTACACCTATTGCTTTCACCTATAGTCTCCCAGAATTCCCCAACAAAACTAAACCCTAGGTGCCCACCTGCCATTGGTTGGTTCCCTTTCCTTATCCCAAATTTCTGCTCCCCTGCTGCTCCCAGAGGGGACCACAACTCAAATAAATTACTTGCCTTTATTTAGTTTTCTCAGAGTCTGATTGTGTTCACTAGATTTATCATATAAAACTGCTATTTTTTAAAATTCTCTCAGTAGAATTCCACATCATTTGTCTATATTTAGTTGTTATTTTATTCAACGTGTATCTAATGTCACCTGTCATGTACAATGAATTCTTATGAACACTAAAATGTTCTTTTAAATAAACCATTTTCAAACAGAATTTATAGCTTTAAATAATAACTTAGGAGATAATTGTTTAAAGCAAATTTCAGTTGATTAATTAAGCTTGCTTGGTTTTAGGACAAAAAGTCAATAAAGCATTGAGCTCAAAGTACCTTTTATCCCCAAACCTCCAGTACTTGGTGAGCATAACACATTAAGTCACTTAATATCTACATGATTCATAAGACCTAGAGTTCATAAGCTGCATGGTCTCAGCTCTATATTCTGAGGAAAACCAAAAACACTGAAAGATTTTGGTGCTTTTATCAACAGAGAATTTAAAATTCAGTGGCAGAACTGAGGCCCTGTGATCAATGTTTACAGAAACTTTAGAGACCACAGAGTAACATATTTCACAAGCAAAAACCTCACAAGACAGCTCTAGAAGTTGCAATTCTAATTGTTCGGCACCTTCTAGCACATAATGGAATTGCAAAGGTAATTTTAAGCTTTAAATCACTAGCAACTCACTTTCCATCAAAACATGGATTTTGTTATTTTTCTTAGCAATAAAAGCACAGAAAAATCTTGAAATTATTTCCTCCTCCGGGCTAAGTGATACTGTAATAATTATACCCATATTGTTTATATTTGTATGGGTCATCTACTTATAAAAATATTTCAAGCATATTATTTCACAGAAATATGTTATTATGTCTGGGCATGGTGACTCATGCCTGTAATCTCAGCATTTTGGGAGCCCGAGGTGGGAGGATTGCTTGACCCAGGAGATCAGGAGCAGCCTAGAAAACATGGCAGAACCTCATCTCTACTAAAAATTTAAAAATTAGTCAGCCATGGTGGTGCATGCCTATAGTCCCAGCTGCTCTGGAGGTTGAGATGGAGGATTGCCTGAAGGTAAGCCATGATTGTGCCACTGCACTCCAGCCTGAGTGATAGAGTGAGACTTTGATTCAAATAAATAAATAATAAATAAATAAAACAATTTTTATTTTAAGGAACTGACTTGACAAGTATGATATGGAATCAGGAATATTCCTTGTTAGGTTAAAAATATATCCCAGCAGGGCCTCCAAAAATGTTAGGTGAGACCTGCCAGGATGAGGTTGCACAATTTGGTCACATGAGAAAGATGCAAAAAATTGCAAGAAATTAGATTGGAAAATATAGTTTATTTATAAAGTAAATTGGAGAAAGAGAGAGAGAGGAGGCTTACCTCCCCAAGGTAGGGGAGGAAGCCAAAGCTTAGGAAACATGGTGGTGACTGTAGCTCAAAGATCACATGGCCACACCATAGCTCAACAAGGCACCTGCATCCAGAGCTCAAGGAGCCACAAGGATACACCAGAGTTTAACAAAGCAATGGCCAATGGGGTGGGGGTGGCAGAGAGAGAGATGGAGAGGGCGGGGGTGGGGAGAGAGAGAGATTCGCCTCCCCCAAGGTGGGAGAAGGGACCAAAGCTAGGAAATATGGCTTGGCCAGTGATTAGCAAGGCAATGGCAGCTGGCTGCTTGAAGTCAAATCCTTTCTAAACTTTCCCTTTGATGGGGGGGTCATTAAGGTGATTGGGTGGTGGTCGGCTCCATATCATCACAGAGGGCAGGTAAGTACAGGTACTGATACTTCATGATGCACAGCAGGCAGATGGGTGGGCTGGTCACATGATTGCTGCCATGGTGATGGGGTCTGTCTGTGACAAGAAGGGATGATTTGATTAACTTGTTACAAAACAAACTGGGGAGGTATGGTAAAGTAATTATCAGTAACTACCTCTGAAAAGCTAGTTCTGTCTGTGAGCTGATGGATTAGAGGGTAAATTAAAGTTAACTGCTAGAAAAATGTGACAAAGCTAAGTAATGTTAAAATGGCTGTTCTTTGGCTATATTGACTCCATGTTACGTCCTTTCAGTCCCAAATGTCTTTCTCCATATTCCCTTGACCTCACTAACATGAGTAAAATGAATAGCACCTCTGACCTTGGAGGAAATGCTCATTCACTGTTAATTCAGTATTACCAGAGAATCTTTGCATTGCCTAAAGGGAATAAGCAAATTTCAGAGGAAAAAGTATAATGCTAGGATCACATTCATACTGCTAATAAAAAGGCAGTGCTTATTTCATTTCTGTGTGCTGAATTAAATTATTGGTTAAAAAACTCAATCAAAATAGTTATTATGCAGAAAATTTTAAAATCATAAATCCTATGCAAATGATTGGATCGTAGAGCAGTGAAGTCACTGGTTTTCTTTGCTAAAGCTAACATCTGGAAAATCTGTGGTTCATTGTACTATAACTTAGTGGCAATAGCACAATTCTTTCATAACATCAATGGACCACCAACATAAGGAGTAAATGTTATTATCCAGAAAATAATTCCATAAGAAAATGTAATTCCATCTGATTAGCAAATCTGGCACATGGAGACCCTACATAACAAGACAACCTTGTTTCTTAGCAACAGAAGTATGAAACAAATTGAAATATGATGGTCTTGACAATGACAATGAATGGGGAAAATCAGTGTAACTTGAAAAAAATCAGAAAAGTAGTTGATAAGTATTGAGGAAAGTTGCAGAATACTATTAGTTTTAAGAAATTTTTAGCATAAATCCAGTGTATAGAGAATGACATTTGTAGCCAAACCGAAATATTAAGAAAGGAAATTTGTTTTATATAAGAAACACTGCTTTTGTTACATTGGAACCTATTACAATCTAACAACAAATGTGTTAAGAAGAAAATACATCTGTATAGAGGAATAAATCATGCTTGTATGCTTTTAAAATACTATACTTGCTATACTGGAGACCTGATCATCAGGAAAACACATTTTACAGATTAACTGGAATTTTAATGTATCTAGGAGGAATGTTTCACAAAAAGTTGTAATATATAAAATTTTTTAAAATTTATTTTCCCAGAACTCATTTAAAATTTTAATGAAATGGGGAAATTTTAATACACAATATAGATATTGTATCCAATTCGATGAACATCATTGATTAATAATAGTTTCTATTGATTGCATGCTTACTATGTACTGAGCTCTTGCTAATCAATTTGCATAACTTTAATTTATTAATAACAGTTTATATTTACTGAATGCTTATGAACTGCACTCTGATTAATCAATTATACATTATTTTATTTGATCTTTATTTATTTTTGATCTTTATAACACCAATAAAAATGGAAATTATTTTCCTCATTTCACAAAAGAAGGCAGAGACCTAGAGAAATTTGCCTGTGGTAGACAAAAACTTAACAGGGCCCTTAAGACTCCTACTCTGTTGTGTACACTTCCTGTCTCTTTTGGTGTGCATAATTCCCCTCCCTCGAGTATTAGTAGAATCTGGGAATGTGAATGATAAATCATCTCTTTAGTTAGGTTACCAATTAGTCGCTTTTGAGTTCATCAAAAGGAAGATTGCCTGGATTGGCTTGGCCTACTCAGTAAGCCCCTTAGAAGGGTCTGGCCACTTCCTGAAGGTAGAGAGATCAGAAATGTGAGAGTGCCTGTGGATAGAAGATCACATACCATGAGCTTGAGAGCTGCCTTTAGGAAATAAAAGCAGCCAGTCCTTGCCTGGCAAAAAACAGGGACCTCAGTCATACAACTGCAAGGAAGTGAATTCTGTCTACAAGCAGTGAGGTTGAAAGAGGTCCATGAGAGTCCGCCAGGAATTGAGACCCAGAAGACAGCTTTATTTTACCCTGGTGAGACCCTAAGAAGGGGACTTGGCTAACCAGCACCTGGATAAATGACACCCAGAAACTGTGAGATAACAAAAGCACTACATTTATGATAATTTGTCATGCAGCAACAGAAGAATAATACAGTGCTTAGAGCCCTATTGGCAATGAGTGAGATGGAAATCCAGGACAGTCTGATTGTGATGGTCCTGCTTTCAAACATCCTCATATCAATTTCCATATAAATTAGGTTTTTTGTTTGCAATCTATAGAAACTGACTTCTGGCTAACTGAAATAAAAATAAAAAGATTCTATTTCATATGAAATCCTGGATATGTCACAGAGAAAAATAACAAAAAAGCTAAACAGCTAACCTCAGGAAGGACAAGACAGAACAGTTTCCAAAAATCCTGATAAAAAGAACAACAGTCTTTGTAGGCAGCTGCTGATGGGAATGGCTGATCCCACTACCTCAGTTCTGAAGTTCTAGATTCAGATTCCCTGGAATGAAAGCTGATTGCCCCATGTAGGTCATAGGCCCACACCTGAGCCAGAGGAACTCAGGGACAGGAATTGTGATTGATAAAACTCCTATAATCACATGTGAAAAAAAAAAGAAGTAATGCAGAATAGCTTTTCATTTTTATGTTGTAAGAATTGGGGGTTGTATTGGGGGTTGTATTAGGATTCTCCAGAGACACAGAGCCAATAGGGTTATATAGAGTTAGAGATTTGTTTTAGAGAGTTGGCTCATGTAATGGTGAAGACTGGCAAGTTCAGAATTCACAGGACAAGACAGTAGGGAAGTTCCAGCAAGAGTTGATGTGTAGTCTTAAGTTAGAAGGTAGTCAGGTAGTCAGAAAGGCAAAATTCCTTCCTCTTATTCTTTTCTCTTAAAGCCGTCAACTGACTGAATGAGGCTTATCCACATGGTGGAGGGTAATCTTCATTTAGAGGCTACTAATTTAAATGTTAATCACATCTAAAAATTATCTCCACAGCCATACCTAGACTGGCATTTAACCAAGAAACTGGGAGCCATAAACTAGCCAAGTTAACACATAAAACTAACCATCACAGGAGGTACAAAAGTCAAATGAGACTTCCAGTGATTCTACTTGGGCTGTTTTATATGAAGCCTTTTACTCTGGACCAGGCAGCCAATGAAAAGATTCTAAAAATTGGAGATCATCTCTTACTATAATTAATGTCACAATATTACCAAAGTTTTATACTGAAAATTATTTTTAAAAATTCATGAGCTTTTTGAGCTTTTAGAAAATTTACATTGATGGGAAAACTAGATTGTTCCATTGAATATTCAAACTGGATGGAAAAAATATAATCATCATTTACCTGAAAATTCCTTCCACCCATATATCTATTTTACTAGGATATCTATATCTATAAACATTTACCTGAAAATTCCTTCCACCCATATATTTATTTTGCTAGGAATATTAACTGAGTGAACAACAAACATTTAGAAGTATTATAGTAGACTTACTGAGTTTGATCAAAAAAAATCTTTGGCACCTGTCTTTGATATGATTTAGAATTATAGAATTAAAATTATTCCATCTTTGAGGAAAATATTATATTTGAATTTTTATAGATTTTTAATTAATTAATTCAGACATCTAACAAACACATGTTGAATTCTGGCTCTGAAGAAAATTATTAAGTGGGGTCTGAGATCCCCTTAATCTCTCTGTGTGATAATTTTACTTTCAGGAAGCAGATGAGATATAAACAATAATGGTAACTCTTGAGCAAAGGACTTTAGGATACTAATACACCTTCTCAAATACAGGCTTTCTATTTTTTAATGAGAAGAACCAAGTAACTAATGATCCCCTGCCAAAAGTCATCATATTTGAGAATTATACTTGCATGGTTATTTGCATTTGTATTCCCATAAGTAAATTTGGGTGAATTTGTCCATTAATGTTCCAAACGTGAAATGAAGACTGTTCTTGTATGTTTTGTGGGCCTTAGATTCCAGCTTAATCAGGACAAATGTTTGAGGAATGCTCACCCTAGGACAGTCACAAATTGATATTACTAAGGATTATCTACAGAGAGCTACTCTATTTTGTTTATGCCCTCAATTTATGAGTGGGGGTAATTCATTCACATTCAAACACCCAAGGCACTCACTACCCCTTTATTTAGCATGACAAGCATCAGTCGATATATGGAAATAAAACAGAAAGTGAAACCTTTAAAAATATCTGTTCTTTTACTGTCCTTTGTAGAGGCAGTGGAAGGTACTGAAAGGTCTAACGTCTGAGTGCCTGAGTTGGAATCATGAATTTGCTACTTTATAACTGTGTGACCCTGTCTGACTTTCTCAGATTCTCTCTGTCTCACTTTCTTTCCAAAATGTGAGTAATGACAATAGGTTTTCAGTTAGGACTACATGAAATAATACCCATGGAATGATTAGCACCAGGACAATGCTAGTAAAATGTTAACTGGGAAAAAAAAATCCCCAAATTATAGAATTTCCAAATCTTCATAGTGCAAATTTTCCCTCCCCACTTTTCAATTCCAAGCTGCTGTTGTGATGTCAGTGAACTCAGAGGGAGACATGTGCCAGTTGGCTCTTGGAAGATAAGTTTGAGCCAGCTCTATCACATCACTGCTTTAAATAGAGCCTTAACATAAAAGAAAAATTAAGTATTTCCTCCAGGTTTATCATTTTGTCACATTTGGCAGGATTCCACTCTTTTTAAGGCTGAGTAATATTCCATCACAAATATTTATGTATGCCATATTTTCTTTATCTATTCTTCTCGCCAGAGGACACTTAGGTTGATTCCATATTTTGGCTATTATGAACATAGGAGTGCATATACTTCTTGGAGTCCGAAATTTCATTCTTTTGTATACATATCTAAAAGTAGAGTTTCTGGATCATATGGATTATTCTATTTTTAATTTTTTGAGAAACCACCTGTTTTTCACAGTGGCTGCACCATTTTACATTTCCATAGCATACAAGGGTTCCAATTTCTCCACTTCCTTACTGACAGTTATCTTTTGCTTTCTTGAAAATAACCATCCTAACAGGTAGGAGGTAATATCTCATTTTGCATTTATTTTGCATATGCTAGGTGTAATCAGACAGTCACAAAAGGAGAAATACTACATGATTCTACTTTTATGAACTATAAAAATGTCAAATTTAAAGGAACATATAATGGTTACTGCCAGGTGCTGGGATTAAGGAGGAGACGAGGGATTGTTCAATGGGTAACAATTTCAATTATTCAAGATGAATAAGTTTTAAAGATCTGTTGTACAAGATTGTGCCAATAAGTAACAATTCTGTTTTTTGCACTTAAAATTTTGTTAAAAAGACAGATCTCACTTAAGTGTTCTTGTTACAAATAAGTAAATAAATATTATTAGTATGTCCATTTGTTGAAAATTTACAACTCAACATAATCTCATCAGAGAAGTCATCATATCAGGTAGATCATGAAACATTCTCTGTCTTAATCTATTTTGTGCTGCTATGTCAGAATGCTTGAGACCGGCCAGTTTATAATAAGCAGAACATCCCTTGGCTCATGGTTCCAGAAGCTGGGAGATCCAAGACCTAGGAGTCATATTTACTGAGAGCCTTCTTGCTGTGTCATTTCATGGCAGAAGGCAGAAGTACATGCCAAACAAAAAGAGAGAGAAAGAGCGCGCTCAAGTGATAGAGCAAGAGGTTAAACTTTCAACCTCAATTGTTTTTAATGATTGGCACTAATTTATTTATAAAAGTGGAGCCCTCATGAACTAAACACCTCCCAGTAGATCCCATCTCCCTGCACATGTTCTTTTGGGGAAATGTTCAGCTCAATGTCCTGACATCTACTTTAATACATCTTCTGGTCAATTAAAGAAAGATGCATCTGTTCTGTACACTTACTTTTTCCGTGGTTCTGTTATTACTTTTCTATTTGGGTTGCTGTTACCTGACCAAGGTCAGGGCAATTGGCAAAAAACAAACAAAACCCCTTAACTTGTCGTGGCGCTATCCATGGTTCTGAAAATTTTAGTAAGACTAAAGTCAGTAGCTACTCTAATTACATATAAGCAACTACAGAGGGGCAGAGATTTTGCTTGTTTTAAATTACAGCTTGGATCTTCAGCAGTTACTTGATTTATTTCTAAAACCAAAGGTGCACCAAAGGTGCCATGATCTGTTTGACTGATTTCTGGGTTTCTATTAAGATGACTCCTTTTCCAGGTAGTTGCATAGTGGATAAAGTCTCTATCTTTTTTCATATCAAAATAATTTTGGAGCAGAATTTGCCTGCAATGGGTGTTGTTTTCTCAATTATAGGAAACCTCTTATTTTAATCACTGTTGGAAATAAATATTACTTCATTTTGAGTTGTATTGTTTTTTGTTTTTTGAGTTGGAATCTCACTCTGTTGCCGAGGCTAGAGTGCAGTGGCCGCTCCCGGCCACCGCATCCTCGACCTACTGGGCTCTGGTGATCCTTCTGCCTCAGCCTTCTAAGTAACTGGAACTACAGGCGCGCGCTACCACGCCCAGATAATTTTTTATTTATTTATTAATTGTAGAGATGAGGTCTTGCCTAGTTACCCAGGCGGGTCTCGAACCCGCGGGCTCAGGCAATCCACTCACCTCAGCCTCCCAAAGGCGCGGAATTACAGGCTGAGCCACCAAGCCTGGCTTGAGTTGTATTGCTTTATTTGGCAAATTTTTTTTTCTGAAGAAGAGTGAAGTGCTATTTTGCTTTTACGTGATCCCCCCCCAAAGGAAAATCATACAATTTGAAGAATATTGTTCAATCACATTGAAAATTCCTGCATTTCACTTCCCAATTTCTCATTCTGGCACCCATTTACATAATTTTTGTATTTTATCATAAAGCAAAAGAATTTTTGTGATTATTTTGTTTTAAAGTGAAAATCATTCTTAAGACAGAAGATCTCTCTAATTTCCATGATTATTCCATCAAACAATGTGATATTAGACAAGTAACTAAATATTCCTGCATTTTCATTTCTTCATCTATAAAATTGAGAATTTAGAGTAAGAAATATTTAAGGATTCTTTCAGCCAAATTAATATATTTTCAAATGAATGTCAAATCAAAATGATAAACCAAGAAAATGTCCCAAGCATTTTGGTGCTAGGGTCATCAAGAAACCTTATGCATAAGATTCCACTGTCTTTATTTTTTTTTAAGCTTCTGAATTTTATACTGAAAGAGAACAAGTTTTTAAGTCAAAGAGGCCATTGTTCAAATCCTGACCCTCCTATATACTGCTAATGGACTTTACACAAATTACTCAGCCTATAAAATGTATTGGTTCAACATATTTTTAAGCACTTCCTTTGCATAAGCTACTATTCTATGCCTTGTTCTGGGTCTGATCTAAGAAAAATTTGAATGTAAGGATACAAATTTTCTGTTCTTGTGGAGTTACATTATGGTAACAGAGAAATTAATATATAATATTAGGTAGCAATAAGAGCTAAGAAAAGTAAAGGAAGAAGGGTAAGTAGTGGTTGAAGTTTTATTTTGATAAGATGATCAAGAAGAACTCTAAGGAGGTGAGGCAGAGGGAAGAGCAAGTGCAAAGTCCCTGAGGTAGAATTATGTTGGTGCTTTCAAGCATCAACAACAAAGTCAGTGTGGTTGAAGCATACTGAGTGATGGAAATTGAAAGCATGAACAGGATCACAATGGAATATAGGGTCAAATGTATTGGTTTTCTCTTGTTATGTAATAAGTAACTTCAGACTTGGTGGCTTAAAGTGACACAAATATTATCTCACAGTTTCCATAGATGGCAAATCCAGAAAAATCTCAATTGGATCCTCTCTCAGGGTCTCATGAGGCTGCAATCAATTTGCTATCCAGATTGCATTCTCATGTGGACGCTTGACTGGTTAAGTGTCCACTTCCCAGTTCAATCAGGTTGTTGACAGAATTAATTTCCTTAAAGATGTATGACTGAATTCCCCATTTTCTTTTTAGTTCTGAGCTCCCAGAGGTTGCTCTTGGGGCTTTCCATGTGGCCCCCTCAATAACCAATTTGCAAAAAGTCTGTTTGTTTCTTTAAGGGCGGCACGAAAATTTGTTTTCAGAATGTGTCCAGTGTCACTGCTACTGGATTTGTTCTGATTAAGTCAGGCACCTGGAATAATCTCCCTTTTGATTAACTTAAAATCAACTTAATGGGGCTTTTAAAAAATTTCAATTGTTTTAGGGGTTACAAAGAGTTTTTGTTTGCATAGTTGTGTTATATTCTGGCAAAGATGGTTGGGCTTTCGTGTACTCACCTCTCTCACTTGTGCACATTGTATCTGATATGGGATCGTAACTATATTTGAAAAATTCCCTCACCTTTGCAATATAATGTAACCTAATCAAAAGAGTGACAGCCAATTATATCCTATTCACTAGTCCCACTCACTGTTACGGGGAGGGGATTATCAAAGGAAAGTATACTGTTGGGTGGGTATCTTGATGGTCATTTTAGACCTTAGATTTTATATTATAGCAATGGGAAGTCATTAGAATATTTTGAGCAGGAGGGTGACATTATTAACTTTAATTCTTAAAAGGATTACCGTTGCTGCTTTGTGGAGAATTTACTGCAGGGTCACAAGAATGGAGACAGGAGGCTTTAGCTGTAGTATAGGAATGAGATGATGATAGCTTGGACAGGTGTGATAGTTACTAGATGTAGCCAGATTTTTAATATATTTTGATGGCAGAGATGTCACAATCTAATGATGAATGGTATATGCATTTAGCTTAGTAATGCCAAACAAATGTTAGTTACTTTTCATTCATATTATAAGAAATTATAATTGTTATTTGGAGGATACAGTTTTTCTTTAAAAAAAAATCTCAAGCCGGGCTCGGTGGCTCAGCCTGTAATCCCACGCCTTTGGGAGGCTGAGGTGAGTAGATTGCCTGAGCCCGCGGGTTCGAGACCCGCCTGGGCAGTGAGACCTCATCTCTACAATAAATCAAAAAATCAGCCGAGCGTGGTAGCACACGCCTGTAATTCCGGCTATTCGGAAGGATCGCCGGAGCCCAGCAGGTCGAGGCTGCGGTGGCCGGGAGCGGCCACTGCACTCCAATCTGGGCAACAGAGTGAGACTCCAACTCAAAAAAAAAAAAAAAAAAAAACTCATAGAAAAGGGGCCTTGTACCCTGATAGGACTGAGACTGTTACAGAGATTTTTTTTTTAAAATCCAAATTTAGATAATTGAAGACAGAGAAGGGAGCAGTGAAATTTTAGGATATAAAATTTAATATCTTCTCTTCTTATTCTGAAAAGTCAGTGTATATCATTATTCCTTTTGCTTTATACTCAACCAAGAAAAAGGGAGAACGGTTTTTGGATGTTAAGACTCAACTGCATTTAGTTGCACCCTTTAATTAAATCTGACTTGTGTCTGGAAGCAATAGGTTATACTAGAGAAAAATGGCTTATTTTCCCTGTAAAAGATCCCGTGAGAGAGAGAAAAAAAACATGACTTCAAAGTCTCTGGAGCACCACTAAAGTAAAAGAGTTTGTCAAAACAGCCATATCCATGGGTCTCAGTGTTTCAACCCAGAACAGTATTTCAGAATCTCCATTATGTTTGTATGCAAGAAACCAAAAGAAATGAGCCAGCTCTCTCCCCAGAGGATGGCTGGAGTTTAATGAGTCTGTGGTTGTAGGAGATTTTAGCTCCTGTGTGTATACGCTTTAAGAAGACACTACTATATTATTAGTATAATATAAAATATCTTACATTTAATCTTTTGGAAACAAAGATGATTATAATTTTTTAAAAATAAAATTATAAAGATTATTTTTCTTTCCAGCTTTTCCCCAAAGAGATCCTTACATTCAGTAATCAGAAATATCAATTGATGACTTAGAATGTTGACTATGTATGCAGAAACTATGCTGCCAAAAACAGCTTTACAACTGAAAAGAGGAAAGAAACAAAATACTCGAGTGATTAGGTCCACTGCTAGTATGTCATGACATACTTCTGACTTCCAGAATAGAGGTTCTCAACTTTATGTGCAGAGTAGAATTTTCTGGGTACTTTTAAAAATTTACCAAGGTTTGAGCCTCACTCCAAGAGATGATGATTTAGCTAATTTGAGGTTTCAATTCTGGGCATAAGTTGATTTTTTAAAAAAATAAACATGATAGGCAAATGATTGGCCCTTAAATGTGTCCCTTTTCTAATCTCTGGAATATGCCATTAATGTTATGGGACTGTGCAGATGTGATTGAGGTTACAGATCTTGAGACGGGGAGATCACCCTGGATTATCCAGCTGGGATCAATCTAATCATAGGAACGCTTAAAATCAAAATATGCTTCCTGGCTAAAGTCCAAGATAGGACAGAAGAACAAAGAAAAGCTTTGAAATGTGAAAGTGACTACACCCACAACTATTGGCTTTGAAGATGAGAGGAGAAGCCATCAGCCAAAGAATGTGGGACGCCCCAAAAGCTGAGAATAGCATTCAGCTGATATCCACCAAAGAGACAGTTATCTCAGTCATATAATTGAAAGAACTGAATCTGCCAACAACCAAGAAAAACAAGGAAACAAAGAGTCTTCAGAAAGAAACACAGTCCTGCTGTTACCTTGATTTTAGCCCAATGAGACCCATGTCAGAAGATATTAAATTTATGTTGTTTAGGCTTCTAATTTTGTGGCAATTTGATTATAGCAGCAATAGAAACAATTATAGAATAGTCTTATATATATTATACATAAAATCATAATAGAACAAGTTTTATATTTTAGAATAGTTTTAGATTTACAGAAAGTTACAAATATAGTACAGACAGTTCCCATACACCCACCCCACATTCAATGTCCCTTTTGGGTTTTTTTGGTCAGGTTCTTAGTCCCAAGGCAGAGTACAGTGACCATGGTTCACTGCAGCCTCCAGCCCCTAGGTTCCAGTGATCATCCTGCCTCAGCCTCCTGAGTAGCCAGGACTACAGGTATGTGCCATCACATCTGGCTACATTTTTTAATTTTTTTGTAGAGAAGTCTTGCTATGTTGCCCAGTCTTGTCTCAAAATCCTGGGCTCAAGCAATCCTCCCAGCAATACCTCACAAAGTGCTGGGATTACAGCTGTGAACCACCACACCCAGACAGTTTTCCTTATCGTTAACATCTTATGCTAGTATACTACATGGACCACAAATGATAAACTAATATTGATTCATTATTATCAACTAAAGTTCATATTCTATTCACATTTGTTTAGTTTTTACCTAATGCTCTTTTTCTAATCCAGGATTCAGTCTAGATTGGATTTGTCTGATGTTTTTCTGGGGTTAGTAGATTTGAGAAGGAAAACCACAGCACAGTGTCATTCTTATTACATCATATTGAAGGTACTTGCACTCTGCAGAACTTATTAGTACTAATCACTTGGCACTTGACAGGTTTATCCACTGTAAAATTACTCTTTCCTCCTCTTTTTCATACTTTTTGGAAAGGAGTCACTGTATCCAGCCCACACTTAAGGATAGAAGCGTCACACCCCACCTTCTTGAGGAAGGAATATCCACGTAACTTATTTGGAATCCTGCACAGGAAATTTATTCTCTTCCATTACTTAGTTATTCAATACCTTGTTTATATCAATATGAATTCATGAGTATTTTATTTTATTTTTAAGACACAGGGTCTTGTTCTGTTACACAGGGTGGAGTGCAGTGGTGCAATCACAGCTCACTGCAGCCTTAAACTCCTGGGCTCAAGCCATCCTCCTACCTCAGGATCCCAAATAGGTGGGATTAGAGGCACACACCACCATGTCTGGCTAAATTGTTAAAAATATCTTATGTTTTGGGTTATAAGTTAATGCTTCTTTATTTTGTTGCTCCAATTGCTCCAGCTTCGGTCACCAGGCGTTCTTTCAAATGGATCCTCTTCCCTTTGACATACTGCTATCAAATGTTTTTTGAGTACAACTCATCTTGTGTATTCTACACCCCAGTACTAGAATTAGACATTTCCCCCACGGAGCTCTGGTTTCTTTTAGTGTATAATGGTATTTAAAAACAATTTTTGAGCTGAAGATAGTCTTTGCTACCGAGATGACATTTTCTCTGAACCTTCTCAGATGAGAGAAAAAGGAAATCCATGTGTAAATACTAACTCACATATATACACCTATCTATAAGTATATCTATATGCATTTTTCTGTGTGTGTACTAAGCTAGATATAAACTAATACTAATGGCTGCAACTATAATCCAGTACCACATGGCTTATTATAGTCTTTTTCTCTGCTTGTCTGTAACCTTCCTTTCCAAGAGTGAGAAACCTGGTACCCACCAGCCTCACACCACTCTTACTTGTTCTACTATACATGTGTAGTGGTTTGAGAATTATTAACCTGGCAAAAAAACTTTACCAAATAGAGTACAGAATTTATGCTTAGTTCCTTTTGATATTTGTCTTGCAGTCATCATTCATTTTTAGACTTGATTAGGTAAGCATCTTTTCTCCTTCAGCCTTAATGAGGTTGTTTCATATATTTGTATTTTGAGTTTTCTACATAGATAATCATATAATTTACAAACAAGCATAGATTTATTTCTTCATTTACAATATTTATGCATTTTCTCATGTGTGTCTTATTGTACTCACTAGGGCTTACAGAACAATAATAAATAGGGATGATGAGTAAAGACATTCTTGCTTTGTTCCTAATCTTAAGGGGAATGAATTCAATCTCTCATCATTAAGTATAATGTTAGCTGTAGGTTTTTCATGTATTCCCTTTATTTGGTTAAGGAATGTATCTTCTACGCCTATGATTTTGAGAGTTTTATTGTGAATGACTGATGACTTTTGCTGATTGCTTTTTCTGCATCTATTGATATGATCACATGGTTTTAAAAAATTCATTCTGTTAATATGGTACATTATATTCATTGATTTGTGACTGTTGGAACCAATATTACACCCCTGAAATGAATCACGGATTATGATGCTTTAATTCTTTTGTATATTGCTGGCTTTAATTTGATAATATTTAGGTAATGATTTTGGCATCTTTGTTCACAAGAATTATTGGTCTGTAGTCTTATTTTCTTGCAGTGCCTTATCTTAAGTCTAATGAAATGCATGAAAATACTCTTTCTGTTTCTATATTCTGAAGAGATTGTATGGAATTAGTATTATTTATCTTTGAATATTTGGTAACATTCACCAATAAAACCATTTGGGCCTGATTCTTTCTTTTAAAAAAATTAAGTTATTGATTCAATTTACTTAATAAATATAGGGTTATTCTGTATATTTCTTTCTCCTTAGGTAAGTTTTGATGGTCTGTGTCTTTCAAAAAAGTTGACCATTTCATCTAGGTTATCAAATTTGTGGGCCTTGAGCTGTTTGTAGACTTTACTTATTATGCTTTTAATAGTCATGAGATCAGTAATAATGGCTTCTCCATCATATTTGATATTGATAATCTGTATTTATTCCTCTTTATGTTTTTTCTTGACCTGGCCACAGATTTATTAATTGTATTTATCTTTTCAACTAATCAACTTTTGGTTTTTTCTGTTTGTCTATTGCCAATTTGTTGGGTTTTGCTCTAATTTTTATTATTCCTTTTCTTTCACTTATTTTAGATGTAGTTAGCCCTTATTTCTCTACTTCCCTAATCTGGAATATTAGGTTATTGATTTTAAGTTTTTATTCTTTTCAAGTGTACAGACTATGCTGTAAATTTCCTTCCAAGCATTATTTTTTCTATATCCCATTAAATTTGGAGTTTCATTTTTATTTACATGTAGTTTGATTATTTTTAATTTGCTTGGCTGCTTTGAACCATTAGTTATTGAAAAGTATGTTAATTATCAAATATTTGGAGATTTTGTGAGTATCATTTTGTTACTGAGTTCCAGTTTAATTCCATAGTGTGTTAAAAACATACTTTTTATAATTTATTTCTTTTTCTTTGTCTTTTTTAAAGAGATAGGGTCTAGCTCTGTTATCCAGGCTGTACAGTGGCAAGATTATAGCTCACTGCAGCTTTGAACACCTGGGCACAAGTGAACCTTTTGCCTCAGCCTCCCGAGTAGCTAAGATTACAGATGCAAGCTGAAACTACACCACACCTGCCCTCTTTATATGATTTCTATCATTTTAAATTAAGTAAAGTTTATTTTACATCCCAGAATGTGGTCTATGTGAACTTGAGATAAATATTTATTTTCACAGTGTCCCACAATACTTGGATGTTCTGTTTGATGTTTGTTTGTTTTCTCCATTCTTTTTTCTCATTCCATGTTAGTTTGGAGAAAACTTTATTTGGCTTACCTTTAAGTTCACTGATGCTTTCCTCAACCATGTCAGGCTTGCTGATTTGCATGTTGAAGGCATTCCTCTTTTCTGCTATTAAAAACATTCTAGCATTTCATTCTGATTTTTTCCCCATCACTTTCATTTTTCCACTTACATGACACCCATCTGTTCTAACATGCCACCAACATTTCTCACTAGTACCCTTGACATTTTAATCATAGTTATTATTAATTTTCTTTGTGATAATTCCAGTATCTGTGTCGTATTTGAGTCTTTTTTTTTTATTTTTTGGCTTTTTCTCTCTCATTTTTAATTTTTCTTTTTTCATTTTTTTTTCTGTTTATGTATCTGAGTCTGGTTCTGATGATGACTTTGTCATTTCAGATTGTGCTTCTCCCACCTCAACCCCACACCCTTTGTTCTCACCTTGTTATTTTTTGTTCAAAACTGACTTGTGATATTGGATAATAGGTAGGAGGCAAATAGGTCTTAATGAAGATTTATGCTAATATGACTAGGAGTTAGCTGTGTTTAATCTTCACAGCAGCTATAGGTATCTAAAGCTTCAAATTCCTCTGGGGTCCTTCTTGTTTGTTTTTTTGTTTGTTTGTTTGGCATAGAGGCTGTCAGTATGTTGCTCCTCAGAGAGCATCTGTGTCTGTCTGATCTTTTAGCTGAAGCCTCCTGTTATACTGAATTCCTGTTGCTAGTGTACTAAGGTGTGGAGAAGGAGAAGCATTCTCTAACTTCCCTTAGACTCAACTTTTTAGAGGGCCTCTACCTTGAGGCACTGGTATTGTCCTTTCTACAATAGTATAACTTTCTTTCTCCTAAAACCTGCTCACTTCACTGGCTGCACAATTTTTATTTATTTTCATGAAGTTCTGATCCTATTAGCTTTGGTTTTTGTTTGCTGGGTTGGTTGGTTTGTTGTGTGGGGAAGTAAGCAGCTTGCCTTAAGTGTCACAGGAAAAACTAGAGAAGGCTGGAGTATGGAGGAATTTATTTCCTCCAACTGGAATAAATTTTTAGAATTATGCCAGAGCAAAATCTTTTCCCATGGAGATTAGACCTTTTTTATGGAGAAATATTTGGGAATATTTCCCAATGAATATTCTCTGCTTCCCATCACAAAGATTGAAGTATCCTTCTGGGATCTGCACTATGAAAACTTGCAAGGATATCTAGAGAAAGAGTCCAGAACTATTTAAGTTTCCCTGCCAGTTTGTGACTCCAGTGGCTTCTGGGTAAGAAGACCTGGTTACTGTATTTCTCTAGACATATCCCTCTCTCCAGATTTTGGGACAGCAGTTTGTGCTGCAACCTCATCTCTGATGGATCTAAAAAAAAGTGTTGGTTTCCAATTTGTACATCTTTTTCATGGTGTAAGGATGGCAGTGA
Organism: Cephalopachus bancanus; assembly: GCA_027257055.1. Classification (NCBI taxonomy): domain Eukaryota; kingdom Metazoa; phylum Chordata; class Mammalia; order Primates; family Tarsiidae; genus Cephalopachus; species Cephalopachus bancanus. Next base: position 2,007,721 of record JAPVLO010000257.1, read on the forward strand.
TGACTCCCAAGCTCTTTGTATACTGGATTTGAACAGAAAGTTCATACATAGTTTTATATCTCTCTTGATAATTGTAATATGCAGACAGAGAGCAAGAATTAGGAATTTGTGAGAATAGACTGCCAGCATTGGCATAGCTTTAGCTAGAGATTGGCAACCAGATGGAGAAGAGTTATGCAGGAAAATGGCCTGGGAACTCTGCAGAGAGTGATAAAAAGAGCCAATCTCTGGGCCAGGACAGGGAATTCAAGAGAAATTGGCGATATGTATGGGGTCATCTTGTGACTGGTAAAATGTATGCACTTTTGTGCCTGAAAGCATAGCATGCTAGCTTGGAATATTTGTTGGTGTTCTCTTTTTTTCTTCAACTAAGAATTTCTCTTATGTGTGACATATGCATATGTGCTTTAAGTGGCTAAAAACACCAGTATGGTGTTGAACATAATTCAAGTAGTCTGGGGATTAAAAAAATAAATAAAACTCTGGCCCCATCATGATTTACCTATTAAATGTTTACTAAACATTCTAATTAACAGCCATGTTTAGAAATCCTTGGGGTCTTATTCTGTTGCCCAGGCTGGAATGCAGTGGTATGATCATGACTCACTGCATCCTTGAACTTCGTGACTCAGATGATCCTTCTACCTCAGACTCTTGTGTAGCTGGGGCTACAGGCATGTGCCACCACACCTGGCTAATTTTTTAAAAAAAATTTTGTAGAGTCGAAGTCTTGCTATGTTACCTAGGCTGGTCTTGAACTTGCTATGTTACCTAGGCTGGTCTAGAACTTACTATGTTACCTTTTCATTAATCCCACACTGACTTTTATTTAATTCCATAAGCATTTTCTTCAACTCCACAAATAGCTTGTTCAGGTGAGTGCTCTCTAGGGTCTGCTCCATTCCAAGGAAGTCTCAGGTGTCCTGGAAATTCTGTTCACCTCACCAGAAGTTGGTTTAGAAATAGTCTGATAATTGGCCAAGAAGCAATGGGGATAAGGCTATCTTCAGAAAAGGCTTGCTTATGGCTAAGAAAGAAATTCAAGATTAAGCTTCTTTCATCCTCTGGATTGGTTGTGTCTGCATTTGACCTCTGAGCTTCTGCAGCCACTTGCTATCAAGCTGGAGATTAAGTCAACATACAAAGGAAGGCTGAGTAAGGAGAACCACAGGGAAGCCAAGTCAGAACCTCAGAAATTAAAAAAAAACCTTTTTTGGAAACTGCTATCTAAATTCCACTGATCTTCTCCAGTTGTGCCTTAAGAAAGGTTCTCAAACATATCGACTTATGCATTCTCTATGAAATATTATCTCAAGTTTGCACTTTTAGACCCCAGAAGGTGCTGGAACAAAAGATGCCAGTTGACTGCAATTACATACAACATGGGGGACTGCCAAGGGCTTCCAATTCTACAAACATTAAAAAAAAAATATTTTTTTTCTAACATGGACTCAAACATGTCAATGAGTGTCAATGAGTGGTTCTTTCTGGGAACATATTTACCAAGGAAAATATAGGAAAAAAGTTTTTGTTTGAAGTTATAGATATCATTTTGCAGGGAAGGCACAGTAATAGAGAGCAGAATGCAGACAGAGAAGAAAGGTTCGTCAAAAAGCACTTGGGATATGGCGGTTCCCTTTCATCACTAAGTGGTTATTCAGAGGATTTTTTGCAAAACCAAAAAGTGCTGCTTCTCAGCGGCACATGTCATCATAGGGTATCATATTCTAGATAAGGGGAAAATTTTTCATTAACGCTGGAAATTGAAGTTATACTGGTTAAGGAACACACCACAGAATTAGGTAGACTGAAAAAAGTAATGAGATCAACACATAACACTTTGATAGCTTACTATTCAAGTTGGGAATTTAGATTAAATTGTCACATGTCAAAAATACCATAAATTATCCCTAACCAATCTTCAACAGTTTGGCAGTATATAAATTTGATTTTTTCCCCTAATGTGCTCTACACATTGACTTAAAATTTTTTTTAAACAACATCACTATAATACGACATCAACACCTAATTCAAATGCAATGGAATCGAAATAAGAAAAACTAATAATGTTAGTGTGGTGCAGAAAAATGTGTAAATGACTTTGCATTTTTGTTGGATCATCTCCAATTTCAACCAATCTACATAAACAAATTTAAGTCAGTCATAAGCCCTTTGAGAGCAATAGGTAAGATAAGGATTTTGATTTAATTTTTTTTTTTTTTTGAGTTGGAGTCTCACTCGGTCACCCAGAGAGAGAGAGAGAGTTTCAATTATATAATGTATGATGATCTGATCAGGATAAGTAGTACATCCATTATCTCAAACATTTATCATTCCTTTGTGTTAGAAACATTCAATATTTTTCTTCTAGCTACTTGAAACTATGGATTTTTGTTAATGATAACAGGCACTTTTATATATAACTCATGAGAATATAACTTGGCATAACTTTGTCAAAGATATTTAGAAGAAATGGCAAAAAATTAAAGTATTTTATAAACACTAACCCAACAAATCCATTTCTGTGATTTAGCATGCCATGGGAGAGGGGTGATTCTATCCCTCTTAGATCCCTCAATATTCTTTTTTTCAGATTTTGTCACTGCTAATGGAAGCAGGGGTAGCTTGCTTCCCCCGCTCAAAAGTCTTTATTGTAGTCATCCACTGTAACTGATAGTGTTTTGATATCTTCAGGTGTCTTGGACAAGAAAAAAAATATCAAAAGTCACTGTGCTCAAAGGAATAACCAATAACTGGAAAAGATATTCACAAAGTATTAAAAAGCAACTTAAGTATTTAGAAGATTTTTAAATGACATTTTTATTTTTTAAATGTGAATATAAATTGTGAAAGGACTAGTAAATGTGATATGTTGCTTATCACATTTGTATCAGAGAGATGAAAATCATTTTCTTCCTTTTACTTATCTGTATTTCTAAAATAGTCATTTTTGTAATAAAAATAAACAAAATCACAGTTAGTACATTAGCCTTTTATCCATTTACATGAGTTATGCTTTCTTGACCAGCAAGATAATGGACCTGAAAGTTAGAATGTATAATATAATTGCTTAATTTTTAAAAAGGTAATATGACAAAAGATAAAAATTAATAAACACATGAAATTCTAAAAATTATGCCAGGTTCAAGTCTTGGAAGGAAGATCTGCATAAAGCGTCTGGTGAACACTGCTTTGTTATATGGAAGGGACAGGACAGAGAGTCATTTTTTTGGTTGTTTGTTTGATAAAGTTTCCTGAAAGTGAAGAGGAAGAGATAAGGAAAGAAAATGTGTTTATGGATTGATATTTACTAACCTCAGAACTTCTTGGTATCACTAATATAGGCCTTCCTTTTGCCCCTGTTCCCGTCCCAAATCCCTTAGTAACTGATCCCAGTATAATGAATAGAAGAACAAAGATGTAGAGGTTGGGTAAGTTTCCCTACCTGCTCGCTCTGGTAAATCAGTTACAAGTATGTGGGGACAGGATCCCCTATTTGGTCCCTCTAGGTCAGTTGCCTCCAAAAACAGCTGCATCTTTATACCTCAGAGTATGCTACAAATTTATTATTTTATTTGTGTGTCATGATGTGACAAAGGTTGGAAAGAACTACTTGGAGAACATTAAGTTTGGAAGCTTTCCAAAAGGATGCCTGTACTCTGCAAGGGCATGTCTGGTGTCCTGGAAGCTTAATGTCATGAAAAATAATGAAAGTTTTCTCATTTCTGTCACTGGCTCACTGCAATTTTGAGTAAGTGACTTCAAACAATGAATGCAAGAGCAGATATAAAGTGGAGACATAGAACTGAATCTATGGCACATTTTATACAAAGTGGCTTTCTTCAGATTCATGAACCTCATCCAAATAATGCTTTTTATGCTACAGTTTTTAGCATTTACTTGTTTAATTAAAGCAAATTGTCAGGAGATGTATTTCAAGCCACATCTCACCATACAACATGTTCATCAGTAGCAAAATCTCTCAGAAAGTCCATTTGAAAAAAGACAAACTGAATATTTTAAATAAGAGCTGCTGAAGTAGATGTGAGTACTTAAAAACAATGTAAGGCTGAGTTGAGCAAATTATATTTTTTTAAAAAGAAAGCAAACTTGAATATTTTGCCAATGCTTTTAACCTTTTTTATTGAAAGGTTATATTGCTTTAATAAAATATAGGACATTTTATCTCATGAAAATTATCGGTATGTTTTATTATCAGTCCTCAGGTTGTAAACAATTCAATCATCTTTAGACTTGAATTCAACTAAAAGACCCTTAAATAAATGTTCGGCATTTATTACACACATCGCAAATTCTAAGAGAAAATGGACAAAGTTATAGTAAAAAAAAAGTTTAGGGAACATTCACAGTACTTTTCTTCCATTAGTTTTGCCAAGAATTTCTAAATGTTTTCAATGCATCTCTATCTTCAAAATAATTGCATTCTCAATGGGCTAGATCCTCGCAATGGAAAATATTTCTTGTGAGTAAATAAGTCAATTGCATAGAGGCATTGATTATCTGACCAAGTTGATGTTAAGTCTGAATAAAGTTTTTTTACTACAATGTTTTCTGAAATGTGGGACTATGGGACAATTTTTGATGGTACATAAACACAGCATTAAACAGGATAGACTCACAATGAGAAATTTACTAACTGTTCCAGGCTTTTTCACTTCTCATTTCTTAAGTCAATGGACATCATCATTTGACGCTAATTTCTTTTTCTTTTTCTTTTTTTTGAGTTGTGGTCTCATTCTGTTGCCCAGGATGGAGTGCGGTGGCACAATCAAGGCTCACTGCAGCCTCAACCTCTTGGACTCAGGTGATCCTCCTGCCTCAGCCTCCCAATTACCTGGGACTACAGTTACACCCCACCATGCCTGGTTAATATTTTGTGGACACAAGACCTCACTATGTTGTTAGTGGTGGTCTTGAATGCCTGAGCTCAAATGGTCCTCCTGCTTCAGCCTCCCAAAGTGCTGGGATTATAGGCATGAGCCACCACACTTGACTTCTGTTTTCTATTTTTAATTTGATGTAATCCTAAAACAGTAATGAAAATGTATTATTTTAAAATTGAAACTACATCCCATCCTTAATCCCCAACTCATTTTCCCTTCATGAGGGCAAACCTTATTACTAGTTTTGTTTCTAATTCTTCAACTACCTATTCATTCAAATATGTATTATATCATTTTCTTACTGAAAGAGTAAATGTTATATGTACTTCTGTGCCTTGTTTTATCTCCCATTACACTGAATTATAACTCTTGCAAATATCCTTTTTAATAGAAAGATCTTAATATTTCACTAGCTAATAGACTCAAATCAAAATTTCATAACTTTACTTTCATCATATTAGTTCTAAAGTTACCACCTATTAACATTTACAGCAAGAAAGAATGATGTGATTTTCTTTTTAAATGTTATTAAGTAAAATTTTAAAACTTAAATCCACTTAAAGGAAAACAAAAGTCCAAAGGGAAGTTCCAATAAAAATGACCCTAGCATCACTGAAAGAATAATTAAAGAATGTGATCAGTTTTTATGAAAGAATGAAGAAATATGAACTGAGTAGAAGCTGTGTATTACAGTGGCTCACACCTGTAATCCCAGAACGTTGGGAGGCTGAGTCAGGAGAATTGCTTGCCCCCAGGAATTTGAAACTAAACTGGGCAACATAGTGAGACTCTGTATCTATTTAAATTTAAAAAATCTAAAAAAAACCCAAACAAATACAGAAGTTGTGGATTGCAAAAACAGACAAATAAGACATATATCTAAAAGCCAGGCAAATGTAGACTGTTGATATTACTTCTACTACTAGTACATTTTTTGAATTTGAAACTAAATTTCTGTATGACAATAATATAGAATATGAGAGGGAGTATTTAAAACATACTAAGTTACTTAGCTTCTGGAGAGGAGGATATAAGTACTGAAAACTTTATAAAGATCTACAATTAATATTTAATAGCAAGACAAGCTCCAAATGAGCAAGGCACAGAGAAAACTGATGGAGCAAAGAGACTGTATTAACCCAACAGAATGCAAGAAGGGGAGAAAAATGAGAGAAGAGAAGTCCTGGCATATAGAAGCTACCAGATATATACAAACTACTTACCTGTGTTCTTCTAAACATTGTTGCAGTTTTAAAACATTGCTCCAAATTCTTTGACACTCTCCATATTAAGAATTTGCTTATATTACTTCTCCTCAACCCTCTTCAAAGGATTGTTACTTCTTTGATCCATACAGTATGACAGAAGCTACACATGTAACTTTCAAACCCATGTAACCTTTGCCCGTCTCCTCAATTGCTCACTCCCCAGATACAGTCTTTCAGAAACTCAATCCCCAGATTGTGAAAACACCAGTCTACAGAGATGGATCCCTCATAGGTGCTCTGATCAACAGTCTTTGATAAGCCCAGGCTTCTGGTCATCTTACTACAGGTGGAGGCATGTGAAGGAAGAACTTTTTGGATGGTTCCAGCCCTTGGCCATTTGAGACATTCCAGTCATGCAATCCTTCCTAGCTAAGGCCCTGGACATGATGAAACAGAGAGAAACCATATCCCTAACCCCACAAAATCAATACACAGAAGAAAGTAGTTGTTATTTTGTTTTGAGTAGTTCATTACACGACAATAATAAATTGGTACAACCAAATAGTTTAATTATGACTGTTTTGAATTTTATATAAATAGATTTATAATCTACATAAACATATTTGTGTGTCTGGTTTCTTTCTCTCAATATCGTGGATTTAAAATTGAACCTTTTTGTGAATAACTATTGCTCATTTATTTTCATTGCTTTATGGCATAATATTATAGAAATATGCCCAAATTTATTTATGCATCCTGTTGTTGATGGACATTTGGTTTGTTTCCAGTTTAGGAGCTTCTAAGAATAACACTGCTAGAAACATATTCATACATGACCACTGGTGTGAGTGTCCACAAATTTACCTAGGACTGAAATGTACCATTTCAAGTTGCTTGCCTAAACAGTTGTGACAATTTACACTGCCAAAAGCAGTGTGTGAAAATTTCTTTTTCTCCTTTAGTATGGTATGGTCAGACTTTTATATTTTTTAAATCTGATAAGGTATAGTGGTATCATTATTTATTAATATACATTTTATCATTTTTAGTGAATTTTATGACTAAGGTTGGGCAAGTATTCTCATGTGTAATGGCTACATGAATTTTCTCTTTTATAAAGTGCCTACTCTTGTATTACATTGTCATATTAATATATTATATCTTATTAATATATTCTATTACCTTTTCATATTAATTTTAAAGGAATATTTTATGTATTTTTTAGATATTGGTCCTCATCATTTATATATGCTTCAAATATCTCCTCTGAGTTTTTAGCTTGTTATTTTACTCTTTGTTGTGTCTTTTGAAGAATAGAAATTCTTAATTCTAATATAGTAAAAATGATCCATTTTTTTCTTTAATCCAGACTACTTTAGAGGTAAGTATAACCAAGCACTGATGGCACAAAACATTTCTATGTTTTACAATCTGTTTTCAAGTATTTTTTAAAAATAAATCAACATAACTCATTTTTAAAAATTATTTTTATTATTTTGAGTCAGAGTCTCTCTCCGTCGCCCAGGCTGGAGTGCAGTGGCACGCTCATGGCCACCCCAGCGTCAACCTGCCCAACTCAGGCGATTCTTCCACCTCACCTGTAGCCAGAACTACAGGTGCACTCTCCCTTGCCTGGCTAATTTTTTAATTTATTGTGGAGATGAGGTCTTGCCAGGTTGCCCAGGCTGTTCTCGAATCCGTGGGCTCAGGCAACCCCCTCACCTCAGACTCCCAAAGTGCTGGGATTACAGACTTAAGCTACCATGCCCAGCCAACATAACTCATTTTATAAATCAAGTTTAGAGACTTGATTAAAAAAATTAAACATGGACAAAAGAAGAAAAGAAAACCATAGTCAAATCTAACCTATAAACATAAATACAGTAAATTAAATTTCTAGAAAATAAAACACAAAATAGTGTATTCAAATATGCATCATTACCAGGTAGATTTATCCTAGAAATATAAGAATTGATCATTATCAGAAAACAAAATCAACGTATTTCACTATGAAAACAAATTATAAGAGAAGAAATATGAATACATAAAAAGATATAGAAATAATATTTGATGAGACTCCATATTTGCCTATGATATTCACTCTTATTAAATTAGAACTAAAGAAACTCCCAATCTGGTGAAGGATATTTTTCAAAAATTGGAGGAAAAAAAACTGCATAACTATCAGTGAAATTTTAAAGTATCACAATTGATTCAAAATCCAGAAAGGACCTACATAATACAAAGACAAAATACCACAACCACAAGAAGAAAAAACAAACAAATGAAAATACTATTATAACTATAAAATAAAAAGTGAAAGATAGGTGATTTCTAAGATACTAAGTCATCATTATTATTATTTCCAATAGTTATTATGGTCTATGTAAAAAAGCTAAAAACAATTCTATAAACTATTAAGAACTAAAAAAAGAGCATAGTAATTTTAAAGGTTATAAGATTTACTGTTTATTTAATTTAATGGCATTTCCATGCAATAACAACAACAAAATAGAAAAAATACAGTAAACAAATATCTTGTTTATAAGCACAATAACTAACATCAGTTATGAGAGAATATTCTGGAATTTTAAAATGACTTTGAAGGACAGACATAGAAGGAGGTCATTGTTTCTTGCCTGAATGGTTGCCCTGGTTTCACGGCTGGTCTCTTTCCTTCTGCCCATGTCCCTCCATAGTATATTCTCCTCACCAGCAGCCAGAGCAATCTTTCTACAATATAAGCTAGATCCATTCAAAATTGGTCATTCTTCCTTTCTCCTTCAGAATGAAGTCAGAGTCCATAATGGAGTTCCACAAAGCCCCTCGTCTGAGCCCCCTCAGACCTTCTGACCTTACCCCCTACACTACCCTTTGCTTTTCATGTCCACTCAAGTTTCCCCATTGGTTTTGCTCCTCTTTGAACACACCAGGCAAATTTCCACTTCAGAATTTGACAAGGGTGGTTCCCTCTGTTTGAAACACCTGTCCTGGAAACACTCTTGACTTCCTTGAGTTTCTGTTCAAATGCCACATTATCAGTGAGGCCTTTCCGGAATGCTCTCTTACATAAACTGCTGTTCTGTCCTGGCATCCTCTAGCCTCCTCACTTGGCTATCTGTTTCCCCATAGGACCATTTGTCAATTGATGTTCTATATATTTATCATTTCCCTATTTGTCTCCTCTCTTTCAATTACAAATATCATCAGAATGGCGACTGGGTCTTTCTTTGTTTACCACTGTATTTCCCATACCTGGGTAAGTGCATGTGTGGGAAGATGCAGTAATATTTTTCAAATGTTACTTCTCACCATTAATGAAACCTTAATGAAATCTTCAAACCAGCATTTCAACAGGATAAGTTCTGAAAATAAGAAAACTAATTCTAAAATGTATATAGAAATGTATTTTTTCCATTTGAAAAAATAAGCATAAGAGACTTTTCCCCTAAATACATTAGTATATAGCTATAATAATTTAGTATGGTTATTAGTGTAGTTTTATCTAAAAGTGAAAATGATCAGAGATCCCAGAGATAGATACTGCATATAAGGAATCTGATGTGTGACTGAGAAAACATTTTAATCATTACAGAATGGTGAGTCATTCAATAAATGTTAAGATGACTGGCTTTCCTTTTAAAAATATAAATACACATATAACTGCATTTTACACCAAACAAAAAAATCATACTGGATCAAGTTCCTAAATGTGAAAGTAATCTTTAGAACTTTGGAGTAAACAAAGCATATGTTTATGACCTTGGAGAAGGGAAAGATTCCTTAGACAAGACCTAGAAACACAAATCACAAGGAAAAAAAAACAGCTAATGTTTGACTATGTCAAAATATATATACTTATTTTGCCAAAAGTATAAAGGCAAGTTCAATTCTACAAAAGGTATCTTCAATGCATGGTATAGACAAGAATTAATTAAGAATAAAGGGGGAAAATGACTTAATGGAAAAATAGTGAAAAGATTTGAAAAGGTAGTTCAGGAAAAAAGGAAACCCAAAGGCTAATATGTATATGAAAATATATTTGCATTAAGCAATGAAAGAAATAAAAATCCAAATTAGTGCATTTCAAGTACCATGCACAATAATCAGATTGGCATACAAAAAAAAATAACTCAAACTACTGCCAACACTACATTTCAATAAGGATATAGAGAAAAAGGAAATCTCATACATTGCAGGTGGAAGGTAATCAGGTGCAACCATTTTGGAGCAACTTGTCAGTATTCAACATATTTTAAAAATGGCTGCTCATGTGTAACAGATGACACTTATGAAACTATTCATTGAAGCAGTTCTTGAAATTAAAAAGTATTAAAATAAACTTTACCTACAAATATAATGGATAAAATGAACAATCTTTGTCTCTACGTATCAGTAGGAACAGCTCAGTCAGTAGGGGCTAAATACATGATAGAGGTTATTTGGGGAATTGAGAAGGAATTGAGATTGAAGAACAAAAATGGTACCCACTCCATCTGCATCATGTTTTCTTTCTTTCATTAAAAAATAATAAAATGTAAATATCAATTCTTGATAGTAATATATATGTATGTCCATATATCCACACATTCATACATTTCAATAAGCATGCAGATTTATTGGAAGTGGCATTCTAATCCTTGTAGGTCCCTGAGGTGTGATGTATTCATGCATCTGTAAAGTGACCATTTTCCCCTAGAATATATGTATTTCTGATTTGAGACAGTCATACATATGATCTTGGTCATTTGGTTAGTTCTGTTAATAGAGCATATTATAGAGCATATTATTGTCTCTGAAAAGTGGTTCAATATATTGTGTTCATTGACTCATAATTGAGCTGCAAATTACCTTGAAAGAATGAGGGCCCATATGGGAATCCCCCATCATTATTACTTTTGAACAACTGCTCACGCACAGATGCTAATTATGCATATGGCATCTTTCACATCACATACGGACTAGTGTTGATTTTGATTATTTTGTTAGTTGTTTTGTAAATAAAATCATCAACTTTCCACATTAATTTTAGTACAATACCCACATCTAAAATTATAATATTGCAGAACTGTTCTTTGTTGCAAAGAAAAATCAGACCAATGCTCACCTCTATGCATGTTAAGTTTTTTATTAACGTATATTGCATACTCCTGTTATTTTGGTGATTCCTTGATAAGATGACACAACTAATTAAAATAAATTTAATGAGCACTAACTATAACATGCACTGTACTAGTATCTGGGAATATAATGATGAATGAAATTCAGAGCCTCTCCTGAAGAATTCATAATGGCCAGGTTATGGTTACATAATGTCTGCCAACTGCCTTCCGAGAAGAAAACGATATGGTTACTCTAAAACATTATATGTCTGTCTTTTCTGTAACTGTCCTAGACATTTAAATAATTAAAAGTTAAAGAGAATATAAGTAAGTATTAACTAAGTGATTAGAAAGACAATATGATAAAATAACATAAAATAATGAATTCCTCTGAGATTATAAATTAAATTGGACTAGATAGAATAAAACAGAATTTTAAAGAGGATTAAATGTAAGCATAAGATCAGTAGGTAATGTCTCCATGCAGAAATAGGCAAGATTTCTAGAAAGTGGCATCTAAGTATTGGCATTCCCTTAATGAATCTCGGGAGGGTTGCCATCCTCAGTGACTTGTGAAGAGCTCTAAGAAGTCTATTGAAAACAGATAAGCTGCTACTTTGAAAGAAAAATTTAGCCCTGAGCATATTGAGCCTTACAAAGACCTCACTTCTACACAAAGTTCCCGTCATTCTCCACCAAAATGGACAAACGGCCTCCCAAGACACTTAGTATATCCCCAAACCAAGCGTGGCCTATAACAAAGAGAAAGTGCTAGAAAGAGAGAGACAGAGACACACAGAGAGAGAGAGAGAGAGAGAGAGAGAGAGAGACAGACAGAGACAGAGACAGACAGAGAAGGAAATAGAGAAGGAGACAGAGACTATGAATTCAATTGCAATTAGGTACTAATGTCATTAAAGTCTCATATTATAGACTTAGTTAAAAAGGGTTGACTTAACTTGTTTATCATGCTTAAATTCAAATATATTTAATCTGAGTTGGTATAATTTTTATTCTTTCTATTAAATTTTTCTCATTAAATTCAAAAAATTTAGTCTGAATAGACATTTATTTTTCATTCTTTCCACCAAGTTATTCTCCATGAACTATTTGAGTGTGTTCAAAAGTATTTCATATTTTTAGCAAGACACATTTCAATATTTCGTTGACAAAGCATATTTTGAGGACATACTGAAACAAAGCAATCAAAATAACAACAATAATAAATGACTACTAGGTTTGACTTTCAAAAAAATATATTCTTTATTTCAAAGCTGCTGAATACAATCAGGTAAAGGCCCTTCTTAGGCATTTCAATTGACTGTGCTGATAATGGCATATACATCATCTAAGATACAAGTGTCTTAAAAGCAAACATTAGCTCTCTGACATGTTGATAAATAAACAGACTAGATTGCTAGAGAAAAATACTAATAATTTTCTCCTTAAGTTCTGCACAATTGACAATGGCAGCATGATGCTTCTTAACATCATAGCAACTTTAAGCAATTAAGGAAGGAATAAAGATGTGGAATTATGAGCTTAGCTGCTCCAAGGAGTGTGAGTTAAGCAGAAGTCAACTGAAAGAATTAGCAAGCAATAAAGCATGTCATTGTTGCCTAATATACTATTGAATTTCTGTGAAGAGTCTAATTTAATCATCGTTAAACTGTTGACCATTTTTTTTTACAAATGAACTGCTTCATAATAACACTTAGTCTGCCTTTGAGACACCCATAGTGATGAAATGGACTGAATACAAAAATAACAGATGGTTTAATTATTTTAATCTGCTACTTTGAGACAAATAAATTTGATACATGCAAACTGAAAATATGCATTCCATAATTAGTATTATCACTATTTCTCAATTATATAGAATAAATGTGTACAATTTTTGTACCATTCTTTTCTTTAGCTTTTTTCTATACCTTGCTTTTGATTTTTGGTTTAGGATATTTCACTACTTAATAAGTTATCCACTGGAGGTTAATAAGTAAAATCAGAGTTGTTAAATTTTATTCAAGAGTCATGTAAACATCACTTACGGAATATTAAACATATATGAGGGCCTTGAGTTCTCTGCTGTAAATGATGAATAATACATTGAGCATATATGATTAAATGTGTTGAATACAATGACAGTTTAATTTTTCTTATATATTACTTAATATTAACATTAATGTTAACCTAATCTTTTAATTATAAAAGGAAGGTATTTCATAGGCAGCTGATTTTTATGTACCTTGTGTAATATATTTTTATATACTAACATTTTGTTGAAGTTTTTCTACATATATTTTCATGAGATATTTTGATTCGAAGTTTTCTCTTCTTATAATGTATTTATCTGGTTTGGGGGTTAAGGTAATTTGGGTCTTATTGAATGAGTTGAGAAATATTATCTCTCTATTTTCTGGAAGAAACTAGGGAATTTCTTTTTTTTTTTTAATTTTTGGGAGAATTCACCAGTGAAACCATCTGGGTTGGTACTTTGTTTTCTATTTTTTTGTAAGATTATTAGCTATGCATCAATTTTCTTAAAAGATACAAGCCTATTCAGAGTATCTATTTCACCTGTGTATGAGGTTTGGTAGTTTGTGTTTTCACGAAGTTGGTCCATTTCAAATAAGTTACCAAAGTTATTGTCATAGAGTTGTTCATAATATTATTTTATTATCCTCTTAATGGATAAGGAATTAGTGTTGATGATTCCTCTTATTTTTAGCATTAGTAATATGTGTTCTCTCTCTCCCTCTCTCTTTCTCTCTCTCTCTCACCATTTACCCCCCTTCTTCTCTCTCTTAGTCAGCCTGGCTAAAAGTTTATCAATTTTATTGATATTTTCAAAAAATCACCTTTTTTACTTTGTTGATTTTTCTTATTGGTTTTCTATTCAAACTTTATTGATTTTTGTTCTAATTTTTATTATTTTCCCCATTGCTCTAGGATTAAATGACTCTTTTATCTCTAGTCTCCTAGGTTGAAGCTTAGATAATTGACTTTAGATCTTGATCGTTTTTTCTAATGTATACACTTAATGTTATAAATTTCTCCTTTAAGCACTGTTTTTGCTGCATCTCACAAAATTTGTGGTCATATTTTTATTTTTGTTTAGTTCAAAACATTTTTAGATGTCTCTTAAGACTTTAGCATTGACCCATCCATTATTTGGAAGTGTATTGTTTAATTAATGTCCACATATTTGGGAGATTTTCTAGACATCTTTCTATTATTCTTTTCTAATAATATAATTTTATTATGATCTAAGAACACACTTTGTATGATATGTATTCTCTTTGTTAAAGTGTGTTTTATGGTACAAAATGTGACCTATCTTCGTGAATATTCCATGTCATATTAAAATAATGTGTTTTCTGCTTTTTATGAATAACATATTCTATAAATGTTAATTAGACACAATTGACTGATGGTACTGTCTATTTCAAGTATATCTTTAGCAGTTTTCTACCTGTTGGGTCTAGCAATTACTAAAAGAGGCATGTTGCATTCTTTATAATAGCTATGATAGCATATTTGTCTATTTTTCCTTGCACCTTTATCCATTTTTGCCTCACATGTTTTCGTGTTTTATCTTTAAAAGAATACATGTTAAGAATTTTTAGCCGGGCTCGGTGGCTCAGCCTGTAATCCCACGCCTTTGGGAGGCTGAGGTGAGTGGATTGCCTGAACCCGCAGGTTCGAGATCAGCCTGGGCAACTTGGCGAGACCCCATCTCTACACTAAATCAAAAAATCAGTCAGGCGTGGCAGTGCGCACCTGTAGCTCCAGCTACTTGGAAGGCTGAGGCGGAAGGATGGCCGGAGCCCAGCAGGTCAAGGCTGCGGTGGCTGGGAGCGGCCACTGCACTCCAGTCAGGGTGACAGAGTGAGACTCCAACTCAAAAAAAAAGAAAAAAAGAATTTTTATGTCTTGAAGAATTGATTCCTTTCTCATTATGCAATACCCTTTTTATCCCTGATAATTTTTCTTGCTCTGAAACCTACTTTGTCTGAAGTTAATATAGTTACTCTCACTTTCTTTTAATTAGTGTTAACAAGACATAGCTTTGTCCTGCTTTTAACCTAGTGCCTTTATATTTAAAGTGAACTTCCTGTAGACAACACATAATTGAGTCTAATTTTCTACACACTCTCACAATTTCTGTCCTTGAATTGGTTTATTAGATCATTCACATTTAAATTGTTATTCAAAGAGTTAGGTTATTATCTATCACATTTGTAACTTCTATTTGAATTCTTTTATTTTGTTTTTATCATTCATATTTTCTACCTTCTTTGGCTTTATTGAACCAGAAAATCTTATTGAATGATATCTGATGTCATTTTTTTCTTGCATATCAATTATATTTCCTTTTTAAAAACAATTATGATTTTTCTGGAGTTTGCAATATGCATTTACAAATATTCTGCATCCACTTTCAGGTAATATTGTACCAGGTAGTGCAGGTGACTTATCAAAAATATTACCAATTCTTTCCTCTCATCCCTTATAACATTACAGTTATTTATTTCACTTATCCATAAGCTGTGATAGCCCAATATATTTTTCCCATTATTAATTTGAAGGAAAAAACTGTGTATTAGATTAAATAAGTATAAGAAAGGTAAGAAAATTTATCTTCATTTATTTAATTTTACGAAGTTCTTCCTTTATGCAGATATAAACATTTGATTTATATAATTTTTATTCTTCCTGAAAAACATCATTTAAAACATCATCATTTCTTGTAGGGCTTATCAGCTGTAACAAATTTCCTCAGCTTTTATTTGTCAGAGAAACTTCTCAAGGACAATCTAATTGTATATTGGTGTGTGTAGGTTGGAGTGTGTGTGTGTGTGTGTGTGTGTTTTCCTACTTTAAATATTCCACTCCACTCTCTTTTTGTTTGCATAGCTTCTGAAGAGAATTCTGCTATAATTCTTCTTTTCTCTTCTCTAGGTAAGATGGCTTTTTTCTTTGGCTTTTTAAAAAGTTTTCTTTTTTGTTGTTTTCAGAGTTCTGCAATTTGAATATGATTTGCCTATGTATACTTGTCTTGGAATTTGCTCCTCTTTGTATTCTCTGCACCACCTAAATATGTGGTTTGGTGTCCTGAATTCATTTTGGAAGAGTCTCATCTATTATTACTTTAAATATTTTTTCTGCTCCTTTATTTCCTTTTTTTTCTATTCCTTACATTATGCCTATGTCACAGCTTACAAAATTGTCCCATAATTCTGGGATGTTTTGTTCTTTTTTTATTTTTACAGTTTACTTTGGAAAGTTTCTATTGACATATTTTCAAGCTCACATATTCCTTCCTCAGCTTTATCTGTTCTACTGACGAGCCCATAAGAGGTATCCCTTATTTTTACTTTGTGCTTATTATCTCATTTGATTTCTTCTTAAAGTATTCACCTCTCAGCTAACTGTCTCCATCTGAGCCTTCTTTTGTTCTGCATGTTGCCTATTTTTATTAGCGCTCTTAACCTATTAATCATATAATTTTAATTCCCTGTCCATTAATTCTAAACTGTGTGGCCTATGTGAAGCTGATGTTGAGTCCTGTTTTATCTCTTCAGGTTGGTTTTTTGTTTTGTTTTGCTCTGTTTTTGTTTTTGTTTTGCCTTTTAGCTGATTTGAAATTTTTGTTCAAAGTTGGACATGGTTTATTTGGAAACAAGATATGTTAATATAGCTAAGAGTTGGGTTGTATTTTATGATTGGTCTAGCTATAAGTGCCAGAGACTTCAGTTTCTACGGATGTTTTTGGCTTTGGTTACCTTGGGGTCTTTGGGTTTCCCTAAGAACTTATTCTTTTTTTTTTTTTTTTTTTGAGTTGGAGTCTCTCTCTGTCGCCTAGACTGGAGTGCAGTGGCCGCTCCCGGGCACCGCAGCCTTGACCTGCTGGGCTTCGGCGATCCTTCCGCCTCAGCCTTCCAACATCCGACAAATTTTTTATTTATTGTAGAGATGAGGTCTCGCCAAGTTGCCCAGGCGGGTCTCGAACACAAGGGCTCAGGCAATCCACTCACCTCAGCCTCCCAAGGCGTGGGATTACAGGCTGAGCCACCAAGCCCGGCAGAATTTATTCTTAAGTAGAGTCAGAACATTGCAGCTCTTTCCATTGTAGTCCACTGTTATTATACTAGATCCCTATTGGTGTGGTTATAAGGTATGAAGTAAGAAAGGCTTATATAATCTAATAATTAAATTTCAGTCTTTTAGTGATTCCATGTCCCTTTCATACTACCTTCCCAATTGTTTCTTAACCTTTTTGTTTCTCCCTGAAGTGTGAGACACAAGATTAGAGGATGATGGAGTTGAGCAATTACTCTTTTGTCTGGTTGGATAAGTATCTGCTTAAGTCATTTCCCTCAAAGAATATGACTTTGTTATTGAGCAATAATAAAGTGCTATTCTTAGTTTTTCATTATGAGAATCTGGGTGGCTTCTATGAAGTACTTTCAAAGCTGTGCCAACAGGAGTTCCCACCTTTAACTTAGTCCATACACAGTCTCCAACAAAATTACTGACTCAGTGTTCCTACCAGTTTATATATTCAGTGATATCTACTCTATGTAAGCCAATCTCAGCTGTGAGTCTCTCTATTCTACTTTGACTCTCGATATTTGTCTTTTTTCCAAACTTTGGAGTGACAAGTTACTTGTGGACTCAATTCTCTAATGAGTCCAGAAAAAGTCATTTATTAAAGTCAAAGTTTTTTTTAATTTTTTTCTTGTTAGGATGATTAGGAGATACCTTCCAAACTCTTTGCATGTCAGAACTGAAACAAACTAATCATTTCTTTTGAATTTACTAAAAAACTTAAGTCATCCTGATGTCATAAGATAGACAACAGTGAACTAATATGTCATCTTAAAAAGATTTTCTGTACAATTTGGAAAATGTAAGAAAAGAAAAACATAAATCAGGCTTAATTTCATCATGAAATAGTATTCACTGACAAATAAGATACTGCCCCAGGCTTTACATAAAATACTTAACCAGTATGGAAGTTTGCCTTATTAGTAGGCAATTGCCATGCAGTTTCACAAATGATAATTTTCACACAAAAATGATCATTTGTTCTTACTTGAATATTTCACATAAGTATGTATTTTATGCAAATAAATTATTTATTGCTGGTTAGGAAGTTGGATCCAGCAGTGTAAAGAACAAAGAAAAATCCGGGTATGGTGGCTCACTCCTGTAATGCCAGCATTTTGGAAGGTAGAGACGAGAGGATTGCCTGAGCTCAGAGATTCAAGACCAGCAGCCTGGGAAAATTGGCAAGACCTCATCTCTACAATAAATCAAACAGTTAACTGGGTGTGATGATGCACATCTGTAGTTTCAGCTACTTGGGAGGCTGAGGCTAAAGAATCACCTCAGTCCAGCAGTTGAGGCTGTGGTGGCTGCGAATGTGCCACTGCACTGCAGCCTGGGCAACAGGTGAGACTCCGACCAAAAATAAAGGAATGAAGAAAAAGAGGAGGAGATAGGGAAGGAAAAAAAAGGAAAGCAAGAAAAAAAGATGATTCACTATTACACAGAATTTTTTTTTTAGTTTTTGAAACTATTGAACTTGTGATGCATTTCCAGAAAGAGTTAGTTAAACATGAATATTTAGAAAACAAGAGATATAGAAAGGATGATGCCTAAGCTGATTCATAAAACGTGAGTAGAAAAGGCATAAGGGAATGAAGAAAGTAATTCCTAGAAAAGCATAATAAGAGAGTAAGGAAATTCATTACTAGCAGAGTTAAGAGATTACACTGAACCTAAAATTCAGGGTAAAGCTGAGGTGGATTTTGGAGATGTCATGAAATGATAAGAACTGATAGATAATATACAGCACAGTATTTCAAATTGGTTGTTGATGAATCATGTTGAGACTATAATGAAAGCTATGAACCCTATTCCCAGAATCATTACAATTTTATGATGTATATTAACTCACTAGAGTCAATTAGATCATATTAGGTGATATATAGATACAGCGAGCTGGGTCAAGGAGAAAACACTGGGAAAAGTCATTTTTAAGGAAGTAAAAGAAGAGCCCATAAAAAAAATAAAAACGACTAAGAAGAAATAATCAGAGCAAAGGAAGAGAGACTAGAAGAGATTTTTGTCATTTAAAAGACAAAAAGTCAGTCTGCTGTGTCATGCATAACAGAGAGATCCAGAAAGAGAGTTATTAAAAGGTTTTCATTGGAACCAAAATTGTTATTTTTTTTCCTTTTTCCCGTTTTTAAATTTTAGATTCAGGGAGTATGCATTTATGTTTATTATATGGACATATTGTGTAGTGATGGGAATTGAGTCTCAGGTGGCCCACTCCCCAAATAGTGAATATTGGACCCATAAATAATTTCTTAACATTGACACCACTCCTTATTGATGTTCTCAGTGTCTATTATTTTCATCTTTGTGGCTATTTAGCTCCCGCATATGAATGAGAACATGCAGTGTTTGGCTTTCTGTTTCTGAGTCAGTTCACTTAGAATCATGATCTCCAGCTCCACTCATGCTGCTGCAAAGGATGGGATTTCTCTTTTTATGGCTGTGTAGTATGTTATGGTGTATATATTTTCCAATTGTTGGTGGGCACTTAGATTGGGTCTATGATTTTGCTAATGTGAATAGTGCTTCAATGAGCATATGAGCACAGGTATCTTTTTTATATATTGATTTCTTCTCCTTTGGGTAGGTCCCTAGTAGGAGAATTGCTGGGTCAAATGGTAATTCAATTTTTAGTTCTTTGAGAAATCTCCACACTGTTTTCCGTAGCAATTGAACTAGTTTACAATCCCACCAACAGTGATTAAGTGTTCCCTTTTCTCCGCAACTGAGCCAACATCTGTTGTTCTTTCTTTCTAATAGTCATTCTGACGGGTGTGAGGTGACAACTCACTGTGGTCTTAATTTGCATTTCTCTGATGATTAGTGATGTTTAGCACTTTTTCATATGTCTGTTGGCTTGTATGTCTAAGATTATTAAAGTCATGTGTGACCTTTACTTAGGCACATTCTCTGAAATGTTGAATACATATAAATTTTTATAGATTGTATAGTGGGTAAGATTTGAGTAAGTAGGGACTACGAGCAGGGGGATTTAGGTGTAGCTGATAAGGGAGGAAGAGAATAAAAGAGAATCTAAAAAAAGGCACAAGATCTAGGCAAAGCCTGCTACTTTAAAATGGGAGAACTTGATCTTTTTCATAGCATGGGGGTGGGGAACAGTGGAAAGGAAATGCTGGGGAAATGAGGAAAAAATGTGTATAACTAATGAAGTCTCTAAGAAGGCAGCAAGGGAATGGATCAAGGCACTAGATTATTGTGAATGGGAAGCATGACAATTCAAAAGCTAAACTATCAGCTCCAGAGAATAGAGATATGTCTCATTTATCACTATTATACTCCCAGTACAGTGCCTGGAACAGTATTTTCATCTTCCACGAAGGTCTTTTTTAACTTTCATGAAAAAAATTGCACTTGCTCTTTTGCACATCAACTCACATCCCTTGTGCCCTTATGGAATTACCTTTTTACTTGAACAAATTTTTGTTTTTTTCAATTAGATAAACATCAATCAAGAAATTGAGGAATCATCAGAAAGACAAAGATTTACATGCAAAATTGTTTGTTAGAGTTGCATTTATAATAGAGGATAAATGGAGACCTGCTAAATGTCTAACAATGGAAAAATGGTTAAGTAAATAATACTGTATTCAAATAATATGCTTGTTGAAATTATGTCTTATTATGCATTATGTATTAATCTATTATTTCTGAGACACAGTAGATGCTCAATAAATATTAGTTTAATAAGTCAATAATCACCTGGAAAGATTAGATTAATATAGGCCCATTGTGAATGCTTTTATCTTATTGACAGAAGGATTCCTAACCCTTGTGAAATTCCATATTGGACGCTAAAACTTCCACTTTGTTACTGGAAGTTTGAGTTAAGAGAATATTTTAGGGAAGTTCCTTTCCACTGTGTGTGTCTGCTTTCTGTGTCACTATCAAATAGAAGTGGGTATCGGCTAGCAAGCCCTAGCCCTAGTTCAAAAAATAATTCTGAATTGTTATCATATGCAATACCCTGCAGTCAAAGATCATCATTCCTCACTAGCCATATTTTGGAGGATAGCTATATAGAGATCATTTAGTTAAACTGACACTTACTTCACCCCTCTTTATGCCCTCTTCAATATTTCAGGGACTAGAGTCTGGAAACATCATTTGAAGAACACTCAGCAAGCACTTGCATGACAATTGAAAGTAGAAGGTATTGAGAAGCAGAAACTACCATTATTTTTCACTAGTGGCAGAAGTGAGAGTTTACAGCAGCTTCCAGGTGTTCCCCTACACACCATCTGACTTGTAGTGCAGGTGGCTGTGACCATTCAGTGTATCCTTCAGATCTTGACCTGCCACATAGTAACTTCCTGATTCCTTGAAAACTAGCCACAAAACTACCACCTACCATATACTGTTGTCAGAAAACCTCTGCCAAAATGTTTCTGATTATGGCATGACTTTGCTCAAATCTTTCCAAAGAATATAGAATAAATAATAGACTCCTAAGTGTGATGCCTAAGATCTTCTATGATTTATGTCTTCCATTTGCTTTTCCAGGCATTTACCTCCTTTACCACACACCTAACCATCTAAAATAAGACTGGACCTCTGGCGGTATTCCAGACAATGACAAATCTTAGTTGCTAGCTCAGTATTTTTTTACCTCTTTCATCTGTCTTGTTAAAATTTTACTCACTCTTTCAATCTCAGACCAAACATCATTTCTCTATAAATAACTTTTGATCACATCAGCTTTTTTCTTTGACACCTCACAGGTCATTTTCTTTATTACTCTCATAGGTTTGAGGCAATTCAGAGTAGTAAAAAAAGGCAGTTGAAAACCACAGACTAAAATTTAGAAGGTCAACCAAGATTGAAAGTATAGATTTTGAAATGTAACATATAAAAGTGATAAAATACTAAATAAAAGTTATTAAACTTTGGTAAATAAGCATTTTAGCTGGCATATTTAAATCCATGTTTTCCTAGTTTATATTTGAGAGTGCAAAATAAAAGACACTAGGCTTAAATTATCTAATTAAAAAGTTGAACCAAATCACTCAGCAAAAGTAGTTCAACCCATGAAACTGAGATCGTGTTACCTTTTGTGATAATTGCCCATTAGAAAGATCTATACTTGTTCTATGCTTGGTGAACTCTTGTTTTAAAGTTGGGTTAATTTCCCTTAGCTATTTTGCAGATAATGTAAGCATATTGAAAAAGATTCTCTACAGGTCTTCGCAGCATTTTCTTCCTAAAACATGGTTCTGATTATTTATTCATCCATGCATGTATTCCCTCGACTTTTGAGCATATATAACATGCAAAGCTCAGAGGCAGAAATTGAAAGTGGGAAATGACTGGTGAATTTAAAGAACAACAACTGCTATGGATGACTGGTCTACTGATTTCCTAAGAGAAATAGTAGGAGAAAGGACTTCTAAGGTCAAATGAAGTCAGATCATTAGAGGACCTTAGCTAGTTAGGCAAAGAGCTCTAATTTATTTAGTGGGCAAAGGAAAATAAGGAAATTTTTGGCCAGGAAAATAAGATAATCAGGGATATGACTTAGAAAAAATGTGACTAATGCAGGCAGAAGATTGGAAGCTAGGGAAATACTTAGGCAACAATTACATTTATCTATGTGATAGAGTGATAATCAATTCAGTTGAAACAGAAAGGGAGGAAAAAAGATGGAAAGAGATTTTGGAAGATTTTCTAAAACTACAATTTGGAAACTGGTCAGATGCATGGGACACAAACAAGTTCGGCCTAAAAATTTGCAATGCCCTATGTAAATAAATGATGTCAAAAATGAAAACTGAAATGTGGAGTCTCTTGTTCTAAAGGCATCAAAAATGCCCATAGTAAAATACAAAGTTTATTCCCTTATACTCTCATTACTTGCAAAATGTAAGAGGGGTAATAGAGATAAGTAAGAATATAAACTTCAAAGTTATTTTTTAAAAATTGGTGTCATTTTATATAATATAATAAATAATAATGCTCTAATAATGTGATATTGATTGGACATAAAATTTTTCTGACTCACTTTTCTGCAGTCATTATATCATCAAAATTTATACTTTTAATATAAAATACTTTATTTTCAATTAAAAAATTGAAATAATTTAATTGAAAACACATTTGCTCTTGGCATATGCAAGATCTCAAATAATTTTTTGATAATTTGTAATTTTAAGAAGGGTTTCTGCTGATGCAAATGTTATTGAAGTGGTTAAAAGTATTTTGCAGAATATACAAAAATTGGGACAAATTTCTAATAAATTATTAAAAATATATATTTTGTACAGCTAGAGTTAAGGATCTCATAAAACAATTTTTTCTAAAAAATTAAAATTTTCATACAAATAAATTTTATGTAATATATTTTTAAATGTAAATTCATAATTCATAATTTTAAAATTTATTTTAAAATCTGTTTTTTTATTAACGTGTGAAGGTTAGGTATATAAATCATTAAAAAGGCTTTATTATTTGTACATCATTCAAAGCATCTGTTTATATATTTTATCACTGTATTTTTAATTATAAGAAATTAATTATAAAATTGTTCTTTGAATTTTTATTGAAAATGTTATTTTTGATTGGCTGTGATGAACTTTAAATTTAATTTTTTTCTGTTCAATTAATTTCATTTCTAAGCGCATGAATGTAGTATTTATTTTGCAATGTTGTAGCACTTTGTAAAACTAGAAATTTAAAATTCTTTAAAAATTCTAATCATTCCCTGATATGCATTCTTGCAACGTTCATGAGTACACGTTTATTTGTAGTATTTACTGACAGTTTCCTTTCTGATTGCTAGCAGTTCTTGTCCCAACACTCTGGCTGAAGAATTAACATTCTTGCAAACCCCACAGTGACAGGCACTGGGGACAGAGGGTAAGCTGGCCTCTCACTGCAGGGCTTGGTACTGCTTCCAAGTGAAATCTCTTCTCTCTCCCAGTCATGGTCACTTCTGCTGTTACTATCACTAATCTGGGCCCAGCTACTAGAAGGCCGCCTCCTCAGAGCCTTGCAGGGCATGAATGTCCTCGAGGCATGCCATGTCTGCCTGCCTGGACAGCTGCTGGGTGTGCTGCCCCTGTGCCTGCAGCTGCTGGGAGGCTACAACCCTACTGCCTGACATATTTCCTCTCCTCCATTTCTGCATCTGCTCTTTGTCCCATTACACTGCACTTACAAAATACATATAAGTTCAAAGCTAAAGTGAAAAGTATCCAGATGGTGAGAGCAGAACATTAAACTAATATGGGGGGTCCTTTTCAGCATGGTGTCTGTGGGATTGCATGGGTCATGGCCCATGAAGCTACCCTGACACTCAGGAGAGGAAAGAGTTTGAGATAGTTATTAACACAGGGACCCGTGTAAGCAGCGGAACAGGTTGTATTAGTTTGTTTTGCATTGCTCTGAAGGAATACCCGAGGATGGGTAATTCATAAAGAAGAGGGATTTATTTTGGCTCATGGTTCTGCAGACTACAAGAAGCAGGGTGCCATCACCTGCCTCTGGTGAAGCCTCGGGAAGCTTTAACTCATGGTGAAAGGCAAAGGAGGAGCAGGCATGTCACATGGTAAGACTGGGAACGAGAGAGGGAGAAAGTGTCAGACTCTTATTAACAATCATATCTTTTACGGAGTAATAAATGGAGAATTTACTCATTACCTCAAGAATAGCTCCAAGCCGATCACGAGGGATCCATCCCCATGACGCGGTCATCTCTCACCAGGCCCCACCTCCAACACTGTGATCACATTTCAGCATGATATTTGGGGAGGACAAATATTCAAACTGTATCACAGGTAATATAAACCAGGTCTTGAAGAATTAGTTTGAAAGGGATAGAAAGTGGAAAGAGGCAGAAGACAGTGAGTTCCATTTTAATAATCAGTAGAATGGGGAAGCAAAACATAAGCCTAGTGAAAGTTAAAGCAAAAAGCACTTCAGATAGAGACAAATAGCTATGAAATAAACTCCCCCCTCTTTCTCATTTACTTTTTCATTTTACTTTTTGGACTCTCTTTTCAAGTTCATTTTCCCCTTCACCTCCCTTTCATGTCTCAGGGATACAGTAACTCAATTCTAATACGGTTAATTCATCTCTGATGCATAACTTTGACACTTCTCAGGAAGGAACATAACTCCAATCAATGAAATAGAAGTAACGCATAGAAGGCACACAGTTTCTGCCTGGTTCTCTTGGAACTCTCATCCTTCAGGCCTCTCCTGGGACACTACCTTTCAGAACTCAGCCCCATGCTGTAAGAAGCCCAAGAGAATTGTGGGTGATTCAGGCTCCACCCCAGCTAAGTACAACTTTTTAGTCATCTCAGCCCAGGTACCATACCTGTGAATGAAGACGCCAACGGCTGGTTTGAGCCTCGAGGAGACTAGTCCTTAGTTGTCACCCTCAGCCTTCACAACTTTCCAGCTGAGGGCCCAGACATCATAGAAGAGAGACAAGCCATTCCGTCTAAGCCTGTTTGGATTCTTCACCTACAACATCAAAACAGAATAACACGGTTGTTTTATACCACTAAATTTTCCATTGGTTTGTAACCCAGCAATAATAAGTGGGGTGGCCTCTCTCCTCAATGTAAGTTGAGACAAAAAGAATTTCTTTCTCTTTTTCCTCTCAACTCACTGGGATGGGCTAAAATATTTTGAAGACACGTATCAAAATCCTAAGGGTAACAAAAATAATCTAGAAAATATACAGCATGTACATGAAAAATCTTTACACTTAAAAGAGTTAGAATTCTGATACTAGTATATCTAATTTGTTTATAAGTACACATTCATTTTATTGTATGAGAACCCAGTAAAGTATATTTTTAAATTCTTAAACTGCTTTTATTATCTACCACTCTTTCCTTTGCATCTCTTCATTCTTAAGGAGATGCTATGTCCTTTACCAAGGAAGTGACAATATGACCAGGTCTTAAAAGATAACTTGTGTCTGGCAAATAGTTAAAACTCAACAAATATTTTGAAGAAATGAATAAAATGAGCAAAGGCCTAGAAAGAAAAAAAATGAAAAAGAAATAGTGGCCAGGAGAAGCAGTATTGTGTCCTATAGCTCAGCTGTGAGATGCTGAGATGTCTGAGTGTGCTTCTAAAGAAAACGGCAATACCAGCTAAGTGCAATGGGCTCAAAAAGAGAAACTTCTGTAATTCCCCAGTCAAATCAGAAAATGTGAGCATTTTCTGCCAAACACACGAGCCATGGGATTTATTTGAACCTGAAACATACTTTTACAAACTTTAATGTCACAGAAATAAGCCTTTAGCCAAAAGCTTCTTGATACTTCTTCATCTTAATGTTTAATTACATGAGCTATTTTAAAACATAATTCATTGCAATTGAGTATTAAAAGTATCTATAATAAAGACTTTTGAAACTTCTTGTAAATTTCACCAAATTTTCCTTCATTTATCTTTTTCTGCATATGATTTGAAACATCAAAGTTTTTTTTGTTTGGGGGGTTTTTTTGAGTTGGAGTCTCACTCAGTTGCCCAGGATAGAGTTCAGTGGCATGCTCACGGACACCCCAGTGTCGACCTGCTGGACTCTGGAGATCCTTCCACCTCAGCTTTCCAAGTAGCCGGAACTACGGGTGTGTGCTACTACGCCCGGCTGATTTTTTTTATGTTATTGTAGAGAGGAGGTCTCACCATGTTGCCCAGGTTGTTCTCAATCCCTCAGGCTCAGGCAATTCTCTCACCTCAGCCTCCCAAAGTGCTGGGATTACAGGCTTGAGCTACCGCGCCTGACCTCAAAGTTATTTTTTTAAAGTTAAGAGTCTATTTTACTTAATAAGTATTTATAGGGCTTATAATTACAGCAGTGAAATGCAACTCAACAACTAAAAGTTAAAACAGTAACTAAAGAGGCTTGATTTTTATAAAATTTAACAATATGAAATCATAGAATAGAATCTACATGGTCCACATAGTTGTGGTATTATATATCTAGGTATCGCTGTGTACGTATGTTGGGGCAAGGATGAAAAATAATCAGGGATTTGTGGTGACATGAAAAACTAGCTGTACTTCTAAAAAATAAATGCAAAAATTTAGGTTTTGTAAAAATATTTTTTCTAAACCCAATTTGTAGATTTTGCACCAAACACCTGAACACTGACTCATTTTATATTCTCCTTGAAAATACCTATTGATTTGAGGAAAGTGGTCCCCTCTCTGTCTTTGAGGTGTCAATAGAGGATGACTCATTAGTCAAACAAGGATCTCAAATCTCTCCTAATCCAAACCACTCTGCAGGTTTTCACAAGAATAGCAGACATTGCAATGCTAGAGATAGAATACAAAATATTTTATGCTTGAGTTTTACTTTATATTCATGAGTAAATTATTGATAAAATAGGCTTAACTATGCTTTTGTGTTCTGTGGGTTTAATCTAAGATGAAAGCTGGCAAAATATTTTTTATCTAACTCTAATTATCTTTGTATTGAGTGAAGAAAAACATTACCATTATCAAAATTTCTCTTCTTGTTCCTGCTCCACTCCCCACCTGTTTTTAACATTTGGGAATAATTCTATGCTTATACTTTCAGATAAAAAAATATACACATATACAGTGTTTGCTTATAATTAAAAATTTAGCATCTTTACAATTTTCAAATATTTTGCAGTTTTCATAAGAAACAAAATAACATACTACAGCATCAATACAAATGATATACTCTTAGGAAAGATAATGATCTTTGACTACTTTTCAGCCATTTACACCATCATTTGAGTGATTTTGGATCTTGTTATATAATCAACGTATGGAAAACATAAGTTTGCTGAAGCACAAAGAGAAATTCTGCTCATTCACTGGGTCATTTAACAAAACATTTCTCCCCCTTACTCTGGTTCTTTTAAGCAAGACAAGAGAAAAATTTTAAAATTTGAAATAATAGACCTCTGTCTAATCAGCTTTATTATTTTTTGCTGGTGCTGCTTTTTTGTTTTAATTTCATCATTCTCTGTCAATAGTAATGCATCGTTCAGCTTTTACCTTCCCTGCAGACAGCCTTTTGCTGAATATGGAATATTTCAAACATTCATGTCATCCTGCACAGCTTACCTGGCAAAGGTTGCTGGGACAAAAAAAAAAAGGTCCTAGTAGTCTATGAGACCCATGACTAGTTATGCGAGCACTATCACTTGGCTGTTTTCAAAGATGGACTTTTATTTGTCCCTTTAATTTTCTCATCTGGGAATGGGGACGGAGGTCAGTCTAATGGTGATAGCCAATCACATCTTAACCACATCATGGGGGCAAATCTAATGAAAACAGTTGTAGCAAGTTGCTTGTTATTTCCCTCTTTGTATGCATGCCCCTTTGCAAAGTGATTTTCCTCTCTCACTGAATCTGAATCAGGGTTCATATTGTGACTTTGTTTGGCTGTGTACAAGTTCCAATCCTGGGCTTTGCATGCATCCACACTCTTTCAGAACCCCGCACTGCCATATGAACAAGACCAAGCTGGCCTCCTGGAGGATGAGAGGCTCTGTGAAGACAGGCTTCAATTTTCCCAGCCATTCCTGCTGACCCCATCATATAGATTCACTGATCCCAAGCAACCAATCAACTGACTACAGGAATACAAGTAAGTTGGAACAAGATCACGTCAGACTGTCCCAGACCTTAACGATGCAGCTGAGCTCAACTTTGCAATATCTGAGTTTAAAAAAAAATTGTTATTTTAAGCCACTAAGTTTTGGAGTGGTTTTTTATACAGCAAAAGCTAACTGATAAAGCATTTCATCATGATTTGTTACCTCATTGGAGATACCTTCTCTATGCTGTCACAGAGATATTGAACAACCAGTAATAATAATTCTCACTAACAGAGAACTCGCTGAATTTTGTAAACATAATGTGTTCTATTTTCAAGCTGCAATATATGGAATACATTTCTTGGCAGAGGTAAAAACATGAAGATTTTAGTATAAATTATTTAACTGGCAATTTGAAAATAAAATTGACTCAATCATTTGGTTTATAATTTCCTTACCTTATAAAATTCAGCCCAATGAATAGTAATACCACACATGATTTATTCTAGGTAATACTGAATGATACTTAGAACAAATTTAACTAAATAATTTGGACACATTTGATTGGACTTTAGCCATATTAATAAATATAGTTGAAACTCACTTACTAAAATCTTCTAAAATTTCCAAAAACTTAATTGAATTTTTTAGTAGTAAATATTTTAGTAGTAAATCATAGGGACCAAATTTAAAATAATCTAAATGCCTTTGGTTCTATAATAAATATATCCATTTCGGATACATACAAATATGAAAATCATTTTTACAACTTCATGTAGCACCTTTGAGTCTTAGCTATATTCTCATTTCCTTCATCCATTCCTGTTATTCTGTAGTCTGATCAGTTATTAAAACTTCAGCAGGTCTGTGCTGGAGCTGGAAAGGAAGGAGGGGAGCCGAGTATGTCCCCACAGCCATCTGTCCAGGCTTCAAATAAGGATCAAATCGAGGACTTCTGGCAAGATGGCGATGGGGCAACCTGGTCTGTGAAGCCCTCTGCAAAGGAGAGCTGCAGTGGGTCTCTGGCTCTCGCCCCGGGGGCTGCGGACCCCAACATCGCAGCTTGCTCTTCATACAGAGCTTGGCCGTTGCCACCGCTGGGGCATCGCAGCAGACTGGACAGCCACTGCAGTGTAGACACCGCTGCCGCAGCTGCCGCCAGTAGCACATTGCACCACCCAGGCCGGAGGTGATCCACGACTTCAGTCCTTGAAGCCCCTTCAGGGAAGACCTGCTGGGATTGCTGCCACCTCTCCTGTGACCTAGACATCCTGCCCTCCGTGAGTCTCCTGCCTGCGCCCTGAGGCAGGCACCCATCTCCAGTCTCTGCTGGTTCCTGTCTGGCCCCACCCACTCTGGGACGAGCAGCTGAGATAGCACCACCTGCTGGCGATTCAAGGTAACAACACCAAAACGGGAGAAACAAGTTTGAAAAAGACATAGGCCAGAGTGGTGAACAGAGGGTGATTTGAACTGTCCTTCACAGCAGACCAGGGGCAACTGACCCTAACTGCAAACTAATTTACCTGCTTGAAAAGAAAGCTAGAAATCAGAACTAAAAGGACATTGGACTTAAATGAAAAGTCCCAGAGTGTGCTTCATTGATTCTGTTAGTTTAATGACTTAATTCTATTCCTACTGTATTATTCCTTTTTTTTCTTTTTTTCTTTTCTCTTTCTTTTCTTCTCTTTTCTACTCTCTGTAAACCATATCTTTGTATAGAGGAACAGCACACCAATAAGGTGGTTGGTTAGCTTGTATGTTAGCGTCACTATATGTTTTATTTTTTTTTTTGTATAGGAGTTGGTTCATCTGTAGCTGTGGTCTATTGTTTTTATCTGTTTCAGTATGGATCTCTCTCTCCATTTGTTAGCACATGTTTGTTTCCCCCCTTACTCCTTTATCTCTCCACCCCTCTCTTCAACCCACTGATTGCTCCATTCTCTTCCCTCTGCTAACCACATTTTATTTCAGGGAGTAAACCTACAGCCCCACTGCATGGAGAGATTCCAAGCCAGTGGGAAGTGGGTTCCAGATTATCCACACAACTGTCAGCGAATACCAGGACCTGCAGATAGATTTTGAATCACAGTTCCCCCCTTAAGTAAATCTCAAAACTGCAAAAAGGACGACCCCCAACCTACAGTGCAATTCCAGAATTCAACAAAGTAAGAGGGCATACATAAAGAATAGGAGATTGAACAAACAGAAGTAAAACCAATCCCTTTACCACTGAATAACAGAACTAAAGAAGATGGTGACGTAGAGGGAAGGAAAAAGTAGGGAGGGGGAAAAACCGCACAAATGAAGAAAAACCAAAAGAAGAATATAGGTCTCACACAGACCACTGGGAGATCAGACACTGAGAAAACAGATTCTGGAACACAAACAATGAAGAGCCCCCAGAATGACTGGTCACATACAACAAACACAGAAATCAAGACATTAATGGAGAGAATTTAAAAAATTGAGGAGAGACAAGAGGAAAATAGGAAGGAGCTGATGTCAGAAATAACAGCAGTAAAGAATACTGTGATGGAAATGAATAACAGACTAATAAGCATGGAAAGCAGAATTATCTAAGCAGAAGAAAGAATCTCAGAGCTCGAAGACCAAAACACAGAACTAACTCAAACTGTCAAAAGCATAGAAAAGAAGCTCAGCAAGACAGAACAAAACCTGCAAGAGATGAATGATCACTTCAAGAGACCAAGCCTAAGAGTAATTGGGCTTCCTGAGGCAGAGAGAGAAACAGAAGCCACACTGGAACAAACATTTCATGAAATCATTCAAGAAAACTTCCCTCATCTCATCAAGGATGAAAAAATCCAAACACAAGAGATTCAGAGAACCCCTGCAAGACAACAAATGAGAAGACCAACTCCCAGACACATAATAATTCCTCTAAACAAAGTAGCTATAAAAGAAAAAATCCTAAAGGCAGCAAGAGAAAAAGGCCAGACTACCTACCAGGGAAAACCATTTAGAATAGCAGCAGATTTATCCACAGAAACCCTTCAGACTAGGAGAGCCTGGAGCCCTATCTTCAAAGTTCTAAAAGAGAAACAATTTCAACCAAGAATAACCTACCCAGCTAAACTAAGCTTCATCAGTAAGG
The DNA here is from genome assembly GCA_027257055.1 of Cephalopachus bancanus. Lineage (NCBI taxonomy): Eukaryota > Metazoa > Chordata > Mammalia > Primates > Tarsiidae > Cephalopachus > Cephalopachus bancanus. Next base: position 2,039,740 of record JAPVLO010000257.1, read on the forward strand.
GAGAATTGAAATATTTTCCAGATATCCAATCCCTAAGAACCTGCGCTGCCACCAGACCACCTCTACAAGAAACACTTAAGAAAGTACTGAACACAGAAGAAAAAGAAAAAAGAACAAAAACATTCTTCACAAGAGTACAGGCAAAAGATTAAAAACACACATGAGCCAACTCCAAAACCCAAAGAAAGACAACAAACAAACTGGAACAACTCTCTAAGAATCTTATGACAGGGATGAACTCTTGCATTTCAATTAGCCTAAATGTGAATGGACTAAATACACCACTGAAAAAACACAGAACGGCAAAATGGATAAAATATCATCAGGCAACATCTATTGCCTTCAAGAGAGTCACCTCACTAGAAAGGACACCCACAGACTCAAAGTAAGAGGATCAGAAACAAACTTTCAAGTGAATGAAATACAAAAGAAAGGAGGAGTAGTGATCTTAATTTCAGACAAAATACCCTTCAAGCTACTAAAAATCAAAAAAGATACAGAAGGCCACTACATAATGATAAAAGGCTCAATCCATCAACAAGAAATATCTATCCTAAACATATATGCACCCAACATAGGTGTGCCAACTTTCATAAAGCAACTTCTAGGAAAACTAAAGAAAGATATTGACTCTAACATCATCATAACTGGGGATTTTAATACCCCACTCACAACCTTGGACAGATCATCAGGACAAAAAATCAGCAAGGAGATCCGGAACCTCAATGTGACTTTGGACCAAATGGACTTAATTGATACCTACATAACACTCCATCCAAAGACCACAGAATATACATTCTACTCATCACCACAAGGGACGTATTCTAAGATCAACCACATAATTGGCCACAAATCACGCATAAGCAAATTTAAAAGGACCGAAATTCTACCATGCACCTTCTTGGACCACAGTGGAATAAAAATAAACATTGACACTAACAAAGTCCCCCCAAAACCCACAAAGACATGGACACCAAACAGCATTATGCTAAACAACTCCTGGGTCAATGATGAAATCAAAACAGAGATCAAAAGATACCTGGAAACAAATGAAAATGAAGAAACATCTTACCAAAATCTCTGGGATGCCTTGAAAGCTGTAGTAAGAGGGGAATTTATATCCCTACAAGCACACATGAAGAAAATGGAAGGAACACAAATTAAGAACCTAACAAGTCACCTAAAGAAGCTGGAAAAGCAAGACCACAAAAACCCTAATTTCAGCAGAAGAATCCAGATCAACAAAATAAAAGCCCAAATCCAGGACATAGAAGACAAAAAGATAATACAAAATGTCAATGAAACAAAAAGTTGGTTCTTCAAAAGGATAAACAAGATCGATGGTCCCCTAACTAGACTGACCAAGAAAAAATGAGAAAAAAACCAAATAAGCACAATCAGAAACACAAAAGATGAAGTCACATCTGACCATGAAGAAATACAAAAGATCATTAGAGACTACTACGTACACTTGTATGGAAACAAATTTGAAAACCTTAAGGAAATGGAGGACTTTCTGACATCACACAACCTACCTAGATTGAAACAAGAAGAAATTAAGACCCTAAATAGACCAATAACAATCAAGGAAATCGACTACGTAATAAGAAAACTCCCTACAAAAAAAGCCCTGGTCCAGATGGCTTTCCAGCAGAATTCTACAAGACTTTTAAGGAGAAGCTGACACCAATCCTATTGAAGGTATTCCAGGCGATTGAAAAAGATGGAACTCTCCCCAAATCATTTTACGAAGCCAACATCACATTGATACCCAAGCCAGGTAAAGATCCAACAAAGAAAGCGAACTACAGGCCAATATCTTTGATGAACATAGATACTAAAATTCTCAACAAGATCCTAGCAAACCGAATTCAGCAATACATCTCAAAAATCATCCATCATGACCAAGTAGGCTCCATTCCTGGGATGCAAGTCTGGTTCAACATTCGTAAAACCATAAATGTAATTAAATACATCAAGAGATGTCAAAACAAAAACCACAGGATTATATCATTAGATGCAGAAAAAGCTTTTGATAAAATCCAGCACCCCTTCTTGATAAAAACCCTTGAATATCTAGGCATACGGGGAACATACCTCAAAATAGTAAAAGCCATCTACGAGAAACCCACAACCAGCATACTCCTAAATGGACAAAAATTGGAACCATTTCCCCTGAAAACTGGAACAAGCCAAGGATGGCCACTCTCACCTCTCCTGTTCAACATTGTATTGGAAGTCCTGGCTCGAGCAATCAGAGAAGAGGAGGCAATCAGGGGTATCCAAATAGGAAAAGAGGAAGTCAAGTTAGCTCTCTTTGCAGATGATATGATTGTGTACCTTGAAAACCCAAGAGAATCTGTCAAACCTCCTTACACTGGTAAAGGCCTTTGGCAAAGTCTCAGGATACAAAATAAATGTACAAAAGACAATCGCATTTCTCTACACCAATTATAAACAAACAGAAACCACAAAAAAAAAGGAATACCTTGGCATCTTCCTAACCAGAGACATGAAAGACCTTTGCAGTGAAAACTACAAAACACTGCTCAAAGAAATCAAAGATGACACAAACAAATGGAAAAATATCCCATGCTCATGGATTGGAAGAATCAACATTGTGAAGAAGTTCATCTTACCTAAGGCAATCTACAAATTCAATGCAATACCCATCAAATTACCAGCAACATTCTTCTCAGACCTAGAAAAGACAACACAGGAATTCATATGGAAACACAAACTTCTGCAAGACCAAAGAAACCATCAAGAGAGCAGGGAGACAGCCTACAGACTTGGAAAAAGTATTTGCCAACACCAGGTCTGACAAAGGCTTAACATCCTGGATTTACAAGGAACTAAAACATGCTGAAAAGAAAAAAACAAACAACCCCATTATAAAATGGGCAAAAGATATGAACAGACACTTCACAAAAGAGGACATCCGAGCAGCCAACAAACACATGAAGAAATGTTCAACCTCACTAATCATCAGGGAGATGCAAATCAAAACCACACTGAGATACCACCTAACTCCAGTCAGAATGGCAATTATCAACAACTCAAAAAATAACAGCTGCTGGAGAGGGTGTGGTGAAAAGGGAACACTTCTACACTGTTGATGGGATTGTAAACTAGTGCAACCTCTGTGGAAAGCAGTGTGGCGATGCCTAAAAGCTCTAAATATCAACCTCCCATATGACCCTGCAATCCCCCTACTGGGGATATACCCAGAAGAACTTAAATCACTCTATAAAAAAGATAAAAAAGATAACTGCATATGTATGTTTATCACAGTGTTGTTCACAATAGCAAGAACCTGGAAACAACCATGCTGCCCATCAAAAGAGGACTGGATTTAAAAAATGTGGTACATATACATGATGGAATACTATGCAGCCATAAAAAAGAACAAAATCATGAATTTCGCAGCAACCTGGATGGAACTAGAGTCTATAATACTGAGTGATCTCTCACAGAAACAAAGATCCAAGTATCACATGTTCTCATTCATATAATGGACCTTGAACATCCAATGTAATACTATAAGAAAATGACTGATGGTACTGGGAAACTATGGGGGATGGGAGGGAGATGGGATTAACAATAGCAAATATCTGTCTGGGGATGGGGAAACACCTCTTATCAACAGGGTGCCTGAATGAAACGTAATTGTACACCTAACCCTTAACTGTGCCCCACAAAACCATAATAAAAAATATTGATTATGGAAAAAAAAACTTCAGCAAATGTCTAATTTATCATCTTTACCTCACAAATTCCTTCTTTAAAAGGTATCTGCCCTTCCCTTCTTTCTGGTCTCAGGTACAAATAATCTACCTGGATGGGTAGAGCTGACTTTCTGATCACACACAGTAGGCACAATACCTAGGGCCTACAATACTTTTAGGAGTCTGTAAACATGTTTTCATTTTAATTTATTTTAAAATCAGAAGTAAAACCAATGTAATAATAACCACCACCAGGGAAAGGAGACTATGTTTAGCAAATCATACTGGGAAAACTGACTGACCACATGCAAAAGAATGAAACTGGATCCTTACCTATCACCATATACAAAAAGCAACTCAAAACTGATCAAAGACCTAAAAGTAAAACCTCAAATTATAAGAATCCTAGAAGAAAGCATAGGAAACATCCTTATGCATATTCAGGTAGGCAACAATTCTTGACAAAGTCCCCAAAAGCAAATGCATAAAAGCTACAATAGACAAGTGGGACTTCACCAAACTGAAACGCTTTTGCATAGTAAAAGAAACCATCAAGAGAGTAAAGAAACAACCCATGGAATGAGAAAAAATATTTGCAAATTATGTATCTGACGAAGGCCTCACATTCAGGATCTATAAGGAACTCAAACAAAGTGAAAAGAAAAAAACAAACACCCCCACTAAAAAGTGAGCAAAGGACATAAACAGACACTTCTCAAAAGAAGACATACAAACTGCCAACAGACACATGAAAAATTGCTCAGCCTCACTAATCCTCAGAGAAATGAAAATCAAAACTTGAATGAGATACCACCTAACTCAGGTAAGGATGACCATCATTAATAAGTCAAAAAAAAAAAAAGATACTGGTGCAGATGTGGAGAAAAGGGAACAAAGGAATACTTCTACACTGTTGGTGAGAGTGAAAGCTAGTTCAACCTCTATGGAAAGCAGTGTGATGATTCCTAAAAGCACTAAAATTGACCTTTCACACGGTCTGGCAGACCCTCTCCTGGGACTATACCCAGAGGAACATAAGTTGTTCTGCAAAAAAGATGCCTGCCCATGCATGTTTATTGCTACACTATGCACAATAGCAAAAACATGGAGACAACCCTATTGCCCATCAAAAGAGAACGAATAAAGAAAATGTGGTACATACGCAATAGAGTATTACGCAGCCATAAAGAACAAAATCATGGACTTTGCCACAAACTTGATGGAGTTGGAGACCATCATACCAAGAGATCTATCACAGAAACAAAGAACTGAATACAGCATGCTCTCACTTATAAGTGGGACATGAACATCAATCACATTAGCACAAGGATTGGCGGTTGTTGGGCACTGCTAGGATAGGGGAGAAGGGCAGAGAGTGGGGTCATGTGACAAGACCATTTATTTTGGCCTTACCTCTCTCCTTCTTTATCTCCCTTGCCTTAGCAGCACAGTTAGAGTTGGAGACAGCAATATATGATTAGCATCCCTTGGAAACCCAGTTTACTCCCTACCTCCCAGCCTACCTTTATGTTCTCTTGACAAAAATAAATTAGCACAGCATTATTTGAACTTTCCTATGGAGTGAAGGGTGTGGCTACAGACTGTTCGATTGGTAACAACAAACAAACAAAAAAATCTGCATAATAATAATCCCTGCCCCAGTTAGTAATCCCAGGAGAATGTGAAGATAGGAAATAGGAAGTACTTCCCCTCTTCATTTCAAATGCACAATGTACATGTCATGTAACATAAATAATAATAATATGCAAAATGTACAGAAATAAATAGCAAAAGTTTGCCTAGAGGGGAAAATACATCTTATACCATTTAGACAAATAAATTGATTATTTCAAATTTTGTCCTGAGAACATACTTTTCCAGGGCACATTAAAAGAGAATTTTTTTTTTCTAACTGTAGGCACACAAATGTCCTTTTTCTTTTGTTACCATAGGCTGACTTTTTTTTTTTTTTTTTTTTTGAGTTGGAGTCTCACTCTGTTGCTCAGGCTGGAGTACAGTGGCACACTCGTGTCCACCCCGGCGTCAACATGCTGGGCTCCGGTGATCCTTCCGCTTCAGTCTTCCAAGTAGCCGGAACTACAGGTACACACTACCAGCCCAGCTAATTTTTGATTTATTGTAGAGATGAGCTACCAGCCCAGCTAATTTTTGATTTATTGTAGAGATGAGCTACCAGCCCAGCTAATTTTTGATTTATTGTAGAGATGAGATCTTGCCAAGTTTCCTGTGCTGGTCTTGAACGCACAGACTCAGGCAATCCATTTGCCTCGGCCTCCCAAGGTTCTGGGATTACAGGTTGAGTCACTGAGCCCAGCCTAGCTTTTTTTGAAAGCAAAATTTAATAATTTTTTATAAAATTGGAACAACTTGCTGGCAGAATCAACCCTAAATGGATATTAGATGAAATTTATTTTAATTTAGATATCAAAATTGTATTACAAAGTTACCTCTTTTGTAAATTGGTGTTTTTATTAGAAGTAATGTTTCTTATTGTAAGGTTTTAAAACCTCTAGAAGCCATCACATTGTATAAGTTATGGTTTGAAATTAATTACATGTAAAGCTGAATGAGATTTAGAGTTCCTCAAATACAGTCACTTTCTTCATTCCTTTCTTTTTGAAATGTCTGTCATTTGAAACTGTTAGCTACAAAAGGCCAAGATATACAATTTTAAGTCTTCTAGAGTTTGTGTATATAAAACATAAAAGTAAAAAGAGCCACATATTTTTAATGTAATTAATTTATAAGACTATAAAAGCATTTAACAGAAAACAAGCTGAAAAGCTAGAATATAAGCCAAATCTATCTACTCCAAATTCCATAATCTTTTTATTATATCAGTGATGACAACCTATGACACAACCCATCTCGACTCACTCCCATGGCAGACATTGCTAATCCAATTATGACCATTTTCTGCTGCCTTCTGCCACTCCTGGATGTGGTCTCTAAGTACTTCTCAACACAGAGAAGTTCACAAAAATCTACCATAAGCAAGAGTGCAATCTGAAACTTCTTTGCAATATCTCTCCTGTATCTGTAGCTTGTGTAAACTTTGTCTAATTTTCTCTCTGTCTTTATTTTTAATTTTTATTTTAAATCACGGTCCAAAGTCAGAGACTTTATGAGAACAGTTTCTGTCTTAACTGTTCAGTTAAGACATGGTACACTCATGGCATCACCTCTTTTGTAAATTGGTGTTTTTATTAGGAGTAATATTGTTGTAAAAGTTTAAAACCTCTAGAAACCATTGCATTGTATAAGTTATGGTTTGAAATTAATTACATTTAAAGCTGAATGAGATTTAGCTAGGGTTCCTCAAATACAGTTGCTTTCTTCATTCCTTTTTTTTTTTCAAATTATGGGGTACATGTGAGGATTTATTAAATAAGTATATTGCGTGAAAGTGAAGTGAGGTTTAAACTTCTGACAAGACCTTCCCCTAACCCCCATAGCAGGCTTGGTACCCAATGGGTAATTTTGTAATCCTTATACCCCTTTTTCCTCCCTCCTTAATCAGTGCCCAGTGTCTGTTGTTCCTATCCTTGTGCTCGTGTGTGCCCAGTGTTTAATGCCCACTTATGAGTGAGCACATGCTGTATTCAGTTTTTTGTTTCTGTGATAATTCACTTACAATGATGGTCTCCAGCTGCATCCATGTTACTGCAAAGAACATGATTTTATTCTTCTTTATGGGTGCAATTTTCTCTAATAGGGATAACATTTTTTAAAGACTCTTCAATGTAACATCCCTCTTTGTAATCTTTTTAAAATTCTTCTTCCCCTCAGTCTTTCCATCACTAAGGGAAATCTGTGGAACTTATTTTCCTAGGAAAATTTGAGGTAAATAATCTAAATTTTAAAAAGCCCATAAAATGGGGGAAAAGATGCTATGATGTTAGGAAGATTTCAGACAGGAGAACACACAAAGGAAGAAGACGTTTTTCTGTCAGAGAGAGGAAGGGTGATTTGTAGGGGCACTTACTATGGTGAAGATACTCTCTGAGTCATGAGAAAAACTTAGTGCCTTCGTTCCTAAACTTCATCAAAGGCAGGAGAATGGAGGGTGGAAATGTGGGGGAAAGGATGATCTGAGAAAAAGAGAGAATGAAAAAAGAGAAGTTAGGGGTGGGTGCTAAATAAACTGAAGGAAAATCCAAGAATATCTGGGTTTTTGTTCTGTCATGTTTTCAGCATATTATGTGTGGTCACAGAGACAAAGCGATAGAAAGACTAGATAGATGGGCTTGAGACTGTGCCTCAGAGCATACATTTTTCTCCCACAATTTCTGGGTGGCATGAAGGAAGACTTATGTGTCCTGGACAAGAGCAAAGCTAGCAAGAGCATCTATGGGTCCCAGAGGTAAGGGATCTGCACAAGGGAATCTCGTAATTCAGAATCCATTCCTAAGACAAAGAGTAGCAAACATAGAATTCATCAGTGGATGCTAGCACAAAGGAATGGCTGAGTGAGACTCCACCCTCACTGCTCCTTCAGGTCTCCAGACCTGGCCAATCACATACCACCTGCCAACAGGGAACACAGATGTTCCTGAGTCCTTATCCCCACTCCAGTCTCCTCTTTGATGGGGATATCATGTCCCCTTGCATTCAGATATCCTCTTAGGAAGTTGGATGGGAATGCCAAAAAAATATTTTACAGAAAAAAAGAAGACACCTAAAAGGAAGTTTAAACTTTAAATTCTTTAAATTGACAATAATTACTGGCAAAGAGGTAGTTTTGAATCAGGGAGATTGTTACATTTTACTGACTTATCTGGGGGAGGAGGAGTTTTCCTATCTCGGAGCGAATGGGAGTTCCAGAACAAGACAAAAGTGCTTATCAGTAAATAAGAAGCTACATTTATGGGATACTTCTAAGGGAGCAGCATTCTAACTCATTTTTCCAGGACAGGTATTTTCAAACTTACTGGGGATGACAAAAATTGGCAGGCCACAAATCTTCCTACTGTCTCTTATTGGAAAATTAAGATGCCCACTGCCTATGTAACCGGTCTTCAGTCACCAAGAGATAAACTGAGGAATCCAAAAACATAGGTATTTACTTGCAAGTGTTATTATTCTCGTTCTTCAGTGAGAGAACCAAATATCATGTTTTAGTTATGCATTCAGGGTCCTGCAGCTAGAAAGCAGCAGAGTCAAGATTTGAATGCCAATCTAATTTTGAAGTCCATATTCTTCTCATCATAAATTATTTCATATCCAATTACCTGTTAGTCTTGTCATCTTGACACCCCATAGACACCTTAAACCCAACATATCCAAAACTGAACACAACATCTTCCCCTGTAAACCTGTTCTTTTTTCTCCATATTATTCATCTTAGGGAATGTTGCCTAAGCTAGCATCATGCAAGATTTCCCAATCTTTTTCATTCTGTCTCATTTGAGCAAATCTGGTCTATTCTATATTCTCCCGAATATCTCCGACTACACAGATCCCTTTGTGCTCATACGCAGGAGAACTGAATGCAGGATAAGAAATACCCACATAGATATTTCATATTTATAAATAACTGTGATAGGAGCCATGACTGGAAAACTTCACTGTTATATGAATAACACCAACTCAGTGTCTATAGTCAGTCAATCAGTCAGTCAGTCAGTCATTCAGTCAGTCAGTGAGCTGCATGGATCCCAAACATCTCCCTGGAAATTGTGTGATTTCTTGGAAAAGGGAGGTGAAGTTCTAGGGAAGCAAGAATATCAATATCACCTATTTTGAAATCAGATTCAATGAACAGAAATCTCAAGCAGAAATACTGTACAATTCAAAAATAAGACTGAGGTGTATAAGGAAATACCTTGAGCTTGCTTATGGGTAAGTCAATCAGAATGCTTTTCATTGTAAAGAAAGAGGGAAGACACATTCCTACACCTCATGGCAAGAATTATATTCAAGAAGCAGTATGCTCTGGCCAAAGAAAGAGGAAAACCCTCAGAGGCTTCCATTCATCCCTGAGGAATCTAAAGAGCATGAACATAGTAGCTATTATCCTTCATTCGTTTTTCTCCCTCCTTTCTTTCCTTCCTTCCTTCCTCTTTCCCTCTCTCCCACTCTCCCTCCTTCCTTTTCTTTCTTTCTTTCTTTTACTTTCTTTACTTTTATTTGTTCATTAGGTTATTTCTAGAAAGTTCTGTGTTGGAAATGAGTTAACAGAATTGAAATAAACTAATGAAAATGATCTACACTTAAAATATGTTCAATAAAATTATATATAATTTTTTCAAGATTTTTATATAAACACATATTTTCTCCTCAAAGAAGAGGTAATTAGGAAACACTTCATTAGTTTATATTTCTCTCTTCCTTTCATATTCAGTTCTGCTGAACATTTTGTCTGTGTGCTAGTTTTATCCCACATTATCTCCGCTGACTGTTGGCTTTTTTATTCCAAGGACTTTCCTTTCAGGCTCTTTATGACCTGCTCGAAGTTCATTTTAAGAGACACTCTAGAGATTTGTGTCCTTTAATTCCAGCCAGCCTTAGTCACAGGGTCTCACTGTGTTGCCCAGTTTGGAGTGCAGTGGCATGATCACAGTTCACCACAGCCAAGACCTCGTGGGATCTGGCAATACTTCCTTCTCAGCCTCCCAAGTAGCTGGGATTACAGGCATGTGCCATCATGTCTGGCTGATTTTTTATTAATTTTTTATTTTCTTTTTTTGTAGAGATAAGTTTTTCTATGCTGCCCAGGTTGGTCTCAAACTCTTGGGCTAAAGAAATCTTCCTACCTCGGCCTCCCAAAGTGCTAGGATTACAGGTTTGAGCCAATGTGCTCATTGACTTGCACTATCCATTAGAATTCTTGTGACCTACAACAATGGAGGAAAGGAGTCATACGTTCCTTTTGCTGAAAAGAATAATTTCAAAATGACAATTTTATTACCATTAAGTGTTACTGAATAGCAAGAGAATTTGACTCTGATTGACGTGAGTTGAAAAAGAAATAGGCATTTTACAGAATCAACAGGAGGGCTGGAGAGCCACGCTTTCTATTACGTAACTGGAAACAAGAGCCTAAATCATACCCAGAACTGATCTGATGAAGAAATGTATTTCTCCACTGAGCCCCAAGCATTTCAGTGTGCACTATGGGCCTTACTGCTCTGAGAACTGCCACTGTGACACAGACTCATGACTTAGGGGTTTTCTGGACACAAGAAGAGTTTCAATGCCCAGAAGTAAAGGATGGGAAACTGAGCATCTTGCATTTTCTGTTTCTATAATATGAGATTGATTCTAATTCCCTCCAAGACTCATAAGGAGCTCATAAAACAATCCCAAATATAGATAGAGAATTTGAATACTAAACAGCGAAAAAGAATGGCAAATGTTGATTACAGCATCTGAGTTGGAAATTCTTGCCATATTGGAAAGAATTAAAAATGCCAATGCACTCCTAGACTATCAAGGCTATCAAGTTTCTCAAGAGCCTAAACATGGATTCTTATTTATTCATGTTCCTGGCCAGTTTCCCATAAGACACACACACACACACACACACACACACACACACACACACACACACACATGAAAAATAAAATCACAAAGATACTTGTACCTAAACTGTCACTGGAGACTTAATTTGTGTAAATACTGAAATATTCCATGAAAAATAAGAGGTATTTTTAATATAATGTTTGTCCATATTGCTTTTTTTTTTTTTTTGCTTGCTGAGGATAGCTTTGTATGGCACTTCATCATAATTTGACAAGTGCTGGAATAAATGCACTGAATACTTCTTATAGTCATATCCTGAGGGAGGATTTTATTATTGTTGGCATAAAAAACAAAAGAAATATAGTTAAATTATGAAGTTATAATGTCTGCAAAATATAAAGGCATTTTTTAAACATGGAAAGCTTAAATATAATATTTTAAGGAAAATATACAGTTTTAGTATGTATAAACTAAAAGTGTTATAATTTTACCTCCATGAGTTAGGATGTTGATTAGTGACCCCATATAAAAAGGAAAATTCAATTATCATTTCTATTTTTCTTTGTTTTACAAATATCTACATTGCACACGTTTATGCATTATATAGTATTAAGTTTGCTGATCATTTGTTTTCCTTAAGGAATATACTTTCATTGTCCAATTTCATTTTAAGCAAACCAGTTAATTGAAATAAATCTGACATAGTACCATTGCCCTAAATTGCTACTGTCGTACAGCACACCAGCACACTCTATTGGGCACATTGGATAATGAATGTGGTCTCCAAAATAACGTTTTAATGCATTAAATTCTGTTTATCTTAATAGCAGTGTTTTTTTTTTGTTACTTCCTTTATAGAAGAAGCTGAAATTGCATGATACTTAGGAAGAAATCCAGAATTGTGTTATAGATGAGTATAAGAAATGGAAAACTTATGTCCATTTTGCTCATACTTACTGCTTAACCTAATCATCTGCAGGAAATGGGATGAGGAAATGAGAAATGATTTCAGATCTTTCAGATGGTGGCTCATTTTGCTAAGCAAACAGACCAGAACTAAGAAATTCCTAAATCCACCAGCATGTTTTGAGCACCCACTCTCTGTAGTAAGAAAGGCTAATCACATAGCTACTAAGACATGGGCTAAGACATAGGCCTGCTCTAGTCCAAAATTCTTTCAGCCAAATATTTATGAAGTGTTTTTGGTTCTAAGTAAGCAACAAATGGATACAGCTTATTTTTTAAATGTCTAGTGCCACAATCCCTGGTACCATGAAAAATGTAAAATTATGTTCTCAGAAATAAAGGGCCAATTATTAAGACCAAGCATTCGGGGACACTTGTACACACATCTGCTCGTGATTTCCTTTAGTAGTTTAAGTAAAATGCTTCTGGGTTCATTAGCCTATCTATAAATTATAAATGGCACTTGAGATTATAGCAATACCGACTTTTTTAGTGCTTAAAATGCACTGTTTTTTTTTAAGGGCGTAGAATGTGTTTTCTCATTTACACTACACAGCAACTCTATTCAATATTACTATTTTCCACACTTTACTGACAAAGAGACTGAAACACACATACCTGAAAATCACACAACTTGTTATAATTGACAGAGTCAGGGTTCAAACCCAAGATGTGTGATACAAGACCTCTTTCTCTTACCCTGCATCACAGAATATTTCTATGATAAATATTTTTTATCTTCATTAGAATGGGAGAATGATAGACAATGCTTCACAGAAGCTTTTAAGCTTTGAGAATATCAATGATCTGTCTAGATAGAAAAAGAGCATCCGATTGTTCATAATGAAGCATTAGTCACAATAACCCAATCTGATTGGTTTGTAACTTGTAGCCATTTAAGTGATTCTCTAATAATATGTCAGATGAAGACTCCTGGGATGAGCAATGGATTATGTTGTAGTCTATGATCATCACAATATTGCTGTTCTCAATGCTGACCATGTGTACCATATTTTATACATGTTTTCTTACCTCTAGTAATATGCATCATTAATATAAACAAAGTAGTTGATATCCTGTTTTGCTCTGTTTTTAAAAAGAAAGGATATGCTCTAATTATCATAATAAATCAAACAAACTCTAATTCAGCATCAATATAGAATGAGGTACTGTAGTTCATCAGTATTCTTTTTTTTTCTGAGTCAGGGTCTTACTCTGCCACCCAGGCCAGAGTGCAGTGACACTAACATGCTTACTGCAACCGCAAACTCCTGCCTCTTTAGTAGCTGGGACTAAAGGGGTACACCACCACGTCTGGCTAATTTTTTTTTAAGACATGAGATCTGGTCATATTGTCTAGGCTGGTCTCAAATTCCTGGACTCAAGCAATCCTCCCACTTTGGCCTTCCAAAGTGTTAGAATTACAGGCTTGAGTCAACATACCCAACCCATTAACATTTTTTTTTTTTTGAGTTGGAGTCTCACTCTGTTGCCCAGACTGGAGTGCAGTGGCCGCTCCCAGCCACAGCAGCCTCGACCTGCTGGGACCTGGTGATCCTTCCACCTCAGCCTTCCGAGTAGGCGGAATTACAGGCATGCGCTACTACGCCTAGCTGATTTTTTGATTTATTGTAGAGATGAGGTCTCGCCAAGTTGCCCAGGTGGGTCTCGAACCCGCGGGTCAGTCAATCCACTCACCTCAGCCTCCCAAAGTCGCGGGATTACAGGCTGAGCCACCGAACCCAGCTAACATTCTTATTAACAAATTCTGAGTGATTCACATGCCAGTCATTTAGGTCTTAAATTTATTTTGATTTGATTACTTGTCCTCCATGTGGTAACAAACACGTTAACGCTTTGAATTTTATTTTATGAGTCAGTTACTTACATAACCGTACCAAATGTTAAATGGGGAAATTAAATACCCCATAGTCAAAATAATGATAAATTATTAACATTACAAAATAAATTGCCAGAGATGCTTACTTTAATGATAAATATGTCAGTTTTAATAGAAACAGATTGTCTCCAAAGCAGTTGTCACTCTTAATTTATTGAAATTGAAATAATTGAGATAATTATGACCTGACAGAGGTTAGAAACTCATATACATGCATATTTGTAGTATTTTAAACATAAGAAATCTCAGTAATAATTTGATTTATAAAACCAGTGTTACACTCCTATAATTAGGCGTCTAAAAAGGTACAAATGGGCAAAAATCAGGACAAAAATAACCAAGTAAATATATCATTCTCTTAGAAGATTAAGAATAACCAAATAGCAATAATTTTGTTTCATAATTTTTTTGGCTGAAATCAATACATATGTTAAACCAGAATTTAATAATAGATTTGGTAATGTTTCTGGATTTAAATATAGGCACAATTATAATTATTCACCTTTGCTCTCAATTCTGAAAAAGGAAAAAATGATATATAAGCTGTGATGAAACTTCTTCAGAGCATGCTCTCTTGTTTTACAGAATATCGGTAGGTTTATTATAAATGGTTCAAACAAAACTAACATATTATTCAAAGTGCAGATCAGAAGGGGTTTAAACTAATCAATAACTCTTATTTGAAGACTCTCAAAACTGGAGGGTCTTAAGACAGCCATTTGGGAAAACTCATGATGGCTCTATGGTGCCACAATATTCTGTGGAAAAAATCAAACTTGAATTAATTAGTCAATTATGTGCTTTTTCTCTTTCAGTATTAAAATTAAAGGATTGGTATGATTCCATTTATGTCATGCTAAAAACAATAAATCCAAATACTCTTCTCTGATTTTATCTGGTGGGAACAATACTGATTATCATAGTCAGGGAAGCAGTGTCATCTGCATAGTGACAGAAGAGGAATGCATTAGTGAGAAGTACACGGAAAGCTGTAAAGACATTGGTAGTGCTTGCTTTATTTTATTCATTTCTGTGGTGGGCATACAGGTGTTTATTTTATCGTAATTTTTAAAACTATGTATATGTGTCATTATTTTATTATCTGTATGACATAGTTCACAAAAAAATTAAAGTTTTTAAAGTGATTTTTGAAATTTCTGGATGTACTCATTTTGTCTTCCCATATATCCTTTTGTTAGCTAATTTACTTATTTTGATAATTATAATGTTAAATTATTATTATTATTATTATTTGCCGAAACAGCATACCTTAGGTCTACTGAATGTTTTAGTTCTTAAATTGTTTTAAAAATAACACTGGGGTAAAAATATATAAACATGTATTTCTCTCATATTAAAAAATGTCCTGTAAGCAGGCGGTCCAGGTGTGATGAGATAGCGTTGCTGAAAAAATTCTTCAGGGACCACGCTTTTTACAGTTTTTTTATATCACTAATCCTAGTGGTCTTCGGCCTTCTCATTCATAACAGGGGATAGAGGTTCAGCATTTCATCCAGGTTCCAGTCAGCTGGATAAAATGAACACAGTGGGAAGATGGAAGAAACTGAAATACATATTTGGATTCACATTCCATGGGCTAGATCTTATCACATGGTCACACTTTCCTGCAAAAATGATCAGGAAAGAAAGTCTTCATTCTGGGTGGCCATGCGCTTAGTTTAAACATTTATACTGTGAAAGAAGAAACATCATACTGACTCAAAAATATTGAGTGATTATTCTTAGCAAATAATATGGCAATAGTAATCATAAGAAATAGCATTTTTCTGATTCTGTTTACACATTTTTTAAAAACTTTCTTTAATTTCAAGTTTGTCAAGTTAGAAACATTTTCTGCTGCTCGACGTCTTCTCTGCTTTTAGATACTCAAATTCAGAGACTGAATATTTTTTAAAGTCATTTAGTATACCCTATTTTTTCTAAATATACTCAATTATCTTTTTAGTATACATTAAAAGAAAAATACAAATAAAATCAAAGTGTCATCAACTTTGTTTAAATTATTATCTCTATAAATTAAAGAGTAATACATGTATAAATAAAATATCACTATCATTTCCTATCATTGATTTGTTAACTATATTGAGTATTTTATTGTGGTTCTTAACATTGGTCATATGAAGGTAAATTTTAATATGAAAATATTAAACATAAATAAAGAGTAAATTTTTTTACTATATCATAATTTGACTTGAATAATTTACCTAAAACAGCATATCAGAATGTTAATTTTAGAAAATCAAAGAAAAACTGTTTTCTGTCATCCGTTTACATATTTGTGCCATAATTCTAAAGCATTTTACAAATAACAGAATGTGTTTCTTTTTTAGTTTATTTATAACTGCTTAATGATTATTTTGTTTTTTTATTTATTTTTGAATTGGGATCTCATTGTGTTACCTAAGCTGAAATCCAGTAGCACAATCAAACTCATACCACAATCTCAACCTCCTGAGTTCAGGCAATCCTTTTACCTCAGCCTCCCAAGTAGCTGGGACTACCAAGTAGCTGGAACTGCAGGTATGTACCACCACACCTGACTACGTTTTTTCTTTTTTGTAGAGACAAGTCTCACTATGTTACCCAGGCTGAAATTGATCTGGGCTCAACCAGTCCTCCCCCCTTTGCCTTGTCCTCTCAAAGTACTGGGAATACAGGCATGAGCTACAGCACCCAGCCTGATTATTATTATTATTATTATTATTATTATAGTTAACAACCAAAGGAAAAAGAATGACTCATCCTTCTTCCTGAACTTCAAACACTAGTGATAAATCAAATCCTGTTTCACAAGTAATAAGTTTTAAATTTTCTCACCAACATCAGCAAAGAACTATATATATAATGTATAATATTTGATAATCAAATTAGGGTAAAAAAATGGAGCAAAGAGAAACCATAAGAAACAAAAGTATAGTAGGTCTGCATTTGTTTTCAGGAATTGCTATATCTGGCTGCTCCATAAACTGACATCTTTTTGATTAACACAGGGAACAATTTCTTAGGTATAAGTAGAAGATATGATGATATTCTCAAACATGAAGTGTTCCCATACAAGTTGAGTCAGCAAACAGTTTATTGACAAATTTTCCATTAAAACCTGCTCAGAAAGTCCCAAGGCTGAATTCTGAAGCACCCCTAGCACTTGACTTGGAGATCCCCAGTCTGGTGTCAGAGTCTTCCATTCTTGATTTCTACTATGCCTCATGTCAGATTCAGCTCAAAGAAATTGTTGGAAGTTGCTATCCAAGTGTAAGATTAGTTAGAGGGAAAAAACAACATTTTGTGTGTCTTAGTTTCTTGTTCCTCTCTCTATTTCACATCGCCTCCCCAGGACTTAGATATGCTTTTGCTGAAGACCTCACTTAGATGATTACAACTTGGAACACTTGTCCACAGCCTGATGTAGTGACAGAGCTTACTCTGCACTTGGCAGAGTGACTGTATGTAACAGTGATTTAGAAATAAGGTATTCAGTCAGGTTGGTTGGGTTCAAATTTCAGCTATACCCCTTAGTAGCCCTGTGAACTGGGACCAGTTAATTAACCACTCAGTATTCAGTTAATTATTTGTATCATGTATACGTATATAGGGATGATGTATGAAAACAGATCATATTTGTAAAGTGCCTTGGATTATCAACTGCTCCAAAATATGTATGATAATCATGTATTTTACATTATATAGATGTATGTGTAAATATATGCAGGAAGGCAACATTTTAAGAAGGATGGCATGGAGCATTGGAAATTGAAATTGTTCAATTCCAAGTTACTATCGAGGAGGAAGAGAGTGGTTGAAATGCCAGTCAGTGTCTTGAAAACTGTTGTGATATCATTGTAATATTTAGTCTTTGCTCCATCCTTCATGACTCTGATCATCAGGTCTAAGTTGTAATTCTAGGTCTGTATATAATTTTTCATTTTCCAAATAATACTAAATTGGGAATAATACCTAAATTGGGAAATGTCTTGATCAGAATATCTTCATCAGTGATCAGCATTCTAATTTTTTAAATTTTATTTTAAATTTTTAGAGTACAAGTCAGGATTGTGTACATAAGTGATTTAGTACAGGTGAAGCTTTGGACTTCCCATTGGACATCACTTCACCAGAATTAGGATCAGGCACCCTTACTAATGTTATGTGTCCCCTCCTTCCCCAGCAGTGTCCTGCTACTACCAATCCCTTTTTTGCAGTATTATGATAGGTGTTCAGAGTCCATTGATGAGTGAAAACATGTTGCACAGTCCTTCGTTTCTGTGATAGAACACTGAGTATGATAGACTCCAAATCTGTCCAAGTTGCTGCAAAGTCCATTACTGTTGGGAGTGTAAACTAATTCAAACTTTATTGAAAATAGTGTGACAGTTTCTAAATGAACTAGAACTTGACCTTCCATATGACTCAGCAATTCCCTTTCTGAAAATATACCCAGAGGAACTCAAATCATTCTACAAAAAAAACCTGTGCTCACATGTTTGTTGCAGCACTACTTACAATAGCAAAAACATAGAACCAACCGTGCTGTCCATCAAAACCTGACTGGATTTTTAAAATGTGGTACATATACACTAGGGACTATTACACAGCCATAAATAAGTATTCTGATTTCAACCTACCTTTTCAACCTTCTCTTTCACTACTACCCTTCCTTATCATTTGACCACTTACTGTTCCCTAAGCACACCATGCTTGGTTTCCTGTACCTGTAAGTTTGCCTGAGCTAACACTACAATATATTTCCCTTAGGACTTAAATATCCTTAGCTAGACTGCCTCTTCCACCAATGAAAACTGGCTCTTGTTTTAACGCCCAGCTCAACCATTATGTCCTTCCCCTGCTGAACAAGGTAGTGAATCCCTCCTCTGAGTGCATCCTACTTCATAGTCTGTTGCAGCCCCCGTCCTACTTCATAGAATGGCCTTCCATTCCCAAAAGGTCACTAGACTATGAGTTTTTTATGGCAGAAGTTTAATCATTTTGTTTTCTCCAGGGTCTAGCACACTGCCTAATACAGAATATGTACTCAAAGAATAATTGTCATGACTGAATAAACTCAGTTTGCTTATAGAAGGTTGAGATATAAACAAATACCTTTTTACACAGTCTTGACCCTGAGAATAAAATGCTAAGTTCCGATAAAATATTACAGAAATCCAGAAGAAAGAGAAATGAATGTTTCTCTATTAGCACACATAACATACCAAGAAATATCTTCTGTAGAGATACTGTTACATATTGCACAGGAACTAGAAGGAGATGCAACATGATTATTGCTTCACTGAATTTGCAATTGAACTAGGACTACAAGATCTGTTATGTTCAATTAAGAGATGAAATTAAGGGGTTTACAGACGTCTAAATACAGGAATTCACATAAAGCTAAGTTAGCATAAGCAAAGATTACTTTCTTGAGAAGGTGAGACTAGCTTTTGATATCAAAAAAGAGAGTGTTTGTACAGAGAAGGGGAAAAAACAGATGGTTTTCTAGAAGTGTGAAGTAACGAGAGGAGAAAAGAGGCTGGTGTGTTAGGAAACTGCTGAAACAGAGCCCAGATTGCATGTTAGGAAGTAGTAGAAAATAATGGGAGATCAGGAGGTTGGACCAGATTATATTGAAGCTTTTAAAGTTACTAACTGCTAACGAAAGTTTGAGATTTTTATGGTAACTGAAGCAAATGATTGATTGATGAAAAGGGGGAAAAAAAACATTGTGTTGATTAAATGTTGACCATTATAATTTTCAGTGCAACAGCTGCTACTGAAATTGCAGTAATTCAAAATGAAAAATAGACACTGTTGTTCTAAAATAGCTTGGACTATTTGGAACCCTGTAGCATGAGTTTATGCCATGTAGTTTTGCTAAGAACATGATGGGGTGCAGGTTGTTTTTTTTCCATTTTATTATAATGACTTATTCTAAAGATGGAGAATTCAAACTGAGCAACATTTTCACAGCCAGAGTTGGGAAGTGTGGGTTGTATAAAGCTGTATAAGCACTTTCCAGTGATTTGAAAACTCCTCCCAAACACCTAATCACAATTTCTAACTTGAATGATATTTAAAACATGTACATTGCCTATTTCTCTATTAAAAATCTATTTCTTTTCAACTCATTATTTACATTGTATTATTTGCTCACGGTTATTTTTATCTGAAAAATTAAGCACTGAAGTTTGACAGTATATTTTCTCAAGCTAAATATTTACAAAACTAACTCTGTTATGTAAACTATTGAGGTAGGACTAATCCATTAAAATAATTTACAGTTAAACTCATGGTTACTTATTATTTACTACCTTAGATAATAGTTTATTTTAATTTAGTATTTTTGATTAGTAATATCTATAATGTCAAGTAAATTAAGTTGTGGTTCAATATTAAGATATTATGCATCCTTGTTTACAACTGACACATAATCTTTTTGTACCTCTAATTTATTTTAGACTACTTTGAGAAGAAATTTGAACATCATCCCATGGAAGGTATTTGAAAACAGGGAGAAACTGGAATAACCCCAAGCTAGACTTTGGAAATATAATGTTGGTAGCAGTAGAAGGGTAAATTAGAGGGCAAGGGAAAAGATTTGAATATAAAGGGACCAGTTCTAAGATAAACAGGAGGAGCAGATTGTGTGGGGAATAGAAGAAACAGACTGAAGAAGCATTTGAGGGGTGGAATGGTACTTGTTGTTGCACAAGTAGAATTAACAGGTACATATAAAATGATCTATCAGTGTCACAGTATCAAACATGCTTAGTTAGGTTGAAAATGGAGCTGTGGGTACCATAAGGAGAGAATGGCAGAGGCTTTGCAGAGTAGCAAGTTTCTATAGCAACAGCATCCTGTCAAGTGCAAATAGAGCCCATTCTCTTTTCCAGTGACCAATAAAGGTTGTCAGAAGGCCAAAAACATGTCATATTTTCAATTAGCTGGTCTTTTGATACAAAAAAAATGACCATCAAGTGGATGCCATAAACGCGGTTAAGACATGAAGCAAAACAGGACTCCATGTATTCAAATGTTTATGGGATTGAAACAAGTCAGTATTTACATAAAGGTGCACTCTATCCCTCTCTTCTAAACAAGTATAGTTATTTAACATCTCTATGGTTCATATTCTTCATACATAAGATAAAATAGTAACCATAACTATCTCATAAAACTTGAAATGTTTGTTGCTTAGTGCATAAATGTAAATGTTAGCCATTTCATTATTTTCATCATTATTATTATAATCATTACATAAGTAGGTAGCATAATGTAGTGATTAGGAGCTTCAATTCTGGAAAGAGAATGCCTGAGTTTTTATTTTTTTCCATTTGCTTGTTTTTTAAAATGGCATTTTTTAGCTGTATGAATGTGAGCAAGTTATTTAACCTCTCTGTGCTTCAGTTCTCTCAACTACTAAATGGAAAACAATGATTATTCACACAGCATAGAGTTATTAAGTAGATTAAATGAATTAATCTTTGTCAAGTGATTAGATTATTGTCTGGCACATAGTGAGAGTTAAAGTATTTATTAAATAAACAAGTAAATGAAAATATTTTTGTTAGATTCCTTTTAGTAATTTTAACATTTTAATAATAGCTGCACTCTTTTAGTAGCTCTTTCGATCTAAATTTGCTTTTATACTTTTCCATGATTTCTGAATTTAAAGAAAGAAAAAAGGAAGATAGAAAAGACTAAACTAAAATTTATTGCATTTTTACTTTATCCAGTCCTTCTCAGAGGTATTATCTCATTTTATTTTAATTTTTTTATAAACAATATTTTTATTATGATATTGTGGGGTACAGTTAAGGGTTAGGTATACAAATATGCTTCGTTCCGGCAACCTTGTTGATAAGAGGTGTCTCCCATCTCCAGACAGATGTTTACTACCATTAATCCCAACTCCCTTCCCCTCCCTCTCCCCGCATAGTTTCCCACCACTGTCAGTCATTTTCTTAGGGTAATACGTTGGGTGATCAAGGTCCACTATATGAGTGAGAACATGTGATACTCAGATCTTAGTTTCTGTGAGAGGTCACTTAGTATTATAGACTCTAGTTCCATTCAGGTTGCTGTGAAATTCATGATTTTGTTCTTTTTTTATGGTTGCGTAGTATTCCATCGTGTATATGTACCACATTTTTTTAATCCAGTCCTCTTTTGAAGGACAGCATGGTTGGTTCCAGGTTCTTGCTATTGTGAACAATGTTGCAATAAACATACGTGTGCAGGTATCTTTTTTATAGAGTGATTTGAGTTCTTCAGGGTATATCCCCAGTAGGGGGATTGTGGGGTCATATGGGAGGTTGATATTTAGAGCTTTTAGGAATCGCCACACTGCTTTCCACAGAGGTTGCACTAGTTTACACTCCCACTAACAGTGTAGAAGTGTTCCCTTTTCGCCACACCTTCACCAACAACTGTTATTTTTTGAGTTATTGATAATTGCCATTCTGACTGGAGTTAGGTGGTATCTCAGTGTGGTTTTGATTTGCATCTCCTTGATGATTAGTGAGGTTGAACATTTCTGCATGTGTCAGTTGGCTGCTCGGATGTCTTCCTTTGTGACGTGTCTGTTCATATCTTTTGCCCATTTTATAATGGGGTTGTTTGTTTTTTTCTTTTCAGCACATTTGAGTTCCTTGCAGATCCAAAATAAGCCTTTGTCAGACCTGGAGTTGGCAAATACATTTTTCCAGTCTGTAGGCTGTCTCCCCGCTCTCTTGATGGTTTCTTTGGTTTTGCAGAAGCTTGTCAGCTTAATGAGGTCCCACTTGTCTATCTTATCTCTTATGGCCTGTGGGTTTCAGGTTTTGTTCAGGAATTGGATGCCAGTTCCTATTTCCATGAGGGTATGGCCTTCATTTTCTAAGGTTCTTATGGTTTGAGGTTTTACATTTAGGTCTCTGATCCATTTGGAGTTAATTTTTGTGTATGGAGATAGATAGGGGTCCTGTTTCAATCTTCTGCATGTGGTCAGCCAGTTTTCCCAGCACCATTTACTGAATAGGTTCTCCTCTCCCCAGTGGTAGGTGGTGGATGCTTTGTCTAAGATGAGTTGGTTGAGAAATTGAGGTTTTGCTTCTGGAATGTCAATTCTATTCCATTGATCTATATGCCTGTTCTTATACCAATACCAAGCTGTTTTGATGATTGTAGCTTTATAGTAAAGTTTGAAGTCTGGTAATGTGATACCACCTGCTTTGTTTTGTTTTGTTTTGTTTTTTTGCTGAGGATTGTTCTGGCTATTCTTGGACGTTTGAATTTCTATATGAATTCCTGTGTTGTTTTTTCTAGGTCTGAGAAGAATGTTGCTGGTAATTTGATGGGTATTGCAATGAATCTGTAGATTGCCTTAGGTAAGATGGACAACTTCACAATGTTGATTCTTCCAATCCATGAGCATGGGATATTTTTCCAGTTGTTTGTGTCATCTTTGATTTCTTTGAGCAGTGTTTTATAGTTTTCATTGTAAAGGTCTTTCACATCTCTGGTTAGGAAGATGCCAAGGTATTTCTTTTTTGTGTGTGTGGCTATTGTGAATGGAATTGTGCTTTTTATTTGTGTTTCTGTTTGTTTATTATTGGTGTAAAGAAATGTGATTGTCTTTTGCACATTTATTTTATATCCTGAGACTTTGCCAAAGGCCTTTATCAGTGTATATTATCTCATTTTAGTCTTCACAAAAACTATTTGAGCTACAAGTGAGCAAAGAGACCCAGCAAATAGAAATAATTCAATGTCCCACCGGTAGTAAATGTTAAAGCCAGAATTTAAAATTGCACATCAGTCATTCTAACATTAATATTCCTTAAATTATCACACTGTATTTCTTAGACAAGTTTAAAATAAGTAGTAGTTATTAACAGTTATTATAATTATTGATAATAATATGACAAATGGCTTTATTATATTATTATTATCAAAATTTATATTTTTAGTAGTTAACATATTCTCTACATAGTAGTGTATACAAAATGATCAACCCGATGCATTTCTCCAGGGTGAGAAATGGTGTTCTGCTTAAGAAACAAGCTTAATGGTTAATTTATGGTTGATTGATGGATTAATGATGCGTTTCATGAAAAATGTACTCTAACCCATACATTTGAGAACATACTACAATATTTAAATATACCTAATTTTTTATGAAGACCATATCATATCATTTGCTTTTTTTCAGATTGCGGTAAGCTAATTATTATCTTATAAAAGTTATTTGTAGCATTTTATGTTAAATAGTTTTATTGGCTTTTGTGATGATGATGAGATTTCTTTATGCTCCCTAGACAGAAGAAATACATATTTAAAATCTCTTAAAGAACTTCTGTGTACCTCAAAGTTATGAATTCATCATATGTAAAGCAAAAAAATAAAATAAACGCCACCATGGACTTATGATGAGTGAAGTATTTGAAATACACAATTCATCATTGCATTTTCCATTTTTGTCAAATTTAGACTTAATGCTTCATCTGTAATTTTCTAGTTAATTTTCAGTTCAGCATTTTGTCAAATTATATTTATAGCTAGCATCCCAAACTGCACAGAAGCAGTGATTTCCACATCAAAGTTTAAAGAAAAACAGAAACACATTCTCAGATAGCATGAAAAAAAAGATTATTTTTGTTAGTCCCTCCTCAAGGACCAAGGAGAAAATGGAAATGAATTTACATGTGGTTAAAAAAATGAAATGAGGTCATTTCTTGCCACTGCTATGTATTAGCTACAAAGCAATTTAATGAATTAGAACTGTATTAGACAGAATAGACAAAAATGCCGTATTATGTTTTCTCTTTGCACATTCAAGTAATATATCTCTTTCATTGCCTGACTTTTAGAATACCCATCTAAGATGGATTCAGTTTAGAAATTTATTAGTGGGTAGTTTTTTTTTTTTTCTGTTCATGTTACCCGAATACATCCTTAAAATGAAAGCAATGTATTCATAAATTGTTTTCAGCAAGTCAGAACAACAACAAACTCTCTAAGGTAATTAACCTTTTAAACTCGTCTAAACAAATATATTAATTCAATACACATGGTTATATTTCCCCTATTATTCTAAGAAAACCAAGCATCTCTCAATTCCCAGTCTTTTAAAAAATAATAGAAAAACTAATCCTTAGAAAATCCAGAGTTAGGCATCATTTTTATGCTATAGAATGTCATCAAGTTTGTGATAACTAAATCTTTTCTTAAAATGACTGCTTTAAAAATGATTTTAGAAAACTTGGAGTGAGTTTTGCCTTACTATGTCTTATATAGAAGAAGATTAAAATAATTATAAATAGAGACAGGAGGAAAAGACTAAAGTGTCGTTGAAAATTCTAGCATGAAGAACAGGAGTTGAGTGTTTTCAATCATGACTTTGGTATATTTTTCTTGAAGGAAAATATGCCTCAGGGGGGTTAAATTTGTTGTTAAGATGAAATATTTTTGAAAAAATGAATGTTGAGTATACAAGAGATTTTTTTCCCCTCCATATTCACAGTCTATTTTCTCCATCTTGCTTTGTGACTTGGGAGAACAAACCATGAATTGCATAGGCTGCCTCTTTCACTTGGATTTGGCCTGTGGAAAGGAGTAGCAGGAGATTGACATGTGGAGATGGAATGGGACCAGACTATTCAACCCACAGCTAAACCCTGCCAGGCTGCAGGTTAGCAGTGGTGTGTCACGCCACCAAAGGCCGGATCACCTGTTTGGCATCCCTCCACATTGACCACAGCAGCATCTAAAGCAAAAGCAATATTTCTTTCTTCGTTCTAGTACCCATTCCCTTTCAGACGGTAAAAGCTTTCTACTATTGATAGTCCTGAGGTATGTCATCCCTTGCTGTTCTCCTTAGTCCAGCCCACACCTTTCTAAATAGTTCCTTTACTAAACTATCCTCAATTGCCCATTTAAGTGCACCATCCTCCTTACTGACAAATACACTAAGCAAGTCAATTAATTCCCAGTATTAACTTCTAAGTCTCTTCCCTAAGCTATTAAGAAAATTAAAATGTCTTTAAAGCACTTTAAATGTTTTTCCAGGCACACAGATAGTATACAACTTCGTTGGGCTAAGAATAGCTGGTAAATCGATGATAATTTAATGTTTAATTTAAAGTTTAAGGTTTAGTTTTTTTATGGATGTATAAATGTGTTTTCATGCCCTGGTAGTTAATTATATCAAAATAAGGAAATTAGGCATTTCTATGGAACATAAATCAGAAAATTATGAAATTGTCTTGTGATGTGCTTTTTGAACAGGTATTATTCTCCACTTTTAAATATTTCAAATAATCTGACCTCCCATTTTTTTCTAAGTTTTAAACACAATCCTTACCTAACACATCATCTTTTAAGCAAATTCAATACTTTATACTGATCCTACTATATTTGATCTTTCATCAGAATGTTGGTGTTTGTATAAGCATCAGAGAGTGTTTTGATTTTAAGACCCATGACAGAAAGCTTCAGACATAGTCAATATAGGCAAGCACTAGAGATGACAGGAATTTTCATATTCAATTTATTTTTTTTTAATTAAAGAGCTTTTTACACCTATCCCAACTGCTCAATATATATATTTTTTAACCACATCAAATCATAATTGCAGAATCAATCAAGTTCAAAACAGATGAAGTGGAAGTACTGGTTGGTGATTGTGAACCTCCCAGTTCCCCTCCCATATTTTGGCTACATCATTAAAGTGTAGATAAAAAAGAAAATCTTCATGCCTAGCTCTGACAATTTAAAAGCCAGGAAGCCTCAAGAGTGAGAATAGTAGGCTACCACATACATTTTTTAATGTCTCCTTTCACAACTCTTCTTATCAAATATGGACACCTGCCTGAGCAAACTTTACTTGCTGAATTGCACCGTGATATTTTTATTTATTTGTTCAAAAGGCAAAGATAAGAATTCTCTATTAAATTCTACTTAGAAATGGAAAAGTTAGTCCATCAAACTTAATCTCTCCTTGACCAGTCAGTAGGTCTGTTTATAAAAAGTTTAAATAACTCCTGTTTGAACACATTTTACCATAAAAACATG
Source organism: Cephalopachus bancanus (assembly GCA_027257055.1). Lineage (NCBI taxonomy): Eukaryota > Metazoa > Chordata > Mammalia > Primates > Tarsiidae > Cephalopachus > Cephalopachus bancanus. The sequence goes on from JAPVLO010000257.1 coordinate 2,066,884, forward strand.
TATACTTTACAAGATGGTATCAATGTACCAATTTTAAAGATGATGAAATGGAAACTCAGAAAAGGAATATGATTTTATTAAGGTTAAATAATCAGTAAGCTAAAGAACTTGATCATGAACAAGATTTCCACCTCGGGTTAAATGCTTTATTCACTGTGCCTTGAGAATATGTTTTGGTCAAGTACAATAGAAGACCATTAATACAATAGGTGCCCAAGTCAGGGTAATGAGAAAAAAGAGACTGAGATCACTGATAGGAAATATTGCCAAGTTCAGAATTTTTCATAGTACCCACTTTATCTGAGGTAATAAAAACCCAAGAGAGGTGCACTTGAAGAGTCCTTGTCATTGCCATTTATCTCAAAAGTAGAGTTACATAAGACACAAAAGAAAGGAGGAGATACAATTTTCTTTTTCCTCACCATTCTGCTCTACCATCTGCACATTACTCCTTCCCAAAGTGGAGAACTAAGAAATGGGTTAGAGACAGAAATGGAGTATCTCGGTCACTGCTGTCATATAGGACCTTGAGACAGTGTGCAGGTTCCAAGGACCCACCCTTGCAGCAGTGGTTCTCCAGTTTTTCGGTTTACTCCTATCCTATTACTGCAGTTATTGCATGAGAAAGCTGCTGACCAAATTCTCCAGAAAAACTTCTAACCCTAGAAAAATTAATGAAAGCCTCACATAGTTTGATACCAAATAACTGTTGGAGTTGATGCCTAGTTATTTTGTTTGCTTTCATTCATATCTGCCTGCCTATCCCAAATAATAATGGATGTTTTAAAATTTGACTTTCAGAATTTTTCTTTGGTTCTCAGGAGAAATGATTGCCTCAAAGAAATATTTAAAATAATGATTCTTTTCCTAGACCAACCTGCAAATTTTTACTGAACTCCATAATTGAGCAAGGAAGAAAAATGGAAATATTTTCATAATGCTAAGGGTTAAATCAAGTATCATATTCACTAGACTGAATTACCCTGAATGTGATTGAACTTGGTTGGGTTCTATTGATTCATTTAGCTAACATCTGTTGAACATCTTTCATGTGACAAACACATACCAGGAATTTCAGAAACCAAAGAGAACCTTCGTGAGTCTTCATCGCTGTTGAACTAACAGACCAGTGGGAAAGATAGAAGTACAAGTGTCACCAGCCTTCTAATTTGTAAGACTTTGACTATAATTGCAGACATATTTACATAAATACTATGAATCTTGGTACCCTGAATCCTGCCCCATGATAGCAGGACCTGGTATTTTCTCTCAGGGAGTCCTAGGATGATGATATCTCCTGTGATTCTATCCCACAAGCTTGTGCCTTTGCTCCACCACCCTTGGAACAGCGGGTCTCCAGCCACCCCCGGATCATCCCATGTGGTTCCACTTCCCACTATTTCCACTAACTCTCTCTTAAAGTTCCCGTGGACCACATTACTGCCACAATTTTGTATTGAGAAGCCAGGAAAAAGATATGTCTCCTGTACCTCACTGTGTAATAGGTATAGAGTTGACTTTATAGATGTGTGTCCATGAGAGTACAGTCTCACAAGGCCCTACTTTCAAAAGAGCCCTACACTTGGAGATTGCCAACTTAACTCTGTGGTTGCCAACTTAAAATCCTTAACAGTTTTGTCTTTGAATTAACATTTTGTAAGTGAAGTCCAGGGTGCAGCAGAGTATGTGCCCTGGACCAGGAACCTCAGCCCACACATACTGCCACCTCCATGACTCCATGAGAGGAGCTCTGTGCAGTCTACTTCCCATCTGTGGCACTATGTCCTATCCTGCCTTCCCTCTTTGCTTCCACTCTCTGACCTCTGATCCCTACATCTAGGATAACATCTAGGTTACTTTGGTAGAAAAAGGTCTTCATTCTCTTGTTGCCTTCTACTTCATCAGGGACCTGGGCAAGGGTCATGGAGAAAGTCAGGGTCTCTTGCATGTTCCCTATAGGATCTAGAGAAGAAGCATGGTGCTATTCACCTCATTGCTGGATTGGCAATGCCACAGCACATCTGCTGGAGGTAAGCCTCTCTTCCACCCCTGATCCAGGTTCTGAGTATATACCAGCTTAGAGGTTGCCATTCCTTGCAGGGTCATACTGTTGGCTGTGGGTTAGGATGAAAGCTAATAGGAAGGGGAGACTGATTTTTCTACCCCTCTTAGGGTCCTGCATTTTTATTCTGCACTGATCTCAGGAAATAAAACAGTCAATCCTGCATAGGTAACATACATAATAACCCCAGATGTTATTATGAGCAAAAGAATAAATTATTCTGAATCCTTTAATATAAAAGAGTATAACAGGAAGGGAAGACTTTAATCATGTTTGAATAACATATAATCTGAGGAAACTGCAGCCTGGGACATGATCTTGGTCAGCCTGAGAGAGTTTCCCCATGTAGACAGGTTGAAGTAGGGGAGATGACTGTGTGGTTAGAAAATTGATTATATGTGGGAATATAAAAACTGAATATATTGATAATTAGGGAAATCAAATTTCTCACTACTTGAGAAAATATAAATGTAGAAAGGGGGAAGTCCAGAACAAATCCTGAAGTGATGGATTGGAATTTTAAATCCATGGTTATTAACATATATCTATGATTGGATATATGAATGGACATAGAAATGCAGATGTATGGACCTATATGTGTGCATGTGTTTGTGTGTGCATATTCCTAGTTCTAACTGCTAAGAAAGTCTGGAAGTTCAATAGCAAGGAGTACATCTAGAACCTAGATCTTGATTTCTAAATACTGTTCTCCTCTAAATAAAATCAAGAATAGTTGGGAAAATAGATGATTTCAGAGCAGGAAAAGTATAAAGTGGGACCAGAACATTTTGTAGCACCAGTAAAAATAGAAGAAATGAATTAATATTTGGACATGTCCAAAGAGCAAAGGAATCACCTTGAAGGGGCTCTTACTGTCCAAACCTTGGATAATTAGAGCAGCAAAAAGATAATGATAACAATAAATTATAACCCCTGGAGTAAAACATGAATTAGTGTGCTCATGTTGTATAAATACAAGAATGAATGAATGAGAGAAGAAATTGTTCTCTATTACAATAAAATGCCAAGCAATAGATATAGAAAGGATTTTGAATTTAGAATATCACCTTTTGGCAACTACCACAGAAAAATTTGATTCAGGAAATAATTTGATGCAGGAAATAATTATCAATAGATGCTCTTTAAAATGTGTGAAATTTTGATGAAAAATAATATTTACCTAGTCTCAAAGTAGCTCCCTAATTTCTTTAAAAATACTTGATTTATTTAAAAATTAAAATATTAAACATTAAATAATAATAATTCTAATTAAACATCTTAATAAAAAATTAATGAAAGGAGTGACATTGTCTCATTTTTTGCATTTCTAATTAATGTTGGGATTAATAGAAGACAACTGTATTCTCATATGTACTTCTGCATTTAATCTGATGTCATATGTTGCTTTGGTTGAAGTATATGAGAAAATCTAATCTCACACAGATATGAGTTTAAAAAGAAATGAATATATGAATAGACTTTTCAGATAATGGTACAATAGCAAAATTGAACATGTATTATTCTCTTAAAGGTCATTGGCACTATGGAATATAAAATCAAAATGATATAATGATATTTTCATACTCTGTTAATTTCATTTATCCAGTATTTTTAAATTAATAACTTTACTTCGAAGAACAGTTTTAGATTTACAAAAAAGCTGAGCAAATAGTACAGAGTTCTTATATACACCCCTCCCCTGTACTCCTGCACAGTTTCCCCAATTATTGAAATCTTAGAGTATTGTAGTACATTTGCTACACTATTTATACATTACGCACTAGAGTGCATAGTTTACATTCAGGTTCACTGTATTGCACAGTCGTATAGATTTTGACAAATATATGCCACGTATTTATCTTTATAGCATCACATGAATTAGTCTTACTGCCCTAAGAAGCCCCTGTGCTTAATGTATTCATCCCTCTCACCACCACTGGTCCTGGGATACTTAGAAACAATTAAACTGTCTGCATTTCTCTCTCTCTCTCTTTTTTCCAGAATATTATAGTTGCAATTATAGAGTACTTAGCCTTTTTTCAGACTGGCTTCTTTCACTTAGCAACATACTTGCAAGTTTCTGCCATAGATTCATAGTTCGTTTATTTTTATTCAGAATAATGTTCTATATTATAGATGTACCAAAGTATGTTCATCCATTCATTTATTGAAGGATATTTGGGTTATTTCCAGGTTTTGATGAGAGCTGCTATAAATATATGTGTACAAGTATTTGTGTGAGCATATGTTTTCCACTTAATTGGGTAAATATCTAAGAGCATGGTCACTGTATAGTATGTTAAGACCTTGGTCAGCTTTGTAAGAAGCTGCCAAATTATATTTTAAAGTACCATTTTGTATTTCCACTAGCAATGAAAGTTGCTATGGTTTCACTTTCTCTTCATATTCTCACATTTTGTATTGACAATTTTTTGGATTTCAGTCAGTTTAATAGGTGTGTAGTAGTACCTCTCTGGTATTTTCCTTCGTGATTCCCTACTGACACACAATGTTGAGCATCTTTCCATATGTTTACTTGTCATCTGTATATCTTCTTTAGTAAAGATAAGATCTTTTGCTCATTATTAAATTGGGTTGTTTGTTTTCTTATTGTTGAGCTTTAATAATGCTTTGTGTATTTTTGAGATAGGAGTTAGACAGAAATAGTTTTCCAGGGCAAGCAGCCTGTCTAATTCCCTGCCTAAGACACAAGTTACAAGTTACAAGGCCCCAATGAGAAGACCACGGGATGTACCTAGGAACTGGCCCAAACCAATTCAACCAGGATAACCACTGCCTTATTCTCAGTCTAACCTTTTTGCTCATTGAATACTAATTATAATTCATTAACATGCTAAATGACATTCCCATCCCCACCCTGATAGTTTATAAACACCATGGCAATTCCCAGAAGTTACTCTATGGGACCCAAAGAGGGGAGGGAATCTAGATTCTGGAAATTCCCCACCCTCTTCCCAAAAAACTATGAATATTCCATCCCTTGCTTAGCATATAATTAAAAGCTAGCTATAAGAATAAAACCTCAGTGATGTACAGTTTCCTACAGATCAGCCCAGGGTGCCTATGGAGTAACCTGCTGTCTGATATTTCAATAAACTTGTTCTCATTTTCCAACTGAAACCCACCCCAGTAATGTGCAGGGGCTGCTCTGCCTAGAGAGTAGTCTTCTTTCTGTTCCTCCTTTCTTTTAATAAGTTTCCTTTTCCATTACCTTGTTAGCTTACTCTTTCCTGTGCTGAACCAAGAACCCACTTGTCCTCTAGAGTGGGACCCCAACTCTGGGGTCCTCCAGACTTTATCATTTTGGATAACAGTTCTTTATCTGATAAATGCTGTACACATATTTTCTCCCAGTCTGTGACTTGTCTTTTCATTCTCTTAACAGCATCTTTCACAGAGCAGAAATTTTTAATTTTAACAAATTCCAACTTATTAGTTTTTCAAACATTGTTCTTTTATAGTTCTATTTAAAAACTCATTATAAAACCAAGACTACCTAGATTTTATCTTATGTTATCTATCAGAAGTTTTATAGTTTTGCACTTTGCATTTAGGTCTATGACCCATTTCAAATTAATTTTTTGTGAACAATGTAAGATCTTTGGGTATGTCTGTATGTGTGTATATTTGAATATAGATGTCCAATTGGTCTGGTACCAATTGTTCAAAAGATTATTTTTTCTCCACTCAGTTGCCTTTGTTCTTTTGTCAAAGATCAGTTGAACATGTTTGTGTGGGTCCATTTCTGAGATTTCTATCCTGTTATATTAGTCTGTTTGTCTATTCTTTAGCCAATACCACACTATACTGATTACTGCTACTTGCAATAGCAAGTCTTTCAGTCAGGAAATACCAGTCCTCCGACTTTGTTCTTTTTCAGTATTGAGTTGGTTATTCTCAGTCTTTTGTCTCTCCATATAAACTTTATAAGTAGTTTGTTGACATCCACAGAATAGCTTGCTGGGAATTTGATCACGTTGTATCTATAGATCAAGTTGGAAGAAATTAACATCTTGACAATACTGAATGTTCCTACTCATGAACATGAAATATTTCTCCATTTAAATAGCACTTGTTTGATTACTATTATCAGTTTTGTTGTATTTCTCACTTAGAACTTATATGTGTGCTGTTAGATTTATACCTAAGTATTTCATTATTTGAGAGCAAATGTATTGTGTTTTGAATTTCAAATGTCACGTGTTCCTTGCTAGTGCATAGGAAAGCTACTAACTTTGCATATTAACCTTGTACCCTGTAGCATAGCTGTAATTGCTAGGAATTCTTTTGTTGATTATTTCAAATTTTCTTCATAGACAATTATGTCTTCGCAAGCAATGACAATTTTATTTCTTCCTTCCCGATATATATATATTTTTTATTTCCTTGCTTTTTTATTACCTTAACAATTGCATCTAGTATGATGTTGGATAAAAGCTGTTAGAGAACATCCTTGCTGTGTTCTCAATTTAGGGTAAAGCATTCATTTTCTCACCATTAAAATTATGTTAGCTATTTTTTTTTTTTTGCAGATGTTCCTTTTTTTTCCATTCCCCAATTTATTTATTCATTCAGTAATTTTTATCAGTATGAATTCATTAATATTTATTTTATTTGGAGCATTTCAATCAATAAAATCAGTTTTTTTTTTATTTTTTGCTCACATTTTTCTGGCTTTGACCATTGTAAGCTTCTCATAATTTTTTTTTTATTTTAAAGCCAAAATTAGGTATAAAAGTGGTCACTGTATAGGGAAAGTTTGGACCTCCCTTTGGTACCCACTTTGCCTGGTTTGAGATCAGGTACCCTTATTGAGGTTATGTGCCCCTCTTCCCTGGCAGTGTCCCATTATTGTCAATTCCTTTCTTACTGTCCTATGGCAAATGTTCAGGGTCTGCTTATGAGTGAGTACACTGAGTACATGTGGTACTTAGTTCTTTGTTTCTGTGATAGATCATTGAGTACAATGGACTCTAAATCCATCCAAGTTGCCGTGAAGTCCATAATTTTGTTCTTCTTCATGACTGCATAATATTCCATTGTGTATATGTACCACATTTTTTATCCAGTCCAGTTTTGATTGGCAGCACAGTTGGTTCCATGTTTTTGCTACTGTGAATTGTGCTGCAATAAATATTTGTGTGCAGTTATCATTTTTGTAGAGTGATTTAAGTTCCTCTGGATATATTCCCAGAGGGGAGATTGCTGGATCATATGGAAGGTCAATTTCTAGTTCTTTTAGGAAACTCCACACTGTTTTCCGTACAGGTTGAACTAGTTTGCATTTCCACCAATAGTATAGAAGCAAACTCTTTTCTCCACATCCTCGCCAGCATCTGTTGTTTTTTATTTTATTAATGATGGCCATTCTTACTGGAGTTGGGTGACATCATAATGTAGTTTTGATTTGCATGTCTCTGATGACTAGTGAGGCAAAGCATTTTTACATGTTCCTATTGGTTGCTCGTATGTCTTCTTTTGAGAAGTGTCTATTCATGCATTTTGCCTACTTTTTAATGGGGCTATTTTTTTTTTCTCTTCACACATTTGAGTTCCTTGTAGATTCTGGATGTTAAGCCTTTGTCAGGTACACAGTTGGCAAATATTTTTTCCCATTCTGTGGGCTGTCTCCCCACTATCTTGATAGTCTCTTTTTTGCAGTTGTTCATTATCAAGTTGAGGAAATTCCCCTCTATTCTACTTAGCTGAGAGGTTTTATAATAAATTAGTGTTGGATTTTGTCAAATGCTTTTCCATTTCAACTGACATGACTCTTCTATAGTGTGTTGATATAGTAGGTTACATTAATTGATTTGCAAATGTTGAACTAGTCTTTCCTATCTGGGATAAATCATATTTGGTTATGGTATATAATTCTTTTATACATTGCTAAAGTCTATATGAAACCTTTTTCTGAGGTTTGTCTTTTTTATATATATCTATGCCCATGATTGATATTGTCTTTAGGACTGGGCCCCCAGGAATGTTACTCAAACTAGTCCACACTTAATCTATAGTAATTCATCAAAATAGCCTACCTGTTGCAGGTTCCCACAGCTTCTGCTCTTGGTGAGTTAATCTTGGCTTTGATTCTCTGTACTCACTTGTCTCTCCAGATTTCAGGGTGGTGATTTGCCCAGTAACTTCAAATTTCTAGTAGATCTAAACAAGTTGTTGATTTTCAGTTTATTCAGCTTTCTTTTGTTGTGAGAATCAGAGTGATGACTTTCAAGATTTTTATGTTTCAGAACTCCTCATTTACTTTTTTAAAAATTTATTTTAAATTCAGAGGGTCTAGGTGAAGCTTTGTTACATGAGTATATTGTGTGATGTTGTGGTTTGGGTTTCTACTGAACCAGCCACCAAAATGATGAACATGGTACCCCATAGATAGTTTCAACCCTTGCTCTACTCCCTCTCTCCCTTCTTTAGTACTCTCCAGTATCTATTGTTCCATCTTCATGCTTGTGTGTACCCAGTGTTTAGCTCCCACTTATAAGGGAGAACATGCAGTATTTGGTTTTCTGTTTTTGCATTAATTTGCTTATAGAAATGGCTTTCAGCTTCATCCATGTTGCTGTGAAGCACATGACTTTTTTTTATAACTGTGTAGTGTTCCATGGTATGTGCTCATGTGTGTCATGTTTCTTTATACAATCCACTGTTGATAAACACCTAGATTGGTTCCATGTCTTCGCTATTATGACTACTGCTACAGAAAATACACAAGTGCAGGTGTCCTTTTGGTAAATAAATTTTTGTTACTTTGGGTATTTAACTAGTATCCACTTACTCTTTAATAAGTACAAACACTGACCAATAATCTTATAATGAAAAATACTGCGAACACTATCTCAACTGAATTATTAAAAAATCAACATTTCCATAGAGAAAGAATGACACGGTGTGACCACTGAAAATATGCACTAAGATAAACACAACATCATTTGTAGTATTCTGATAAATATTCATAACCTGAATATAATGATGAAGAAACAAAAGACAAATCCAAATTGAGATTACTCTACAAAGCAAAATATATTCTTCAAAGCTGCCATGGAAGATACAGAAAGACACTACATAATGATAAAAGGCTCAATACACCAGCAAGAAATATCCATCCTAAACATATACCACCCAATACAGGAGCTTCAGGTTTTATAAATCAACTACTAAGCAAATTAAAAGAAGACAATGACTCACACACAATCATAACAGAAACTTAAATACCCAATTAACAACCCTAGATAGAACATCGAGGCAAAAAATCAGTAAGATCTGGAACCTCAACCTGATGTTCAACCAAATGGACTTCATAAACATCTACAGAACACTTCACTCAACAACTACAGAATATACATTCTACTCATCAACACATGGAACATACTCTAAGATTGACCACATTATTGGACATAAATCAAGCATAAACAAATTCCAAAAAATTGAAATAATATCATGCATCTTCTCAGATCACAATGGAATAAAAATAAATATCACCACCAACAAGATTCTGCCAAAACACTCAAAGACATGGACATTAAACAACATCCTGCTGTGTGACTCCTGGGTCATAACAGAAATCAAGACAGAAACAAAGAGAAAACAAAGATACATCTTATCAGAATCTCTGGGATGCCATGAAATCAGCATTAAGAGGAAAATTTATAGCTCTGTACACAAACATCAAGAAAATTGAAAGATCACAGATTAACAGCCCAACATCACACCTAAAGGAGCTAGAAAGGCAAGACCACCAAAAGCCTAACTGTAGCGGAAGGATCAAGATCACGAAAATAAAGTCACAGCTACAGGGTATAGAAGACAACAATATCAGAAAAATTCAACAAGACAAAACTCCCATGGTCATAAAAAGCAAAGCAAACCTAAGACTGTTTCAAATTACAGGACTATAAAAAAGACATAGCTACCAGGTGCCATGTGTGATCCTACATTGAATTCTACATCAGAAATAAATGAATGATATAAAAGACATTGGTGGGGAAAATGGAGACATCTGGATGGGCCCTATGAATTCTATTATAGTGTTGTCAACATTTATTTCCTAACATTAATGAAAATTTATAGGTTAGTCTTTATTTTTAGAAAATATTTCCTATGTATTATATTAGTCTATTTTGCATTGTTATAAAGAAATACTGAAGATTGTGTAATTTATAAAGAAAAAAGTTTATTTGTTTCATGGTTCTGCATGACAATGGAATTTACTTAACTTCTGGTGAAGGCTCAGAAAGCTTTTATTCATGGCAGAAGACAAAGAGAGGTGGCATGTCACATGGCAAGAGCAAAAAGGGAGGTGCCAGACTCTTTTAAACAACCTACTCTTACATGAACTAAAAGAATGAGAACGCACTCACTTTTATGAGGATGTCATTAAGCCATTCATAAGGAATCCGCCCCCATGACTCAAACTTCTCCAGCTAGGCGCCACCTCCAATATTGGGAATCACATTTCAACTTGAGATTTGAAGGGGATAACCATGCAAACTATATTATGTATACAGGGATATTATTACATCATGTTAGAAACTTTCATATAGTTCAAAAATAGAGTAATGGTAATATTTGTAGAGAGAAAATAGGGCAAAAATAATTAGCAACTGGAAATCTGGATAAGGGGTATACACTTATTACCACCTGTGTGAACTTATAAAAGTTATTTTACACTCAGTAGCTTTAGTTTCCACATGTATAAAATAGTGATAATGTAGTACATATAGACATATTGTGAATATGAATAAGAATATGTATGTTAAACCCATGGTAGATGATCTGGTGTGCAATGAATACTTGGGAAATTTTTACTGCTTTTAGAAGGAGTGCAAGAAATATTTGTAATATAATTTAAAGTAAGTCACAATTTCAAAGCTTCTGGAACTGCTGTATCCCACTGACAGCATATATCTGTGATAGAGTGTACTTTTATTTAACAATAAACAAAAGCTCACCATAATGAGTTTTCTTGGTTCTGTGAACATAAAAGGTCACTTCCCTTATGAATAGGAACATATTCAGAGATTTTATTATTTTCAGGAATATGTTTTTTATGTGAATTTTCTAAAATGTTTCTGAAGATCTATGTGTATATGTGTCAGTGCCATGCATGTGTAAGTGCCATGCATGCTTGTCCAAGCATTATCTCCAGTAGATGGGAAGACTGCAAAAAGAGTGACAAGGAGATTTGTTCTTTCATCTGGTGAAAAAACTTAAAATAAAACTGGACATAGAGTAATTATATTTACACAGAACTATTATGTTTAAGTGCCAAACACTCCATGGAATGTTCTATTGGCCTTTGGAAAAGCCCACCTGGGCATATTTTTACACTACCTCCCCAACACAGTGAGCTATTCTTGTCTGATTAATCCAGATTTGGGCAACTGCACTATAAAATTAGACCATTGTAGATTATTATATCCTCATCAATTGTCCTGGTAGAGAGACAGTCATTCAAATGGAAAGAGTAGACCTGTTAGTAGGAGGTAGACTATTTCTAAAAAGATCAATAACAAAAATTTGGACTGAAAAAATTTAGAAAAGAAAGAGAAAAGCCGGTTTTCAAGGTAAGAAAGCTAAGACTTGGGAAATTCCCATTATTCTTTTCCTTTAGACTCTTCATATTTTGCAATTTCTCTTAATTATCTTTTGATATTTAGTAAAAACTATTTCAGAAAAGAACCTGTGTTTGAGTGTTTTAGGAAATAGGACATAGCCATGAAGTCAAATTCATTTTTTAGCTTTGTCTTCTTATGTGTGGTATAATGTCTATATTATATAGTAGATACTTATGAAAGTTTGATAAATGTGTAAATTGATAGTTACTAAATTATAATTACTAATTAATGAATAAGTAAGTAACAAGTAGATGTTAATATACATTTTTCTTAGAAACTCTGAAATGTTAGTTGAACCAAACTCAATCACAAAAGTAGCAGAGTTCAATATGTTGAATATCTCCTGTGTAAATCTTTAGGTTACCTAAGAGAGCAGAAACTGGGCATTACTTCTGATTTTTTATTACACATAAAACAACTGAAAGACATCAAAAAATGGTCTAGATGCTCACAAGTGAAATAAAATCTGTACTTAAATACATATACAGTATTGTATGAAATTATATTGTGTCTGTTGTCTCATAAACACTCAGCACTCAGACTTTCAAATGTTCTTTAACTATAGTTTGATTCAGAATTTTATTATTTCATTATATTATGTATACAAATATAGCCTTCATCTCTTTTTAACTGTACAAACTTTTTTTTATTTACAAAATGTTATATTCCATAATATTTTTCTGTTTTCATATATTCATTAGTCTTTTTCTATTTATTTGATAAGCAATTTTTTTGTTATTCACTCTCCTCAGATTTATTGAGTTTGGATGTTCTTAATCTACTCCCTCTCATTTGGAAAATGTAACGTATAATATAATCAAAAGCTATTACATTCAATGGCATGTGTTTTAAACTTCTGGTTTCTCTCTACTTTTCTAGAGAGAATAGAATCTCAGAGCTCAAACATCAATATTGAAACATTTTGTTCAGAGAGCTGTGAAGCTCTACAAAGGGAGAAAAAATTAGATAAAATGCATCTTTCACTTGGATCCTATGGTAAGCCAATATGCAAAATATTTTCTAGCTCAACTATATTTACTTGAGTGAAATATGTGAATTCTTCTCATTTTTAGCTGGCTTCAGGAAAAAAGGAGGCGAAAGGGCAGAGTGGTAGGTGGCATTGTTAAGAGATCCCATCCTGAATTTCAATGTGGCCATATAAAATAAAAACATTTTCTAATAAGCTGAAAGAAGCATTCTTAAAAATGTACACAAAGATGAAAAGTTTCACAATGAAAGTATGAAACTAGAATTTAGTCTTGCAAGTGCACTGAAGGTTAAAGTATAATTGTTTCTCAGTGAAAAGTTCGTTACACTGCTGTAACTTTTCATAAAGTTTGAGTAAACTAGTAGATTTTAGTAGATTCTGTCAGTTGACTGGGATCAATGACATCTCATAATGTGAAATTTTCAGTATGTATAAGGGGTTAATATCCTGAAATGCTCATTCTTATTGAAGTTTAGAAGATAAGCATAGTAGGTCAAGTGAGCAACCAGGAATATGGGGTACAGAGAAATTGGGATAGTTGGAAAAAGTCTGAGAGCAAGAGAAAGTTTATTTCTCATTCAAGATAGCAGATGGAAGAGCATATTTCTCTGGTGATGCATCAATGTAGAGGCAGTCTGGGTCTACTTGGGCTGCACTTTCCTGTCCTCTGAGTAACGTGATGGCCTCATGGTTAGCTCATTGAGGCAACACAGGTTGAGAAACTCATTGGGGTGTGTGTGTGTGTGAGAGAGAGAGAGAGAGAGAGAGAGAGAGAGAGTGTGTGTGTGTGTGTGTGTGTGTGTGTGTGTGTGTGTGTGTGCGTGTGTGTGGTTTTGTTTTGTCTGTATGGGATTTGGGATCAAATATGCGTAAGGCAGAACTTACCAACTCAGAAGACTCTACTTATGAAGGAATAACATTGGAAAAGTACCCACATTGTAGAGGCCCTTAGGGGTTCTTGTATCCTCTAGGCCAGGGTTGGTGATCAAAGATGTTGTTACAGAACTGGGTTCCCCGAGAGCACCCCTGCTAAGAGGTACTTACAAGAGTCCACATTGACTGAGTCCTCATGTAAGTGTATCCACACTGACCCTTCCACCTCTCTGGGTCTCTCCAACCCTTCATGTATCATCTATAATGGCAGTTCTAGTATTTATGCTTTACTTAGTATGAGCCTTAATTTTCCAAGCTTCCAAGAGACAACCTAGCTCCATCCCCCAAGGTCCTTTTCAGAGTATTCTGTCCTGTTTTACAGGAGAGTACTTTTATATCAATAAACTTTCTCTTATCCAACTTTATATTATGTCCCTTTCCTCTAGTACTCTCTGGATCAGGTCCTACATACACTCCTCTGTACATGTTCAAGGCTCCACAACTTCTCTGAGATATAGTTTCTCTTCTCTTTCAGCAACCCCAGCACTTTGTTGGATGGGTTTTGCTGTTACTTGATCCTGGTCATTAATTGGTCTGGTCATTAGGAGGGAAGATAGGAGTAGATCCTAAGGGAGCATACATTGTCTTGCAAAGCAGAGGGCTCTGTATCATCTTCAAGTGAAGGTGGGGTGAGGAGACTTATATGGTCCAAGAGAGGTGAAAGTGACCTGGGTTGCAAGGCTTTCAAGCCAGTAGACCTAAATGTCACATCCCAAGTCTGCGGTTTCACTCCTCCCAATCTCAGCTCTAATATAGGTAGAGCAGACTTGTTTAGGTTGAGTATTCAAACTTTTCAGGGCCCTTGACATTTACTACCTTGCCTGAAATTGGAGATTAGTCACACTTACACTTTCACAGAAGAGCCATCACATTCTATTGTTTCGTTACTTACTAATTTTCCCCAGATTTTCCAACACCTGAAATATTGCATCAGTGTGAGTGCATTCCTTTCTACCATAACTTGTCTTTCTTCATCCTTGACCCTACTGACATTTTGGACAGTTTCTTTGTTGTGGTGGTCTGCTCTAGGCTTTGTAAACTGTTTAGTAGCATCCCTGGCTATTGCCCACTAGATGTCAGTAGCATTCTCCTGCCCTCCAGACAACATACCTATGCACATCATGATGATCAGAATTGTCTTCAGACTTTGCCAAATGTTCCTGGGCAGGGGGAGGGAGAGTATCACACCATTGAGGACTGTAGTAGTTCATCCCAGATCAACACTAGTGGAAGTCTTTTGGGCTTTTGTCATTTTTGTAGCTATTTTTTATTTTACTTTATTTTATTTTTGTCTTCATAGGGACTGTCAAAAATTGCCAATGCCAACTATCACAAGTTTTCATGGCAGGGTATCAGGGAAATTTTGGCAATATTGCACTTTGGATAAATCTTATTGACTATGATACTACTACTGGACAAAGCTAACACTAGTGAAAGTTTTAGCAATTGTATTGTCACAGCACACCAGGCTCTGTCCACATTCCACCCATTACCAATGATGGCATTCTCGTCAACAGGCCACAGGTTATTCAGTTCCAGATTCCCATTTTAGAATATCCTACTGAGATGTTCTCCTGGCACCAACACTATGGATCCATAGATCCAGTACCCAAAGAAATAGTCCCTGGTATGGGCATTTGCATACAGGAAGCTTTCTGGGGAGTGATAGAGGGTGGCATCTGTTGGGGAGTGAGCAGAGGTAGAAGTTCAGCTGTCATCTCACACAACCTCCCCAGGTTGAAACAAGAAGGCATTGAGACACTAAATAGACAATAACAACCCAGGAAATTGACTCTGCCATATGAAAACTACCCACCAAAAAAAAAAGCCCTGAACCGGATGGCTTTCCAGCAGAATTCTACAAAACATACAAGGAGGAGCTGATACCAATTCTATTGAAAGTATTCCAGGCAATTGAGAAAGATGGAATTCTCCCCAAATCATTTTACAAAGCTAACATCACACTAAAACCCAAACCGGCAAAGATCCAACAAAAAAAGATAACTACAGGCCAATATCCCTTATGAACATAGATGCAAAAATCCTCAACAAGATTCTAGCAAATAGGACTCAAAAACATCTCAAAAATCATGGTGATGACCAAATAAGCTTCATCCCCAGGATGCAGGGCTGGTTCAACATCCACAAGAACATAAATGCAATTAAATACAACAACAGATATAAAAACAAGAACCACATGATTATATCATTAGATGCAGAAAAAGCTTTTGATAAAATCCAACATCCCTTCTTGATAAAAACCTATACACACTTAGATATAGAAGGAACATACCTCAAAATAGTAAGTGCCATCTATGATAAACCCATAGCTAAAATATTGCTAAATAGACAGAAATTGGAAACATTTCCCCCTGAAAACTGGAACAAGACAAGGCTGCCCACTCTTACCCATCTTGTATTGGAAGTCCTTGCTCGGGCAATTAAACAAGAGAAGGAAATCAGGGTTATCCAAATAGGAAAAGAAGAAGTCAAGTTATCCCTCTTTGCTGATGATATGATTCTATACCGAGAAAATCCAGGAGAATCTGCCAAAAAACTAATTGCACTGATAAAGGACTTTGGCAAAGTCTCAGGGTACAAAATAAATGTGCAAAAGACAGTTACATTTCTATACACCAACAACAAGCTGGCAGAGACCCAAATAAAAGCACAATCCCATTCACAATAGTCACAAAAAAAAATGAAATACCTCGGCATCCTCCTAACCAGAAAAGTGAAAGACTTTGAGAAGTACAAACACTGCTCAAAGAAATATAAGAAGACACAAACAAATGGAAAAATATTCCATGCTCATGGATAGGAAGAATCAACATTGTTAAGATGTCCATCCTACCAAAGGCAATCTACAGATTCAAAGCAATACCCATTGAGTTACCAACATCATTCTTCTCAGACCTGGAAATGACAATACAGAAACTCATATGGAAACGTAAATGAGCACAAATAGCCAAAACAATCCATAGCAAAAGAAACAAAGCAGGAGGTATCACACTTCCAGACTTCAAACTTTACTATAAGGCTACAGTAATCAAAACAGCCTGGTATTGGTACAAGAACAGGCACATAGACCAATGGAACAGGATAGAGATTCTGGAAGCAAAGCTGGAATTTCAATTCCTCAACCAACAGACACATGAAAAAGTGGTCAGTCTCACACATCATCAAAGAAATGCAAATCAAAGCCATATTGAGATACCACGTAACCTCAGTAAGAATGGCCATCATTAATAAAACAAACAACAACAGATGCTGGCGAGGATGCGGAGAGAAAGGAACGCTGCCGGTGTGAATGCAAACTAGTGCAATCTCTTTAGAAGACAGTGTGGTGATTTCTGAAATAACTAGAAATTGACCTTCCATATGACCCAGCAATCCCCCTATTGGGACTATATCTGGAGAAACTGAAATCATTCTACAAAAAAGATACCTGCACACTCATGTTTGTTGCAGTTCTATTCACAATAGCAAAAACATGGAACCAATCATGTTGCCCATCAAAGCTGGACTGGATAAAAAAAGCAGTACATATTCACAATGGAATATTATGCAGCCATAAAGAAAGACAAACATATGGACTTTATAGCAACTTGGATGGACTTAGAGTCTATCATATTCAGTGATCTATCACAGAAACAAAGAACAGAGTACCACATGTTCTCACTCATACGTGGACCTTGAACAATTATAATACTATAAGAAAGGGATTGGCAGTAGTGGGAAACTGTCAGGGGAGGAGGGTGGGATTGGCAGTTGACAGAAACTGCTAGGAGAGGGAGGGGCATACCTCATTAACAAGGGTACCTGCATAATTAATATTTGTATACTTAACCCCGAATTGCACCCCACATCGTTATAATAAAAAATAAAAATTAAAAAATAAGCCATTGAAATTGTAAAAGAAAAAAAGAAGAAGAAGTTGAGTTGTCATGCAATTGAAACTGCTTTCTGTTCTTTCCATGGAGGGCACTGGTGCTAGGACGACCTTTCAGAGATGTACGAATTGATGTCTAAATTAACCATCATTGCATGCAGGCTTTCCCCAGCTTCTATCGACTGAGGGTAATTCCCAGGAAAGTTCTCAGCTGTGAACTCTTATCAGCCATAATTCCTGGCTCCTGGGAAAATGAGTGCTTCACAAAGGCTGTGCACCAACACATCCACTACAAGGATTAAAAGAGAAAATCTTGCAAATTATTTGTTCTTAAATTAGTGAGTAAATAATTTTTGCTGTTAAAGAGAATCTGGTAATGCCATGGTATCTTGTACCCATCTAGTCATTAAGTTAACAAATATTTACTGAGTGGAGAGGGAGAGGGAGCAGGAGAGGGAAAGCGAGAGGGAGACAGTCTCAAAAACTTCCTCAATTCTCCCTTCACTATTCCGGTTGCTGCTCAGTGCACTTATACTTCAAGTGATGTATGACAAAAATTAACCAAGGAAGAATAAAAATGAGATGCCATACTATGAAATGTAATCTATAACATTTATTGCTTATCTTAAACATATTGTAAATGAAAAAAGGCAAGCTAGCACAATCAACACTTCTCAAGGGATTCATGTGGCTATTTCAATAGTCAGTGGACTTGTCACTTAAGTCCATGTGGTGAACATGACAATATCTCCAAAGCATTTGGTTGATTGGTTTGTTTATGGAAAAATCAAACTTCAGTGACAATTCTTCTAGAAAAGCAACCAGCTTCTCAATAAGCCTGTTTTTTTTTTTTTACGTTATTATTTGGTCTATTTTTGTGGTAGTCAGTGAAGGATGATAGAATTGTCTCCAGGGTAATGGTATTGGTGGCTGTTCTTAAAATATTTCACACTAATGAAGTTTGATGATATCTTTAAATGTCCTTCATCACACATCAAAGAAATTCATTCAGACATGCTTTAGAAAAGGAGTTGAGAACTTTTTTTAAAGAAAATGTATATATGGAACAAATAATATATCCAAATTCTAAAACATAAAGCACTATTTCTCAGCTAAAGGTGATTTTCCCAATTGGAAATATTCTTTATTGTATTGACTTGGGAGTATAGAAAGGAGGATGAAATCATGTAATGGGAAGTGGTCAGAGTTGCTGGTAGCCATCCTACAATGCGCCAGGACAGTCACCCACAACAAAGAAATATCCAGTCCGAAATGTCAATAGCACCAAGATTGAGAAATTCTGATATAAAGAGAAATAACATTATTTATTTAGGCAGTTGTTTTTTGTTGTTGTTTTTAAGTTGGAGTCTCACTCTGTTACCCAGACTGGAGTGCAGTGGCATACTCATGGCCACCCTAGCATCAACCTGCTGGGCTCTGATGATCCTTCCGCCTCAGCCTTCCAAGAAACTGGAACTACAGGTGCATGCTACCACACCCAACTAATTTCCTGATTTATTGCAGAGACGAGGTCTCACCAAGTTGCCCAGTCTGGTCTCAAACCCGTGGGCTCAGGCAATCCACTCGCTTCAGCTTCTCAAAGTGCTGGGAGTACGAACTGAGCCACCGAGCCTGGCTGATTATTTTTGAATACTTCCCGAAAACTCTACAGTGTTCTATATACTTTACATTCATAGAAAATAACAGTCTTATTAGCAACTGAATGTAAATTAGTTAAACCTCTATGGAAAACAGTACGGTGACTTCTTAAAGAACTAAAAATAAAACCACCATGTGATCCAGCAATCCCACTACTGGGAATCAACCCAAAGAAAAATAAATCATTATATAAAAAAGACACCTACACTCATATATTTATCACAGCACTGTTCACAATAGCCAAGTCATGGAATCAACCTCAGTGTTCGTCAACAGTTGACTGGATAAAGAAAATGTGGTACATATGCACCATGGCATACTATGCTGCCCCAAAACAGAATGAAATCTTGTCCTTTGCAGCAGCATTAATGGAGCTGGAGGCCTATCCTAAGTGAACAACTCAGAAACAGAAAATCAATTACTGCATTTTCTCATAAATGAGAGCTACACAATGGGTACGCGTAGACATAAAGATAGAAATAATAGACACTGAAGACTCTAAAAGGGGGAAGGCTGAGAGGGGAGTGAGGATTGAACATTTACCTATTGGATACAGTGTTCACTATCTGGATACTGGGCTCACTAAGAGCCCAAATCTCACCATTACACAATGAATTCATGTAACAAACCAGCACGTGTACCTCCTGAATTTAAGATAAAATGCACTTTGAAAAGATAACCTAATCCAAAAAAAAAATGTAATGTAACACATTAAAGTCTTTGTAGGACCAAAATAAAAATAAATAGAGGTTTTTGAAGCACACTACATTTTGTACATGCATTTTATTATCATTGAACGTTTGTGTGATTCAGCCTTATCTCCTTTGCACCTGTGTATCCAGTTCCTTAAGGAGAAGCAAACTGGCACCTTGACATGAGAGTTTCGTCACACTCCAGTTTCTGAGTCGGTACTGGCCTAGGTTGTAATTAAAGCGGTACCATAGCTTTACTATTATTGAGGAATAATGTTAAGTTTCCCTTGCAAGTCTAAGATCAATGAGGCAACTATGACTTCCAGAGTCCAGGCTCAAAAATGGTGATGTGGATTGTACTCAGGACCCTAAAGCACTAAGAAATGTCCTGTCCCCCTCTTCATCCCTAAAGAACCACCCCTTTTCATAAATCTTCACTTTTAGCCTTGTCTCTAATTTTTGCTGTGGTCAATTACTATCCCTGGTACCCAGGCCCCACTAGAACTGAAGTTTTCTTTACACCCTAGTTTGGAGATAGTTTTCAGACCTGTCACACCTGCCTCTTTTCCAGAGCTGAAGCCAGTCTCTCAAAGACGATCTGCCTATTAACATAATAGTTCATGGCTAGAAGATAAATACTCACCAGACTGCTTCCTAGTGGCACTGTCTGAATTTAGACACTCTCTTCCACTTTGTTTAGAATCTTGAGCCTTCTGAAACACTGTAAGTACTGTATTATAATTGTTTCTTTATCTCTCTTCTTTCCTAACTGGGTTGGAAGCTTCCTCAAGAGAGTAATTGATTTTTCATCTGCAACCTACAGAACAGGATGGATGGCATATAGACTTCAAACAATGTTTGATAAATAATGAATGCCTGGTTGAAAATTCTATTACTACCCTCTCTGTGGCCAGTGGCTGCCCTTCTGGATTTTAGAATTTAGAGTCAACCATAAGACTAGTCAGTTTCCTCTGCCTCTGCTCTGCTCTGCCCGGGAGCTAGATTCTGTTCTGCCTGTCCTTGCCCTTCCTGTGTTGATATGAATAAGCTATATTGTCTTGAACTTTTATCATGCACAGTTAAGTCACTACCTAGCATTTCAAGCAAATGTTTTGCAGGATTGCTTTAATGAACATCTAAAAAAACTAGCAATTAATTTAATCACAGGCATTTCTTTGGCTGCAGCAATAGAAACCATTAGTACTGAAAGGCCTCAGGCACCTAAACTGATTTAGAGAGAACAGAGCTTCTCTGTGAGTGACTTTTAATCAGAGACCTCAGAACTGTCACTGGAAATGTGGCAATTTACCCAGACACAATAAAAGCTTCTACTTTAAATAAGAAACAAGGACATTTTCCAGGAGAGTGGATTAACATTTACATAGACAGGACGTGGCAGCAGTGAGCACCAATGTTAGAAACTATGATGATGGAAAAGAGATGTGGAATTATATATATTAAGTCTGTAGTCAGAACAGAAAGGAGCAAGAAAGAATGAATCTATTATCAAAAAATCACCCCAAATAAGTGGAAAGAGATTTGTAGCAGAACTTTGAAATGGAGTAATACTATAGGGATTGTATTTTAATATTATGAATTTATGTATTATAAAGATTGAAATGCTGCATAACTACTATTTTAAAAAGGATTTGATCCAATTATTCAGACCAGTGTATGAAAATAAATATATGCTATTTAACATGCCTATGATTTTATTTTTTTGCTACAGAAGCTTCGAAGGTTTAGGAGAATAAAGCTGTGTCAATTGTTTGAGTAAGAGAGTCTGGGATTACTACAAATGTCAACCAGTTTTTAAAATGAATAATACAATGTAGAATTAAAGTCGTTTGTGATTAGTTTCCAATAATCAATGAAATCATTTTGCAAGGGTGTAGGTTTCTTAAATGTTATGCATATTACACAGTTAAAGAATGGAGGTATGGAAAGATTATCAGACGATGAAGTCAGGGTCAAGGATTTTTAGTGAAGGCTATTGTGCCTGAATGATGGGCCTCACATAAAATCTTTTTTATGTGCACATAGTTAACATTTTATTTATATTCATTTACAAATTAGTACTTCAAAATTAGGTCAACTACACTAAATGCTATTCATTCATAAGATATAATTCAAAATAAGTTGATGGAATACTTTCCAAGTAAAATTCTAAGAATCTGAATACTCTGCCTATAATAGTGTCCAGAACAGAGTTGGTGCTCAAAATTACTTGCTGAATTAGGAACTGATGTGACTTGAATGCCCATTTTAAATTCCTCCTCTTCTAAACTCTTACCAAAGTAGCCATCAGAACAACAAGAACAGGAAGACCTTTTATTTTTGTTCAGTATTAATTCAACCTGAAAAAGGGCAGTGTTTATCACAAATAAAATTATTTCTGCTAGATATATTGCTGATGGGGACAGAGGTGGAAAAAATTAAATAAAAAGCTGACCTGATCATGTAGGAAGGAATAACCTAGTTAAAAAGTAAGATCAGCATCATCCTCCAATTCAGAATGGTTTGAGCTGGAAGTGTCAATAGACTGATGGGACAATCAGAGGCATGTCTGATTCTTGTCAGTTTCTTCTGGGAAGATTTCCAGGTGCCAAAGACCACACCAATGGAAAAAACATGGAATCACCTTTATTAGGCTTACCGTGTGACATACATGGCCTACCAGGCATTGGATGGCTGTCATTCCAAATAGGAAGTAGAAATTCTAGCTTTCCCATTTCTTAAGCAGTATGTCATTGAACTGGCAGAGGAAAAACTAGAGTAAAGCTGGCATTTTTTATCCCCTTTTATTTAGAACAGAATAATTAAAACAATGACCTTGCACAAATTCAGAGAATGGTCATCTAATTTTTTTTTTTTTTTTTTTTTTTGAGTTGGAGTCTCACTCTGCCGCCCAGACTGGAGTGCAGTGGCCGCTTCCGGCCACCGCAGCCTCGACCTGCTAGGCTCCAGCGATCCTTCCACCTCAGCCTTCCGAGTGGCCGGAATTACAGGCATGCGCTATCACGCCCGGCTGATTTTTTGATTTATTGTAGAGATGAGGTCTCGCTGCCCAGGCGGGTCTCGAACCCGCGGGCTCAGGCAATCCACTCACCTCAGCCTCCCAAAGGCGCGGGATTACAGGCTGAGCCACCGAGCCCGGCTTGGTCATCTCATTTTTAATATTAAGCAAGGACTGATTTTCTAAATAGATATAAGCAAACAGTAAATGATGATGATGGTAGTGATTATAATGAAGATTATAATCACAAAGAAAACATCAAGTGTTTTTTTCCTGGATCAAATATTTTCTGGATCAAATATTGCTCAAGTATTGACATAGTAGAATTTCTAATATGTATTGGCACTTTCCTCTTTTTCAAAGATAAATTAAAAAGATAAAATAAATTAAATGGAGCCTCCAAATCCAGTAGACAAGCTCTACATTCCAAAGGAGCTGTCTCTGCCCATGTCTTGTTCATTAATGAGGGAACAATGAGAAAATTCATGCTGACACCAATACTGAACAAACTAGACACTCCATTATAATCATCTCTACACAACTCTAAACAAATAGTGTGAAAAAGAGACATCAAATGAGGAAAATGAAAAAAAATTTGGAAAAAAAAGACCCAATAGGCTCAAAAAAAAGGTCATAAAGTTAAGTGATCAATGGTCAAAGTAGTTGGTGCTTATTATATGTAAAATAGTAAAAAGCAAAAGGGAATTGGAACTACAAAATGTTTATTGAATAAAGACATCAAATACAACAGAAGGCTCAGAATAATAGATATCTATCCAGTAGAAGTTCCATGAGTGTGAAAATTATTGTATTGTAGAAAGTTTTTTTTCTCTATTAATGCAATACATATAAAGACAGAAGACTTCATCCCCAATAGTGTAAAAATTTGTATCTAAAACAACATACTATTTAATGGTAGAAAAATGAAATTACCTTTAAAATAAAGAACAATAGCAGTATACGTCTTTCATTAATATTGTCTAGACATTCTAATCAATGTAATTATAAGAAAAAAATAATACAGGCAAATAAATATCAGAAAAGTAGTAAAATTATCATAATTTACACATTATGCTATTATCTAGTAAGAAAATCCAAGAAAATTAACAAAAACATAATTAAAATTTATAAGTAAAAAATGTCTAATTACCAAGTTAATACAAATTTCATATTCTCCTATGTACTAACAATGATCTGTTTAAAAAAAGTAAAAATACATTGTTCATAATAACAATAAAAATTATGAGTACCTTACGATAAACTTACGAAGAAATCTACAGAATCTAAATAAAGCAAAATACAGAAAATTGATTGGTGTACATAAAAAAGACTAACAAATAAATAACATACTGTAACACCAGAGCAGAAAACTTAATGATGTAAACATACCTGTTTTCTATCATTAATATGTCATAAATGTAATATAATTATAATAAAAATTACAGCAAAAAATGTTTTGTGAATACAATGATGTTAGTAAAGTTTGCACAATTGAAAAACTAGGACCTAGTGTGGTGGCTCCTGCCTCTAATCTCGGCACTTTGGGAGGCTGAGGCTAGAGGACTGCTTGAGCCCAGGAGTTTGAGATTAGCCTAGGCAACATAGCGAGACCTCTTCTCTAAACAACAACAATGACAATAACAACAACAATAACAAAAATTAGGTATGGTAGCATGCACCTGTAGTTTCAGCTACTCAGAAGGTTGAGAAGGAAGGATTGCCTGAGCCCAAAAGATTGAGGCTGCAGTGAGCCATGATCATACTACTCCACTCTAGCCTGGGTGCCAGAGTAAGACTCCAACTTGAAAGAAAGAAAGAGAGAGAGAGAGAGAGAGAGACAAAAGAAGCTAAAATATTAAAACATGCCAAATTAATTTGGAGGAGAGTATACTACCAGTTATTAAGATCGATTGAAGTACTCCCACAATTAAAATTGTACAAACTGAATGGAAGAAATTCTAAAATTGGAAATATAAGAAAAACACCAAAGAACAAACCTATAAATAACATCTAAATATTTATATTTTACATAAAAGAAATCTAGAGGTAGATAAATGAAGGTTGGCAAGGCAGCTACTTATACTCATCAAAAACTGAAGATTTCCACTAGATACTTTCAATGCGTGGCTACATCCTAAGTGTAGCTTCCATCCTCTGGCTTATGTTTTGATCCAATGTATTTATTGGAACCCATTCATCACTTCCACATTGCAGATAAGAAGAGAAAGAGCAAAAAAGGAATTCCTCTTCAATGAATGAGTTCCCTTTAATCAGCCTTACCAGATAACCCATTTTATCATCTTGATTGCACTCCAATGTCCGGAACCTAGTCATGTGATCACACCTTGCTTCAAAGAAGGCTGGAAAGTATGGAATTTCATTGTAGGTATTTGCTTAGGTAGAAAACAGAGTTCTATTCATTTGTATATTCGTAAAGAAGAAACAGGGAATCAGTGTTGGGCTAGACAACACCTAGCTTCTGACAAATGATAGGAAGTTAGCATATAATAAAGGTGGCATTTTATAGAGAGTTAATAGAAAATGATGAGTTTAAAAAAATACAGTGCTGGGAAATTAACTATTTAGAAAAATACTAAGTTACATCTTTCCATATAGTATTCACAATGTCAAATTTTATGTTATTTAAATTTCTATATAATTATCCCTTTTTGCTGATTTAAAATAAAATGTGTTATTGAGGACAATTTAGAAAATACAAAACAGTGTATCAAGATCACTATAATGTCAATACCAGAGATACAATAATTAACATTTTGAATTGTTTTTATTTATAAACATCTGCATATATTTTTATAAACAGATGCACTGTGTATGTATATATTTAGTAAGTGTATATAGCATGTATAAGTATGTGTACCCATATATATGTTTATGTATAAACACATACATTCAAATGAATCACATTGTATGACTGGGATGCTGTAGTTGAAAACATCAGAAACTTATTCTAACACATTAAAAAACAATGTACTATAGTCATGCAGTACTTAACAAGGATACCATCTAATAAATGTGTGGTCAGGCAATTTTGTTTCATGACCATCACTGAGTGTACTTACACAAACCTGGATGGTATAACCTACTACACACCTAGGCTATATAATATAACCTATTGCTCATAGGGTACAAATCTGTACAGCATGCTATGGTGCTGAATACTACAGGCAATTGTCACACATGATAAGTATTTGTGTATCTAAACATTGAAAAGATACAGTAAAAATACAGTATTACATAGGACCATCATCAAATATGTCTTCCACTGTTAACCAAAACATCATTATACAGTGCATGACTATATTAAAAAGTTCACCAAAAACTTGAAAAACCTACAGAAACAAAAGAAAAAAAAGAAGGACATATTATAGCTCAGAGTTAGGTTACTACAAGTCATCAAGTTTGACTTAAGTTCTACAGAAGAACCAGAAATATGCCTCTAAACCTTCCAGAGATAAGTTATATGACCGACAGAATCTGTTAGATACAAACAAACTCTTCCCTATAGTGAGAACAGAAAGAAACTTAAACCCCAGTCCTAATACAAAGCAAACCATGCAATATAACGCATAGCAATTTCAACAACATTAAACAACAAAAACAAGGCTGCTTATCTCTCAGTGAAAGCCAATATAATCTTGGCAATGTGTAATTCAATAAAAGCTGTTCTACAGGAAGCCAGAACATTTTTGTCCTGCTCTGCAGCAGTCTGCTGTTCTGAACAACCCAATGAAAAAATTGAGAATCACCATAGCAATGATTTTCAAAATGTGTTCTAGTGGAACGCCTCTACTGATCAACTACCTGGAGATCAGGTTTCTGGTAGGAAGCAATCTACTTTTAATTCTTAGAGGCCTGCATAAAGTTTGTTTAAAAACAATTTTTAAAATTAAGAATTATAGTAAATTTTTGAAACTTTATTTTAGAGCAATTGCTTGTTCCTTGGTCTTCCATGAATACTAGATCTTTTAGCTGAACTTTTGGTATTGACAGCATATTAAGCATTGACTATCACAACAGATGGCTCAAACAAAACTATTCTATGCTAATACAGGCTTGAATGGCCAGAAAAGTTGGGTATAACACTGGCATCCTCTTGCAATAGTTGAACAGTCTAATAAAGGCACATATCTTACTAGAAGGCCATCAGTACAAGTCTTGGGGTAGAAGAGAACCTACCAGACAAAGCCAAGATTGTCTTCAAACATTATTGTGGGTCTGCACGAATATTCAGATGCAAAGATCATCAGGGTGTAAGTGTTAGGTCATAGTGTAATGTTACAATAACTTTAGCAAATTATGATTCCAAAAACCGACATTCCAGGGAAGAAGCTTAGTATGTATTTGAGTGCATTCTCTAGGATCTGCCAGATATCAGGAAATGCATCAGTCAGCCTTATCATCTCAAATAATAACATGAGGGTAGAATGAAGATGCGTTATTATGATAGTGGCAAGATGGTAATTAGAGAACTCAAAAATTTCAGAACTACCTAACTCATCAAGAACAATGAAAGCCCATACGATAAGTTAAAGTAATTTTTGTTATTTGCTAAATGCAGCCTCATATGCCAAGGCTGACTTAGAAGAGCTAAGCTGCCAAGATGCACCCTCAGAGAAGCCTTGTGAAAGTCAGTCCTAGAGAAACTCAAACCAAAGCTGGACAAATGATCTTCTTTGTCTATTCACAGCAGAAAACCTAGATCATAGTCTCACATTTTACCTCTTTGATTTGCAAAAGACTACATCCAAGATCACCAGAGAAATAAATGTGAGTTTGTTTAATTAGTCTAAGTATATTCATAATTCTCCTTCTAAGGTTTTACTCTTTGAAAATATATCCCAGTCAGCCTGTGTTCTGGAATCTAAATCTCTTTCCAGTAAAATTAGGCAGGTAGGAGGACAAAAGAGGTTGAGGTTGAGTGGGGAGAAAGATTTATAGGACTCCTTCCCTAGAAACCAAAATTTTCAAGAGTGTTTAGGGTATATGGTTAAGTAGGAACTTGGCTATTCCACTCAAAGGAGATCAACAAAATATAATATCAGAGAAGTCTCATTGAAAACTTTCTGTCACTTTATCTTCCATTTTCTTGGGACTAATAAGATACAGACATACAGACATCTCATCTGTAACCCTTTATGAATGTCTCTTAATTATTTTTCCTGAAAGATTATCCAGAGAATCAAGGCACCATAATAAATGAAGAAGTTGTCCATATTCATTCTTTTTATTCTCCTTCTTTTTATGTTTACTTTGACCATTGTATGAAGTTAGGAAAAAATGGAGGTCAAATGGTGGTAGGTCATCATTTTCTGAAGAAGGACTACTGGGGCTGTCCAACACCAGCAGAACAGTAATCCGTAGCTGTAACCAGATTTCACCATGGCTAGGGGGACTTCAGAGACACTTGTAGAGCTTCAGTTTTTTCCTTTGTAAAATGGCAGTGGTGCTGACATCACTTCTATGACTGGTTACCTCTTTAAGTCAAACTGAGCTACACTCTCTATCAAACCCTCTTCCCATATCTCCAAGTATATATACAGCACTGAGAAAAAACCTGAGTCCTACAACATTAAAATTGTATGTTCCCTTTCTTTTCCAGTGCTTGTCAAGAACATTCACAATAAAGCAAAAGTGATGTGTGAACCAAAGGGACTGAAATTCTGCAGTTTTAAAGGCTTCAAGATCATATTAGACTGCTGATCAGGCTTTGGAGAGGATTGTCTTTCTGGTTGCAGACTGCTAGCTTCTCGTGTAGCAGAAAGAGCAAAGTTGCTCCTATTCTAATTGTCATGTTGTAGTATGTTCTTTAACCATTCAACAAAGCTCACGAAACATAATTTTTCAATATATGAAAAATTAAACAAACGATGCCAGTGATATGATATGCAGAAAAATAGTCATCATTTTTAATAATGTACAAGTACTAATGCCCTCCAGTTTTTAAGTCCTATGCTACAGAGAATATAGAATACCAGAAAAAATTTTCTTACTGAAAAAAAGTTCTAAAAAATAGATTTTTCAGCCACTGGAACTCTTGAAGCTCCTTCAGAGTATTTCAAGCCCAAGTTTTTAATGTGACTATCCCCTTTTCCAAAGCTGAAGAAAGTCAATAGTCTTTTTCCTTGTTTCGCCAGAAACCTTAAATTCAATTCTAAAAGAAAGAATTTTAAATGTTATCATATTATGAAAAAAACTTTTCACAGCATAAATATAAACGTAGCAGTGGCCTGTTTTCTTACTATGTCAGTAAAAACAGTTTTGGACATCCATCAGGTTTTGATTGTTTCAAAGAAAAGTAATCTCCCATTAAAATGATAACTTGGGGGGGAAGGGAACAAAAACAAATAAATAAATGGATAACAATGAAATATCTGTGCTAAGGAGTCTTCTAACTACACATTAAGGTTACTTTGGACTACAACATATTATCATTAAGAGGCAGTTATCACTTGTATTTTAATTTTTCTCCTTAAGGAGTTACACTTAACTTCCTGTGTTTAACATGATTCTAAATTGAACTAAGGGTTATAAGTTGTTTATTTCAAGTAGAGTTTATAGAGCTGGCACAAACACTTACTCTAGTAGGTTGGTAATTCATTTAAGCTCGTTGTCCCTATCTATTAACTATTCAAGTTATTGTAAATAAATTTTGTTTTATTGTGCTATTACAGTATTTGGATAACTGTCCATACACATGTTCAGTGTGTTCCTTATTTTGTTTTGTGCATAGGATCTAAATTTGATGGCATAGTTAACCTCTCCAAATTACTCTTGCCAAATCTTCCTGTGAGCCTCTTTGATACATATCTCAACCGCTTCTCTCAGCTAGATACCAAGAGAGTTCATTATGAAGGCCTAGACCCAAAGATCCTATTTTTTCTTTATTTTGTTATTAAATTCCAATGAGGCTTCATTGCTAAATACTTTTGTTCCCAGCCATCTTCTTCTTCTTCCTTTTACTCTCTCAGTATTTAATTTTCTCTTTCATGATTATTTCTAATAAGAATGCTTCATATC
This sequence comes from Cephalopachus bancanus, assembly GCA_027257055.1. Taxonomy (NCBI): domain Eukaryota; kingdom Metazoa; phylum Chordata; class Mammalia; order Primates; family Tarsiidae; genus Cephalopachus; species Cephalopachus bancanus. The sequence goes on from JAPVLO010000257.1 coordinate 2,096,817, forward strand.
TACCAATAATAGAATAGTCTAGCTACTATGGTTTAGGTATTTGACCCTTTCCAACTCTCATGTTGAAGTGTGATCCCCACTGTTGGAGGTGGGCCTGATGGGAGGAGTTTGGGTCATGGTAATATATCCCTCATAAATGGCTTGATGACATCCTCATGGGAGAGAGTTCTCATTTTATTAGTGTCTGATAGAGCAGGTTGTTAAAAAGAACTTCACACCATCCCCTTTCTCTTTTGCGTCCTCTCTTGCTGTGTGATCCCTGTACGAGGTTTTCAACTGATACCCAATCTTCCAGCCTGCAAAATCATGAGCCAAATGAAACTTTTTTCTTTATAACTTACCAGGTCTGGTGTATTCCTTTAAAGAACACTAAATTGACTAAGACAAATAAATACCACTAATAATGTTTTTTCTATAAGCAAATCTACATATAATATAATTTCACAGGTAAAGACTTGCTATAAAATGAGATGATGATATGGAATCATCAAACACCAACGTGTATGGTTTAGAAAATAAGTGCTGTCAAAGAAAAGAAACTACATACATGCCTGTAGGCCCAGCAGCTAGGGAGGCTAAAGCAGGAGGATGATTTGAGTCCAGGAGTTCGAAGTTACAGTGAGCAGTGATTGCACCACTATATGCCAGCCTGAGTGACAAAACAAGACCCTATCTCTAAAACACAAACAAATAGAAATTTCTTTGAAAAGAGAGAGAGACATATTGGGAGGTTAGAAATCATTAATACTGTCTTTATTCTATCTATAAAAGAAATGCAAATTTTCATTTTTTAACTTGTGTATGCTAAACTAGAGGTAGACAAACAATCACGTTAATTCATATATTACACAATAACAGTACTGATGATTTAGTTATCTTTTTCATCTCTAAGTTAATATGTAAGTTGTTTTTAAATATACAAAGATGAAATATGAGCTATCAAGCATCTAATTTATCAGGGATTTATAACAGATTAGTCTAAAAAACAGAACTGTAATGCATGTTTCTAGAAAAGTAATATTTAATAAAACTTAAAAATAATATTTTTTAAAGTAGCAATATTTTAAAAATATGTTTAAAGTATTTAATATAGTCATGAACCAAACATACATGAAGAGAAGTTGACAGATCTATAAGGAACCAGAGACTTGCTTCTCAAAAACTGTAAAAATGAGACTAACAGTAAGATAAAATATAACTTAAAGGTTCCAAGAAGCATTGGTTTTGCACCTAATTAGATGCATCTAATTAGATGATTCTAAGCCAGATATTTTTAAATCTTCTGAAAGTTTTTCAAATTACTAACTGTGGAATGTGTTATTTTAGTGAAACCTGGGAACCATTACAACTACTTTAAAAACATTTTTTTTAAGTAAATAAAAGATTTGGAAAGGATGATAGTTACCCACATGCTGTTTACAATTCCATTCAAGTTAAGGGAAAATCATGTTGATTTCTCTATTTCTTCTGTATATTTGTACAACCTTGAAACTGAATACAAGTTCACATTCAAGCATAAGTTCTTGTAAGAGAAATAATTACAAATTTCTCTTCCATGAATATAGAACTTTCATGAAATTTTTTAGCAATTGGTCTGCCCCACAGTGTAAGTTACCCAAATAATTTTCTTCAACCTGACTTTAGCAGCTCTCTTTCGCAAATTTAGCTGGAATATTATGTCATGTTAACAGTATAGCGCGCGTATTTATACATATATTCCACATCCATCCTGATTTGTTTATCATCTCTGTAGCACTTTAGTCTTACAGTGTGAAGATTTGATAACATTTACACATTAATCTCCACTTAAATTGAGTTTCTCTGGGCTTTTGCTGGGTAAACCAGTGTTCTTACTGCTTTTGTGTTTGGCTGTTATAAATATTTCATAAGATGTTAATATAGCTCAGTTGCGTTTTAGAGGAGTAGTATGCGGGACTGTTAGTTCAGCACATGTCATTAACGTTTGCAGATATTGGACCTGAAACCCATTTATTAAGAATAAAGGTTTACATAGTGTGGAGAATAAAGAAAACAAATTTGAACATAGCTGTAGCCTTAAATATTGACGGCATAGTGCCATCTGGTGGGAGAAAGAGATTTAGACGAGAAATACAGAGCACAAAGCACAAAGCACAGTGTCTCCCCAGATCACAGAAGGACGCTGGGGAAAAGACAAAGGCAGTTACCCAAAGCAGAGACAAAGTGTCACTTCTTACCCATTAAATTTCAGTTTGTGGATGAAAACAAAGTACTGGGAAGAGTTAAGGGCTTGCTGCGGGACTGCGGCGCTCATGACGGTATCAGGGGAAAAGATTGGATCCTCTTGGTCTCCATACCTTGTTGCAATTATTCACTTTCATTCATTCCTTCTTCTGTTCATTTAACAACTACCTGCAGGGCACCGTTCTAAGTGCTGAGGATATGGCTATGATTAAAACAGGCGTCGCCTTTGACGTCATGAAACCTACATTCTGGTGGAAGGACATGAGCCATAAAACAATATATTAAGCGTTACATTCAAGGCTCATCAGAAAATATTAAGTAGGGTATGACACCTGAGTGTTGTTTGGGGGAGATCAAAAAGGAGGTACTCTCAAATATATTTAAAGTGGCTAGGGAGTCCTCGTTAATAATGTGGCATTAGAGCAGGTAACTGGATCAAATGTGAGAGCAAGCCATGAATTTACCTGAGGGAAGAACATCTCAAGCCGAAGAAAAACAACTTGCCAAGGCTCTGAGAAAGGTGCCAGGATTTTCAAAGAGCAGGCCGGTGTGGCAGGGCAGAGTGAGCAAGGGGAAGACTGGGATAGGGGAGGTCAGAGGGTATGGGGCAGGACACATTATGTCCTGCTGTTGAGACATTGTTCAGCCACTCCAGAGACAACTTCTCAAGGAGTGTATATGTACACACCCCATGGCAGAACATGCTTATTACTTTAGACTGAAGGACAAGAGACATTCACCTGATTTATACATTAAACAAATAATTATGAGTTCCTATTATTTGCTATACTTTATGAAAAATGCTGAAAGCACATAGAGAAATATGATAATATGTTATATCAGTCTAATAGGGGAGTTAAGTAAAATAACAGCTAGAATAAAATGTCATAAATACCATATGTGTTATGAACTGTATATTTATGGGCCACAACAAAAGAACTTTAGGTATTATTCATAGACATTTTCTGGAAAAAAGATGAGATTGAGATGTATTTTATTTTCATTTTTAAATTTTGTATTTCAAAGATGTATGGTACAATTCAAGGTTAGGTATACAAATGTTCATTATGCAGGTACCCTTGTTGATGAGGTGTGGGCCCCCCTCCCCCAGCAGATTCTGACTACTGCCAATCACACCCCCTACCCCCTGCTAGCAGTTCCCCACTACTGACAATCCTTTTCTTATAGTATTATGATAATTGTTCAAGGTCCCACTTGTGAGTGAGAACATGCGATACTCAGTTCTTTGTTTCTGTGATAGATTACTCAGTATTATAGACTCTAAGTTCATCCAAGTTGCTGCGAAATCCATGATTTTGTCCTTTTCTATGGCTGCGTAATATTCTATTGTGTATATGTACCATATTTTCTTATCCAGTTCTTTTTCGATGGGCAACACGGTTGGTTCCATGTTTTTGCTATTGTGAACAATGCTGCGATAAACATACATGTGCAGGTATCTTTTTCATAGAGTGATTTGAGTTCCTCCAGGTATATTCCCAGTAGGGGGATTGCAGGGTGGTATGAAAGGTCGATTTTTAACTCTTTTAGGAATCACCAAACTGTTTTCCACAGAGACTGTGTTAGTATACACTCCCACCAAGAATGTAGACGTGTTCTCTTTTCCCTGCACCCTCTCCAGCATTGGTTGTTTTGTTTTTTGGGTTTTTTTGAGTTATTGAAGATGGCCATCCTGACTGGAGTTAGGTGGTATCTCAGTGTGGTTTTAATTTGCATTTCTTTGATGACTAGTGAGGCTGAGCATTTTTTCATGTACCTGTTGGCTGCCTGTATGTCTTCTTTTGAGAACTGTCTATTCATATATTTTGCACACTTTGTAATGGGACTGTTTTTTGTTTTGTTTTTTTCTTTTTGGCACATTTGAGTTCCTTGTAGATCCTAGATGTTAGGTCTTGGTCAGACATGCAGTTGGCAAATAATTTTTCCCAGTCTGTGGACTGTCTGCCCACTCTCTTGATGGTTTCTTTGGCTTTGCAGAAGTTTGCCAATTTGATGAGGTCCTACTTGTCTGTCTTATCTCTTATGGCAGCGGAATTTAAGATTCTGAATAGAAATTGGTTGCCAGTTCCAATTTCCATAAGAATGTTTCCTGCATTTTCTAAGGTTCTTATAGTCTGAGGTTTTACATTTAGGTCTTTGACCGATTTAGAGTTGATTTTTGTGTATGGTGATAGGTAGGGGTCTTGTTTTAATATTCTGCATGTAGTCAGTTTTCCCAGCACCATTTACTGAATAGGTTCTCCTCTCCTCGGTGGCTGGCGGTGGAGTCTTTGTCGAAGATGAGTTGGTTGAGAAATTGAGGTTTTGCTTCTGGAATCTCTATCCTGTTACATTAGTCTATATGCCTTGTACAAATACCAGACTGTTTTGATTATTGTAGTCCTAGCTAGAGGAATCAGACAAGAGAAAGTGATCTGGGGTATCCAAATAGGAAAAGAGGAAGTCAAATTATCCTTCTTTGCAGACAACATGATTCTATACCTCGAAAACCCAAGAGAATCGGTCAAAAACCTCCTGGCACTGATAAAGGACTTTGGCAAAGTCTCAGAGTATAAAAATAAACGTGCAAAAGACAGCCGCATTTCTATACATCAGCAATAAACAAACAGAAACCCAAATAAAAAGCACAATCCCATTCACAATAGCCACAAAAATAATGAAATACCTTGGCATCTTCCTAACTAGAGATGTGAAAAACCTTTGCAACAAAAACTACAAAACACTGCTCAAAGAAATCAAAGATGACACAAACAAATGGAAAAATATTCCATGATCATGGATTGGAAGAATCAACATTGTTAAGATGCCCGTCCTACCCAAGGCAAAGTAAAGATTTAACACAATACCCCTTAAATTACCAGCAGTATTCTTCTCAGATCTGGAAACGACAGTACAGGAATTCATATGGAAAGATAAACAAACACGAATAGCCAATACAATCTTCAGCAAAAAAAAAAGATATATATTTTAAATACTGAAATGTACCTTAAAGACAGAGGGAGAAATAGAAAAAAAGCCATTCTGAGCAGAGGGAAATTATATTAAATGATATTTACATTTATTATTGGTTTAACTGTGTGGCAGGTATGGTTGAGAGTACTTAAATAACTTATTTCATCCTTTCAGCAACCTTATAAGAAAATACCATTAATAGTTCTATTTATATATGAGATATTAAAGAATAAACCAGAGATATTAAAGAATAAACCCAAGTATATGGACTTACTAAGTTATGAAACCAAGGTTTGAATACTCTCAGCCTGGATTCAGAGTTTCTATTATAACCCACGTGTGATTCTACCTCAGTAAAAGACTTTGTGAAACAAAAGATGATGTCTTTCCAAGAAAGGAAAGAAATATACCTGAATAAAAAAAGAAACATGAGGTAGTAAAGATAATGGGGATAGCAGTAAGCAAAGATAGACAAATGACTAACTTAAAAAATATTTCCAACAAATAACTAATGATCCTGAAAGACAGTTCTTCTGCAAGGCATCAACATGTCCTACTTTAATGTGCCACTCATGGAAATTTCCATTCCAAATTTCCATGAGGCAATGCCCCATAGTGGCATTCCTTCAAGAGTCCAGCAGTGAGAGGGCTGAAGGTGGGGCTTCGTCCTCCTGCCTTTGTATGGCATGGAGGAGATCCAGAAAGTAATGACATGCCTAGTAGGAGACAAGAATGAAATGACAGTGGCCTTGGAATGACAGAGCATCCAGACAAGACAGACATGGAAGTAGTAGACCACAATGCAAGGGACCAAGGATGGGACCGCAGGTTTCCTTGCTGGATGAGCTCCCAAGGACATGAGAGTCCTGGTACAGCAGCAACCGCTGTAAGAACAAAGCCCAAGTAGGAGACATATCTCTGTAATAGCAGAGATTATGAGATAGACACCTCTCAGTGGCTCCCACAATGCTTCCCAACTTTCCTATCTTCTCTAGAAAAGGGAAAAGAAAGCCTTTGAGAGGAGAGACCTGAATTATTGAGAAAGTATGTGAAAAAATATTTTAAACTGAAAGAGATGGATTTAAGTGACCAGATACAGTCTTTTCTGTCATTTGTGCAAATGGGAACTCTTTGCAGTATTAAATTTGAGTTACATACCCAAGTTGCTGTGTGTAAATATTAAGTTGACTTCTTGCCCATGACATTTCTTTATGTGAAGCAATAGCAAGAAGAGTGTTCCAGAATATTCTTGAGAGTAGGCAATGCACAAATTATATTTTATGATCAAATTATACATTGAGAATATTGTGTGTGTGTGCATATGTGTGTACTTCAGCATGATGATATGTTATAGTGGTTTGAAAGAAATTCTATTCATAACCAAGACAATTAAATTTTGGGGGGGCTTGGTTTGACCAAGTTGTCAACACTGAATTGAATTTTTAAAACTACACTGTCATTTATTGAAAAAAAATAAACAAATGTTTAAGAACCTGGAGTTTAGAACCAGACTACTTATGTCTAAATTCGAACACTGCCACTTTCTATATATATGTGATTTGGGTCAAGTTACATAATCTCTCTTTGTTTCAGTTTCCACAATTGTAAAATATGAATAATAACAATATCTGTAATAACAATACCTACCTCATACAGTTCTTAAGTAGGTTAAATACATGAATATTTGAAAGGGTTTGCAATAGTGCCTAGTATATGGTAAATACTATGTAAGTCCTAGCTTTTGTTAATATATCTTTCAGAATGTCTGATTTTAGAACTCCTTTTAAAACAGAAAGAGATTAAGGTCTTAATTGAAAGCATAATCATCAACAATCAAACATTACCCCTTAAATCAGATCCATGGAACAATAATGATATAACAATGATATCATATATATAACCCTCTAAACATGATTTACTATTCTCCTTTAATCTTTATTGTGCTGCTTTTCCTGTACCTGACATTGATGAGATGTCTTGCTTGCTTTCTCATCCTGACACTTAGGAGAAAATCTCCCAAAAAGGCATGTACTGATAAATTACCTAATCTTTAAATGTATTTTTATGTCTGAAATCTACATTAAAGATTTGTTTTTCAAGTTTTCACCTTACAAATCTTTCCAGTGAGAATGAAACTCAAGATTGAAAGAGAAATCACTGAAAATAAAATTTCTAAATAGAAAAGGGGCTGATTATGAATAATTTTAATATATGATCGCATTCATAAAGAGTACCACTATCTAATTAAATTATCCTAGAACTAATTTATGAGTAAGCCCATTTCTTGAGCTAACTCAGGATAAAATAAATGTACTTATATTTTTTTGTTTATTTAATTATGCGTTTGCTTGTTCCTTGTGCTATCCATGCATTTTGTGAAAGGTAAAGAGCATGGCACTTGGATCAGGCATCCTGGAAGTGAGTTCCAGCTCTGGCCAGTGGCTATGATGTTGTAATCAAAAACAATTCAATATGTAGCTCTCTTGGCATCTAGATAAACAGTAAAATTTCACACCACAAAATAGTTAGGATCATGAGTTAGAAAGATTGGGTTTTAATCCCAGCTTTACCTCATTCCAGCTATGTGACATTGGGCATATACTCACTGTCTATGCTTTAAATTCCCCATTTGTGAAGTTAAAAAATAATATTAATATGTAATAATTATACAATAACAATTTAAAACATCAAATTAATTGTGAGACTTGACTGAAACACTGTATATAAAATTCTTAGCACATTATTAGGCAGACTGTAAAAAATAAATAGAAGTTAATTTTTCTGGCTTTAATTTTTTGTGGTCTAAGGTATAACACTGCATGCCATGGCCTCTCATACTAATGCAGCACGATGCTGATTTAGCATTCATGTGAATGCAACAGCATTCCAACACTATCTCACATGTACACACAATATATACTCTTTATTCCCCAATTATCAAGATAAATTTACAAAGCTAAAAAGTATATTTTTAAAGAAATACAATGGGTCATTTGTTCTTAATTCAGAAAATATCCTGATTCATTGCTTATTAAAAAAATGAAAGCACAAAAGAGTTTACAAAGATTTTAAGTGCAGCAACCTCTGTGTCAATTTCTCTTAAATGAGTGGAGAAGCTGCCCACATATCTACAGTAGAGACAGTATCTACTCCCTTGACTAAAGAGGCTGTCCCCCAACACCTCTCTACTCACAGAAGACCCTCTGCTGGCCACCTTAAAGGACTAGTCATTTAGAAATTTAGAACTTGGAAAAGGATTAGTCAATCTTATTGTAATATTCATGCAGTGCTCATCTTTTATTTCTCCATCACAATTAGCCTTCATTATAACTACTTTACATGATATTCTCATAGCCACATGTACCTTGGATTTTTTTCCCTCTACTTGGAAATTGTTCTCTGTTCACTACCCACCACCACATGCCTATCTGATTCTTGATCTCCTAGATATACTCAAAGAGTTACTTCCACTTTCATCTCATCCTCCAGGTTGCTAGGTGAAATGGTGAAAGTAAATAATGATTTTTAAAGTATCATAAAATACATATATAAACCAGTGACATATTTATTATTGTTATCAAGTGTTATGTGCTATATACATAATTGTATATGCTAGACTTTTCTATGACTGGCAGTATAGTAGGTTTGTTTACACCAGCATCACCACAGACATGTGAGTAAGGCACTGTGCTCTGACAGTCTGATGGCTACAATGTCTCTGAGCTGAATTTTTCAGCTCCATTATACTGTCATGAGACCACCATCATATATGCCATCTATTATTAATCAAAATATCATTATTTGGCACATGACTTATATAAAAGAAAAAACAACTGTAAAGCTGCCTCAGACAGGTGTTCCAAAAGAAGGCATTGTCATCATAGGAGGTGACAGCTCCATGAGTGTTATTTTCCCTGAAACCTTCCAGTGAGACAAGATGTGGAGATGGAAGACAGTGATATTGAAAGCGTTGGCCTTGTGTAGGCCTAGGCTAATGTGTGTGTTTGTGTTTTAATTAAAAAAAAAACAGTTCAAAAAGTAAATTAAATTTTTAAATAGAAAAAAGCTTATAGAATAATGATAAAAAATATATTCTGTACAGCTGTATAATGTGTTTGTGTATTGTATCTAAATGTGTTATGAGTGAAAAAGTTTAAAAAATTAAAATTTTATAAAATAATACCTAACTCTGAATTGTACCTCACATCTTTAAAAAAGAAAAGAAATTTATAAAATAAAAAAGTTGTAGTGAGCTAAGACTAATGTAAAATCAAAGCAAGAAAAATATGTTTTAAAATTTAGTGCAGCCTAAGTGGACATACAGTGTTTATAGTCTACAGTTGTTCAGTAATGTCGTAGGCCTTCACATTCACTCACCACTCACTGAATCACCCAGAGCAATTTTCAGTCCCACAAGCTCCATTGACGATAAGTGCCCTGCACATGTGTACCATTTTTAAACCTTTTATAGTTTTTATTTTCGGTGTACCTTTTCTGTGCTTAGATTCATTTACCCAAATACCATTGTTTTACAATCACCTACAGTATTTTGTGCAGTGACATGCTTTATAGGTTTGTTGCTTAGGAGCGGTGGGCTATACTATTCAGCCTATGTGTGGAGTAAGTTATACCATGTAGGTTTATGTAAGTGCACACTACAATGCTTGCACGTTGACAAAATCCCCCAGCAGTGCATTTCTCAGAACATATCTTCATCACTAATACAGTCACATGAATGTATTTTTTAAAAAGCCTAACTGGACACATACAAATGATATCAAGTACTTAATTATTTTTCCTCTCTATGACATTAAAAAATATAGAACTGTATTTTTTTCTGTGTATAAAATAAATATAACAAAGTACAAAACTGTGTTTCACTGACACTTTAAGAAATGGAATTTGAAGTAGGGTTTTTCTGGAACACTCTGTACAGAGCTTTGCTATCAATGACTGGCACTTATTCTCAACTTCAAAGTAAGCCCCTTCCCCTTTTGCTGGAAGGTAGCAACCTCACCTTTCCAGCTGTTATTCATAGTCTTCAAACATGGTCATTTTAGGCAAGCCCTATGTGGAGCAGGAGCTCTTCAAAGGATCAAGAAGCATAGCAAGGCTTAAAATATCACTCAACAGAAAGATAAAGATGCTTTGGCAAGGTTGTGTCATTTGATCGTTAGTTCTTTCATAAGTGCCATTAAGTACCTCTTTGGCCAAGCCTCAGTTTTAACAAACAATATGTAATTCAAATCTCCAACGAGATTGGGCAGGAATGTGCCCTGACTAATCAAGGTAGTGGCAGAACGAGAAAGTAAAGCACTTTAGCCTGACACTGTGCTCCACCTGCCTATCACTCACACAGTGATAGTGCAGAGTTGGTTTGGGCCAGATTTGTTACATACGAGGAGGACCCAAATTAGACCGGAATTTATTTATACAAAATTGTGTATTTATTCTTACATGGTTAAATTTTAGTCACCTTCGAAGTACTCAAAACAGTTTTTGAACTCGTCAATTTGGATGCCTTTTAATGCTTCTGTCATTTTTTGTTTCATCTCTTCCACATTGGCAAAACATTCCCTTTGAGGACATTTTTCATTCAGGGAAACAAAACAAAGTAACTGGGTTGAGATCAGGTGAATAGAGAGGGTGAGGCATGGTAGTCATGCCATTTCTGGTCAAAAACTGCTGAACACGCAGTGCGGTGGGGGCAGGTGCACTTATAAATCTCCCATCATGAAATGGGCAAACACTTGAAAGAATCTCCAAAAAGAAAAATTAACTGAAGTCGAAAGAAGCCTCTCACAACAGTGCTAGCTAGTACACTGATGCCAATGGGTTCCTAGAACACTTAAACCTGGCAGGGAAAGCCTGTACTACAAGGTGCCCACCCTCCAAAAGATAATTCTGGGGGATTTGGGGTCTCCTCTTGTATACAGTATGTGAAATCAGAAGTAAGGGACCTCAGTTTTCTATTCTCAATGTGATCATTATTAATGGTCTTTCCTCAAAGAAAATTGGTCACATTTCACATATATCAAAAGAATAATTAAAAATTAGCAAGTACCTACATTTTAGGGAAAAGTTAGTAGCCTTTCAATAACCTTAAATAAAACATCTCTAGAGTGAAAGAAAGCACTACTGAGCATCTCTGTTATGTCAGGTTCAGGGCTAGGCCCTCATGTAAAGTAAGTTGTTTTAATTTTTACAGTGACCCTATTCATTTGTATTTTTACACCTATTGCACATATGAGGAAACTGGAGCTCAGATACCTTATGTAACTTTTTTTAAAAGATTTCATGGTGAGAAAGTATCAAAGCCAAGTTGGAACTCAAGAGAATCTGATTTCCATTCCACTATAGCAAACACATCTCTTTTTTTTACTTATTGCTTCAATATTTCTAGGTCTGAAAAATCCCCCTTTGTACTGTTCTTCCTTATGTTTCTATACTACTTTCTATATTCTTTTCCCTTACTTTTTTTTTTAAATCTCAAGTAAATGAACTATTCTTTATTATATGCTAATTAGAGTTTTGTCCATACCTTCACAAAAGTCAAATGCAGATAAATTTTGGATTTCTGTTGTCTGATAAATGCATACTTTCTTATATGCATAACTCTCAGTTTTCAAATCAGCCATGTTTCAAATGGACCCAGAAAAAAAAATAAAAGGTCCTAGGCTCCTTTATTAGAAAGAGCAGCAAAGAAAAGCCCTCGCCATTAGCAATGGGTGCAAATGTGTCCTTGGTAAACTTTGCTTATGTTCATGCATAAAGCATTAACACTTCACCTTATACTCAAACAAAGGTAGTTTACCCTGGATTTTTGAAGAAAGCAAATATTCCATTCAACTTTCAGAGGATTTTTTTTCCCCTAATTCTAATTTTTCAGACCAATGAGCAATAGCAGCTAGAGAACAAATTGATGGCAAAGCTTTAAATTCCTGGAAATGTTTTCTAATTATATGCCAGTTACATGAGATCATTATTTTCATACATGTGCCAAGATTTGAATTTTTGCACTTTTGGATTAAAGATAAGCTTCAAAGGTTTGTAGCTGGGGAGTTTGTATCAGATGGTTAATCTCATTACCACATTCTTGCAACCTTCTGCACACAGCCCTTCACCAAAGCTTTCAGTACCTACTGTATTCTCTGTCTTTCCACCCATGCCTTGCCATTATCCTGACCAATTACGTCATCAACAGCATCCTATATGGTCCCCCAGAGCAGCAGACCCTTGATCTCCAAGGATCTTCACCTCTATTCTCCATTCCACTACAGGTACCCCTGATCACTGTCCCAAATTGGCTAACTCACCTTCCAAAATGAACTTGAATTAGTCCAATTCAGACTAATTACAACCTGCTATAATCATGTCTATCTCGATCAATTATTCATACTGCACAAATTCTTCTATTTCATCAACACCTTAGATTTTGCTCTCTTCCAACATAAGAGTCTGTACCTAACTTTATTTTCTTTAATTAAACTTGGATCACAGGACAATTACTTTTCTCACTGGCTTGCTACTTTCTCTTGCTCTACTCCCTTTCACATATGCTTATTAAACCTCAACAATCTCAAAGCTGCTGAAAACAGCCAGAAAACAATCATGCCATCTCTTCTCTGATGGCTGTCCCTTCTTAGTCATGGGTGGTGGCCTATCTTAACTAGACCTTTGGTTACCATCCTCTCCTATCCTGGGAAGTTCTCCTATTCTCCAGAATTGCTCTTCCAACCCTTGTATAATTTTGCTAGAACTTACTGCCTAATCATCTTCCTCACTTCCACATTTTATTTATTTATTCATTTATTTATTTATTTAAGAAATAGTTGTTGAATGCCTGCTATTTGCCAAACCCTAACCTAAGCAAATGGCCTCAACTTCTAATTTGCACAGAAAATGGAACTCATTACAGAGATAATTCTTCAATTTCTTGCCATGCAAGATACTACAGGACCCAGCATCCCTACTCATCCTTCCTTCTTTCTCTCCACGGGAAAGGATTCCCACCCTCATCCTGCTGAAGATGCTTCTATTCTTCCATGTGTGCTTGCTTTTGCAATCTCTTTCTGCCTATTTTCTTTTACCCTCAGCTTCTTCTCTTTGACTGGCTCCATTTAACAAGCATGAAAACATCCCCAGTTTCTCAGTTTAAGCAAGCAACCCTCTCTGACTGCACTGTCCATTCCGCGACTGCCCTTTTTTCTTTCTCTTCTGCTCCCTCACCTCCTATTCACTCCTCTGCCTCTTGCGAACCAGCTTTCCCTCTCAATACTCTACCATAACACCATTCATTGAGGTTTCCAGTGATCTCTTTGTTGCCAAAACCAAAAGACACTGGATACCCTTTATTTAATTACTACTTTCTGAAATGTCTGAGACTCTTGATTACTCTCTGTCCCTTGATTTCAGAGACACCTTGTGCATCTGGTTTTCTTACTATCCTCTCAAATATTTTGAGGTGTGTCCCTTATTCTTTATGTTCTTTGCCTTTATAATAAGTCCAAATCTACTACCATGGTCAACTAGTCCTTCAGATTTTCACCCCAGGTCTCCTGGCCTCTTCCCATCATAACACATACAGTTTCACCTTTTCTTCTTCCCAGAAACTTCCCTTTCCACTTTTGTCTGACAATGCCACCTGCTCACAGGCACCACCTTACCTAATCTTCCTCCATATCCTGTCATAGTATTAATCACACTATGTTTAAATTGCCTGTGTCCTCACTAGACGGTGAGCTTCTTGAAAGCAAGAGTTATGAAGAATACATTGTTTTGTTTTATCTTCAGCATAGGACAAAGCAAATCGGTGTCCACTGAGTTTTAATTTGTTTATTCTGGAAATTTACATCTTTTTCATGTATCTCACTCTAACTTTCCTTGATACCATACTCTCTCCTAAGATTTCTCAAAGAAGTGAGTTTCATATCTGATGCTCAGGCATTAAACAATTAAGCATAGTACTTTAAAGGTACACATTATTAATCTCAAAATAATAATTCACTTGGTTATAACACTATCAGTTAATAAGTAAGAAGTTAGCCTACATTAGCGTTTATTATTGTCATAATAAATTGTAGCTTAATTTAAATGTTCTCTCAAGTTTAAAGAATTAAGTCACATATAACAATACATCATAAAGTCTACCATTAAAATTGTAAGGTATTGCACAAACACTGGCTCCATTGTGTGACAATCTCTCTGTACTTCATTCTTTAACTGTGTAACACACATGACATTTAAAAATTTCTAGGTCCTTGCAGAACAGTTTCATTGTTTATTAGAAAAACAAAACCAAAAAATTCTCAGAGTATATCTGAACACTGTATTGGTTTCCTATTGCAACTGTAACAAATTACTATACACCTAGTAGTTTAAACCAACACAAATTTATTATCTTACAACTCTATAGATCAGAAGTTGAACACAGGTCTCACTGAACCCAGTCAATCAAGGTCTAGGTAGGGCTGCATCTCTTCTTGGAGGCTCTACAAAAAAACACATTTCCCTGTTCTTTTCAACTTTTAGAGATTGTCCGTATTGTTTGACTTATGGATCTCTTACTCTATCTTTAAAGCCAGCAACATAGCATCTCTCTGACCTTATTTCATCATCACATCTCTTTCTCTGACTACAATCACGAAAGGTTCTCCCCTTTTGAAGAGTCCTGTGATAAGATTGGCCTCACATAGATAATTTAGGATAGTCTTTTAAAGGTGACATCACAAATCACTTAAAAGAGATGAAATTCTTTTATTTATCTAAACATGTAGTAAATGTTTTTATTTTTTATTTCATTCATTTATTTATTTTCAATGTTCAAGTTTCTTTTTCTTTTTTTTTGAACTCCTAAAATTTTTTATTTTAAAATTGTGGGGTACATTTCAAGGTTAGGTATACAAATACTCACTGCGCAGTTACCCTTGTTGATGAGGTGTGCCCCCCACCTTTCTCCAGGCAGATTTCTTTTTTTGTTGTTTTTGAGTTGGAGTCTCACTCTGTCGCCCAGACTGGAGTGCAGTGGCCGCTCCCGGCCACCGCAGCCTCAACCTGCCGGGATCCGGCGATTCTTTCGCCTCAGCCTTCCGAGTAGCCGAAATTACAGGCATGCGCTACCACGCCTGGCTAATTTTTTGATTTATTGTAGAGATGAGGTCTTGCTGCCCAGGCGGGTCTCAAACCTGCAGGCTCAGGCAATCCACTCATCTCAGCCTCCCAAAGGCGCGGGATTACAGGCTGAGCCACCAAGCCCGGTGTCTCCAGGCAGATTTCTACGACTTTCAATCCCACCACCCCACTCCCCCTCCCCTCCACAGTTTCATGCTACTATCAATCCTTTTCTTATAGTATTGCAATAGTTGTTCTAGGTCCACTTGTGAGTGAGAACATGTGATGCTCAGTTCTTTGTTTCTGTGAAAGATCACTCAGAATTACAGACTCTAATTCCATCCAGTTTGTTGTAAAGTTCATGATTTTGTTCTTCTTTATGACTGCATAATATTCCATTGTGTATATGTACCACATTTTTTTATCCAGTCCTCTTTTGATGGGCAGCACAGTTGATTCCATGCTCTTGCTAGTGTGAACAATACTGCGATAAATATACATGTGCAGACATCTTTTTTATAGAGTGATTTAAGTTCTTCCAGGTATATTCCCAGTAGGAAGATTGCAGTATTATACGGAAAGTCGATTTTTAGAACTTTTAGGAATCACCACACTGATTTCCACAGAGGCTGTACTAGTTTGCACAGCCACCAGCAGTGCAGAAGTGTTCCCTTTTCACCACATCCTTTCCAGTATCTGTTATTTTTTGTTATTGATGATGGCCATTCTGACTAGAGTTAGGTGCTAGAGATGAATTTATTAATAAATGGTGTTGGGTCATCTATATAGCCATTTGGAAAAAAGATGAATTATATCTGTATCTCATACCATTCGCAAGAATAAGCTCCTTAGATTAGAGCTGTAGTGTAAAAAAGTACAATCATACACACATTCAAAAATAAGAAAACATAATAGATTGATAAATATGTGACTTTATTATAAAATATGAAAATGAAAATTACAAGTTAAGAGAATATATTTGCAGTTTTTATTGGGAAAATAAAAGGGCCAATCTCCTGGAGATAGAAATAACTATAGCTACACATCTCTAGGTGACAAGGATACATGCGTTCTAAGAAATGTGTCTTTAGATGACTTTGTCACTGTGTGAAAATCATAGAGTATACTCACACAAACCTAGATAGTGTGGCCTACCATACATACTTGGGTTATATGGTATAGCCTGTTGCTCTAAGGCTATAAATCTGTACAATATAATTGTAAGAAATTGTAACATGATGGTAGTTGTGTATCTAAACATATCTAAAAATAGAAAAAGTAATGGATTGCACTATGACTTTATGTGATTAGGTGATAAAAATTTCTCATCTCCATTATAATCTTATGGGATCACCATCATATATGAGTTCCATCATTGGCTGAAATGGTGTTATTTGGTACAAAACTGTTTTTAAAATAAGAAGACAAAAATCACAATTTTTAAAAATGGGCAAAAACACGAGCAGACAGTTAACAGGAAAATGAAAGTAAAAAGCCCTGGTCATGTAAAAATTATCAGTTTTTCTCATAATTAGAAAAATGCAAAGTACAAACTATATTATGATATCATCTCTTATACATTGGGTTAAAAATATTAAGAACCTTGACATTACACTTTCTGGTGAGGCATTAGAATTACAAATACTTAAATATGCAAAGAGAAATACAAAATGATACAAACCCTATGGAGGGCATTTTTGCAATTGTTAATAAAATTGCATATACATATACCTTTTGTCCAAGTAATACCATTTCTAGGAATTAGCCTTAAACTTAAATGCAAAATAATTTGCACATAAGGTTATTTATTACAAGCTCATTATAAGAGCAATGGGGTTTAAATAAATTATGGTATATTCAAGAATGAATTTGTATGGAACCATATGAAAGAAAAGAGATTGTCTCTGAGAAATAAGATAATGTGTTTTCGAGAATGCATTATTGATTGTATTAGTATGCTTTCATTTGTGTGAGACTAAAAGAGAAATCCAAATATTATATTTATAAAATGTATACTCATAGCCGGGCTCGGTGGCTCAGCCTGTAATCCCGCGCCTTTGGGTTGAGGTGAGTGGATTGCCTGAGCCCGTGGGTTCGAGACCCGCCTGGGCAGCGAGACCTCATCTCTACAATAAATCAAAAAATTAGCTGGGTGTGGTAGTGCTTGCCTGTAATTCCGGCTACTCGGAAGTCTGAAGTGGAAGGATCACCGGAGCCCAGCAGATCGAGGCTGCGGTGACCAGGAGCGGCCACTGCACTCCAGTCTGGGCGACAGAGTGAGACTCCAACTCAAAAAATATATAAATAAAATAAAAAGTTTTTATTTTTTATATGCCCAGTTTTTTTCTAAGTGTCATTTGCCTTAGTTCGAGTCCACTGTGAAGTAGACGCTAACACTGAATTTGATACAGAAGAGGTTTATTAGGATGGGGAGCAGATGGACCCAGGGAGAGTCTTCAGATAAGGAAGCAAGCTGGGCGTCTTTGGAAGGAGAGAAGGAGGAAAGGGAAAAGGATCAGGTAGGAAGCATATCAGACTCTGCACATTCTAAGAAAAGTTCCTCATGCAAAATTACTGCCAGAATGAGACTATCATCATAGCCTTACCATGCTCAGTTATGGCTGGATGCAACTGTGGGAAGTGTGGACTCTGCATGAATTTGATGGTGGGTCCAGACAAGCAGCTGCTGGTGCTATCAGTCAATTATCTCTTCCACACCTGGAGATCTGAGTGTTGTATTTCCATAGCTGTTAAGTCATTCCCTACTGAAAGGAACCAAGGTTCCTTGAACAAATAACCAATTCTAGGTCTTCACAGAAAAGGTGGCAAGTAAGCGTGGGATATCTTGTATCAAAAAAAACAAGAAAACTAATAAGAAGGCTAATGAGATTACACATAAGAGTCAGGAACTATCTTGAAGAGGCTACCACTGACCAAATTTGGGATAATAGGTGAATCAAAAAGAATAGTAAATGCAATTTACTTAACAAATGAATAAATTAAAGTCCATGAATTTATACTAGAGTGATACCAAAAAAAGTTGAGAGAGATCTAGAGAAAGGAATAAGAAAATAGGAAAGCTTTCCTTCACAGACAAATACAATCTAGGAGAGAGAGAGAAGGAGAAACAGAGTTTTTAAAACATCACCATTTTGCAACCTCCAATTAAATAACTGAAACAGATACAGATCATTAATGGATGCTAAAGCCCATAGGTGAAAGATTGGAAACAGATCAATATGACTTGCAGCTATTTACTAATTATCTCAAGAAAAATGTACTTCTACAATGCAAAGATATGGTGGTTACTTACTAAATAAATCAAAATAAGCATCATCCAATGTGACAAAAACAACACTGGGAACCCTCTGCTATGATCCAACATGTACACAGTGAACATCACCTGTGAAATATTATTTCACTCAAATTTAACCTGAATATAATTGAGCTTAAAACCTAGTATGTGGAGTTCAGGAACAAGTTAAATGAGTCATGAAGAAATAATCAGAAAAATCTAGAATGTAATTGGTTCTAAGAACACTGGTCTGGATTCTTTCAAAGGAAGAGACAGAGCGAGGGAGAGGGTAGGAGGGAGGGAGGGAGAGAAGAAAGGAGAGTGGGAGGGGGAGGGGCAAGGAGTGAAGAGAAAGGAGAGACAGAGAGAGGGGGAGGGGGGAGAGAAGGGGGAGAAAGGAAGGGAGGGAAGGGAAAGAAAGAGAGAAGGTAGAGAGAGAGAGAAAGAGACAAAGAGAGGGATGGAGGGAAAAGGGAAGGGGGGGAGAGAGAGAGAGAATATGAATAAGAATGACTACTTCTAGTCTAAAAGATACATAACCACTAGATGTAACTCCTGACTCTCAGTTGGTTCCTAGTTCAAGTAAAATAGCTAAAGACGACAGTAGGGGAAATTTGACTACAGACTGAACATTTGCTCACATTGCAGAATTATTATTAAATTTCCTAACAATGATATTGTGATTATATAGGAGAATGTCCTAATACTTAGAAGAGTCATTGTCGAGTATTTAAGGGCAAATTGTTATGATGTGTTGCACTTACTTTATACAGTTCAGTATATAGAGGATAGATAGTAGGAAAGTATATAGAAAGAAAGTATATGCAAAATGCTCATTGTTGCAAAGAGAAGTTAGACTATAAAACTCAATACCTTTACATACATCTAGTATTATATGGTTTTTTCATATGTTTTACTTCAGTGTTAATTGTCACACTCTTTGATGGAAGAAACAATCATAAAATTCAAGCAAAAATAAATTTTTGACTTTATTTGAAAAACAGGTTTAATTTTGTTGTAAACCAAGGTACAGTATGTTGATTAATATAGTATTTTTTCAATATTTAAGTGAAAACCTTCACTTTCTTCAACACTTTGATACTATGAGATAAGTTAAGAATCTCATAGAACAGAAACTTGCAGTTCTAAACCTAGATACAGTTGTTAGATTTCAACTTAAGTAATATGTCTAACCTGCATGACTTAGACTCTTCCTACTCAAATAAGGCAGGATGAAGACCTATCTGGAATGATAATTACCAAGATTACCTTAAAACACCATTCCATGGCATAACTGAGCTTTTGATGTGCTGTTGTAACTAATATCACTAACTTAGAGACTACTATAACAATCTGAATGTTCAAGTTGCTAACTTACAAACCACCTGAAATTTTAAAAATTTACACATTATTTTAATTGATATCATTTTATGTTATAAAATGATAATTAGTTTAAATTTCTAAATGAGTGAATCACTTGGTTTTCAAGATTTGAGAAGAGTAGTTAGTTGGCAGTATGGACTTTGCATTAGTGACAAAGTGCCTATTAGATTTATGAGCTAGGTTTTTTGTCATCAAATTCCTGGATGGTTTCTTTCCCCAGGCCAATTTTTTTGACTTGAAGGGAGGCATGGTCTGTATCAAAGTCACCTTGTTTAACAAAATCTGGCAGTACCAGCTTCTCTGAAGGTGTCAAAATGAGGTCAGCTCCAAAGAGAATAACATAACATGAAATTCAAGCAAAATTCATTTTGTTTTGTATTTGTCTCATTTTTGAAGTTTCCTATACTATAAGCATAGTTTTAAATAAAAAATGTTTTTAAAAACATACCTACTTAAGAAATTCCGCAAATAACCTGCTCAGATATTTTAGGAGAATACATACAGTATTGACCCTCATTATGAGTTAACAATATTTAGCACAGTAGATCTCTTAGTATGCATGTTTCTCTGCACATTCATAATAAAGTATAATGCCATTTGTTAAGTTGGTTAGTAAGGTCAATGTGAACCACACTAAATAAATCAGCTATTATTAAAACACTGCTAAGTTTAAGGAACATATGAAGAAACAAAAGACATAAACCATCTCACACTAAGCTTCAGACTCAAACTTTCAACTCTTTTCTAGACATTTATTTATAAACCATTATAGTACAAGTAGCCACAAATCACCTATGGATCCTGACCCCCAGGTATTTATAGTCGTGTAAAAGAGATATGGCTGGTTACTAAATAGCTATACAGCTGAGGGAGCTAAGGTGAGCGCTTGAGAAAGATATTTTAAAATATGTTATGGGAGTTCAGGGAAGTTAAGAAAAGTGAGGGTTTCACACTGACGAAAGCTCAGACTCAATGTTCCAAATTGTACACTCATGCCCTCCTTCCCTCATGCATTCATTCACTGCTTTCTTCAAAGAAATGATAAAGTACTAAGTATATGCCAGGTGTTGAACTGTGTTGATGATAAAACAATGAATAAAATACAATCTCTGAGCCGGGCTCGGTGGCTCAGCCTGTAATCCTGCACTTTTGGGAGGCTGAGGTGAGTGGATTGCCTGAGTCCGCGGGTTCGAGACCCGCCTGGGCAGCGAGACCTCATCTCTACAATAAATCAAAAAATCAGCCGGGCGTGGTAGCGCGTGCCTGTAATTCCGGCCACTTGGAAGGCTGAGGTGGAAGGATCGCTGGAGCCCAGCAGGTTGAGGCTGCGGTGGCCGGGAGCAGCCACTGCACTCCAGTCTGGATGACAGAGTGAGACTCCAACTCAAAAAAAAAAAAAAAAAACACAATCTCTGCACTCTGGGAATTTTCAGTCTAGTCCTCAAGTCTTCCTGCCCATAGTGTGTCCTATCTCAATTTATGGAGCCTACATCTCCCCTTACGCTGAGCAGGAAACGTCAAAATCATCTAACTTCTTCTTCTTTGTATTCATTTGGACCCCAAACCCAGTCAATTCTATATCTCTTTTCTTTGTATTAACATGTTGCTAATAGCTAAGCAAAACACAGACCCGATGCTGCCATTGGTTTAGCTGAGAGAGTTCCTTGCTTGTTACAAAAGAAAGCCGGGCTCGGTGGCTCAGCCTGTAATCCCGTGCCTTTGGGAGGCTGAGGTGAGTGGATTGCCCTAGCCCGCGGGTTCGAGACCCGCCTGGGCAGCGAGACCTCATCTCTACAATAAAAATCAAAAAATCAGCCGGGCGTGGTAGCGCATGCCTGTAATTCTGGCTACTTGGAAGGCTGAGGCGGAAGGATCGCCGGAGCCCAGCAGATCGAGGCTGTGGTGGCCGGGAGCGGCCAGTGCACTCCCGTCTGGGCGGCAGAGTGAGACTCCAACTCAAAAAAAAAAAAATTATGTAGGATTAATTAATGTGAATATTAAGACTCTTGTAATTGGAGAACAGCCTTTATTCCCAGTCTCATTTTTACATCTCCAGGCTTCTACACATCCAAGAGTCCAGTTATACCTGAATATTTACTTTTCTGGAATACATTCTGCACTTTCATTCCCTGATCATGGAGTTCATACTGCATGAATTATCTCATCTTCCTTCAAAGTTGTATTAAATTCTTTTTTTAAAATTTTTATCATAAAGATGTGGAATACATTTCAGGGTTAGGTATATAAACACTGATCATGCAGGTACCCTTGTTGATGAGGTATGCCCCTCCCTCCCCTAGCAGTTTCTCTCAACTGCCAATCCCAATGCCCCTCCACCCAAGTTTTTTCTAACATCACCCACCATGATTATTATGCATGTCTTCTTTTGGCTATTCGTGGTTTTTTATTATACCCTTTTGATTATGACATTTATACTATGCATTATATTTACATAATGATATTACACAATTTGCAAAGCACTTTTACTAACTCTTAATACAACTATGGTGTAGAAAGCCAGACAGGAAAACAACATCAGAAAGTGTAAAGTCGTACCCAGGTCTCCCAGTCCAAAAGTTCTCCAACAAAAATTTTGTGCAAGCTCAAATATGGGGCTTATATTTCAGATCAGTCTTATGGTTCTGCTTTCCTTATTTAACTCTGGGTTCCTCAAGGGCCAGAGCCCAAACTTTACTTACTGCCTAGAACATAGTATAACTCAGTGCAAACTTAATGAAGTAATGAAACTCCTGTTTAAATTTCTTCTCCGCATCTGCCTCTCTTCTTAACTAAGGTCACTTCATCCCTATGAAATAATTTAAAGAGACAGAGGTCAATAATCAGTACTGAACCAAACCTGCCTACCTCATACCTTGTGTCCCATCTTAAGGAACTGTGCGCTTTTATTCTATTTTTGAGACAGTCTCAAAGTAATAGCTCAGTTCTAATAGCCAATTATCACCTTAATTCCCTGGGACCTAAACTTTTAAAAAATCCCCCAACGGAGGCAAAAATATGTAGTTCTACCAAGACATTTACCACAATAAAAGAACATTAACTCAAATACCATGATCTATAATAATATAAAATATATTGGAAGTTACAGTAATGAAGTTTTCAAAATATTAACTTCTAATTCCAAACTTGATACGTGATTTTTGTTAGCATATACTTTCTATTAGAAATAAAATTTAAGAACTCAATGTTAATCATACTTTTGACACTGTAAGTCCTGAAATATTTACATATAAATTACTAAAAAGTAGAAGAAAAGAGAAATGTACATAACCCAAGTTTAGCATGAATTACTGAAGACTCTGTAGCCTGTAGTAATAAACTTCAGGTCTGAGGCTTTTTCATCTCTTTAGTCCATAATGACTTTGGCTCAATCATTATCAGTAAAATTTCACTATCTTCACATTGAAAGAAATGATATCTCGGGATGGATTAGGGAAAGGCATCAACACAAGAATTCTCACTTACATTATCAGAACCAGCTTCCCCACTCTTATTCTGCTTTGTGTTGCTGCAAGTTCAGCTTTGGTGTATAAATTCTCACTCTCCCATGTTACCCTTTCCAGTGAAATTAAAGAAATGCAACTCATCAAACATTTGGCAACTTAATATCTCCCCCTCATATTTCACCATTTCCTTTGATGTTGTAAAAAAAGCGAATGGTTATACATAAGAAAGTAAGATTGGGAGCCATGTGTTTCTACTTTTACTCTATAACTATTTCTCAGTGTGATCACCTTACCTGAATCTTAGGTTCCTTCTAAACTAGAAAGACTCTATTGACACAAAGTAATGTCTAGAATAAATGATTAAAGGAGGGCACCCACATTGTGCATAGTGAATTGAATCTGAATCTTAAATCTCTACCATAAAATTATTCTTTAAAGAATTAGAAGTTTCAGGTAAAACATGCAAAGGACATTTTCACTCTTCTTGAAAGCATTTGGAAATCATCCGGACTAATATCTTGAGTTGCAAGCGTAATATTTTGAGAAGAAGCTAATTAAATAGAAATATAACCAGAAGAAAATTATCAGGTTGGTGAAGGAACATAAAACCATATGATATAGAGAACTACTGAAGTAACTGGGGAGGTTTATGTTAGAAAATACGAATATTCAGGAAGAAGATGACAATTATGTTAAATATCACTTGAAAAGGGGTATTATGTTTGGTTAATATTTGCAATTTACTCAATAGATTTAAAATAAACAATGGGTGAAAGTTCCAGGAAAACAAAATACGAGGTATTTTTTTTCTAGAAGCCAATACTTAAACTTTGGATGTCTCAAAAAGGAAGGGTTGCCTTGGAAAGTAATTCCCAATTACTACAGAAGTTTAAAGAGTATTTACAATGATAATGGTCAATTCTGTACAATGAATTCCAACACTGAATGACTGGTGGGGAGGTTATCACTGGGCTCAGTTGCAATTAGACACTATTATTCTCTTATTCTGTCAATGAAGACAGAGTTCTTAAAAACATGGAGGGAAAAGCTTCTAAGTAATGCATTTCAAACACAGGCATAAATAAGTTATTACTACAAGTATTAAATGATATGTCTCTTCTCATTCTCTTAAAATAAATTATTTCAACTGATTTTTCCTTAATCTGAAAAGATCAAAGGACCATTTAAGTATACAAATTGCTAGGAATAAAATAGCACAATTATCTTTGAATTTATTCCTAGTTTTGTCAATTCTTTATGAAATTAAACTAAAAGGGTCCTGGAAATGAGAATTTCATCCAATGAGATTTTACAGAATGAATTAAAAATCACAGGGCAGAACAGTATGGAAATTCATAGGTTAATATAAGGAAAAAGAAAAAAATAAGAAAAGAGGTCTCAGCATACACCAAATTACTAAGTAAAGAGAAAAACCATTCTAACTTTTTAAAAACTTGTTCATAACATTTGAAATTTATTTCAACAACTTTGCTTCACTTTTAAAAGTTTCATTTAAAATAATAATTTTTAAAATAAAGCTAACACACAACCAATACTTCTTTAGTTCTCAATAAATATGAATGAGTTTTATTATAGAAATTCTCAAAATGTGTTCTTATCCTTTTGAACAGAGCTCTGCCTTACATATGATTTAGTTTTGGGTTGTACACTGCATAAAATGTCTACTAAATATAAATACACACCAAAGGAACGTAAAAAGGAAGATGAAGCTTATAATCAAAAAGAAAGGTTGACCTGTGCAGTGGCTCACACCTGTAATCCTAGCAATTTGGGAGACCAAGATGGAAGAACTGCTTGAGTCCAGGAGTTGGAGAACAGCCTGAGCAATATAACAAGACCTCATCTCTACAAAAAAAAAAAAAAAAAAGCTAGTCGTGATGGTGTGTTCCTATCGTATCAGCTAATCAGAAAGATGAGGTTGAAGGATTGCCCGAGTACAAAAAGTCAAGACTGCATTGTGCCACTGCCCTACAGTCTGGGTGACAGAGTGAGAGCCCAACAGAATGAATAGATAAATGAATAAATAAATAAATAAGAATAATAAAATATATCTGTAAAATAGTTATAAGACAAAAAATAAATCTATAAAATAGTTAAGGAGCATATTTACTAAAGCAACATATTAACAGAGCAGGATTCACTAGATGATAATGCAAACTATGCACGTAAATGAAAAAGAAGTCCTGAATAAAAGATGGATGAGAATTAGGTAGTTGCACAAAAAAATATGCTCTGGATGAGGTAGGGATATTAATATAAATTTTAAAGAAGATAAGTTGCTAAGAACAAAACTAGATAAATTGCAAATTGTATGACTCTTCCTCAATCACTCTTTTGATTATTAAATCCTTTCATGAATTTTTTAAAAGGAAAAGAATATTCCTTCCATTTCTGTTTCCAGGTCATTTGGTTTTTATTTGCCAATAATCACCGTAGTTTAGCTTTGAGGGGAGTTTTATGTTACTTAGGGTTAAGTACCTACATGATGGTTTTGTGGTTCTTTTTGGAAACACTGTATTTTAAAACAACTGTCAAAAACAAATGTTGCTCAAACTTGCATTTGAAATAAGAGAGGCCACAACAGGACAGTTTGTACTCTGCTTACCCCAGTGAGTGTACTGGGTGGACATATTCTAGCTTTCACATCTATTAGGTGAAGATGTTGTCAACGACATCATAGGCAACTGCATATATGAATAATGACCCTTATACTTTCATTACTCTTGTTTTACTTTTATTACTTTTCAATAAAAGATCATCTTGAGTCTAATTTTCTTATAGATATGCTTAACTCTTTCAAGTCTCAGTTGGCCATTTGTGGGAAATCTAAAACTTAAGCATTCACTAAATTATAGCCACTGCAGATTTCATTATGCCTTTCACCAAAGGAAAAGGGAAAAGGAAAGAGGTCATAGGTTAAATGTGTGCATGATGCTACCATTAATTTCTATGAGAAAGAATGCATTGAGTGGCTTCATTTACTTAAGAAGTGTTTCAGACGTTTTTTGTCATTTTTTACCATGGTGTCTAGACCTGGATTCTAGCTGTATGTATCCATTACACATCTAGCAGAGTACTATGCACTTTTACACACACACACACACACACACACACACACACACACACACACACACACACCCCTCACTTAATCTCCCAAACAGCCCAATAGGAAGTTTATGTTGAGATTATTTGAATAATGAGTATGTTGCCAGACAGAAACTTATAGCATAACCAATGTTTTGAACACATTTCTTCTGATCCCAGCTCTCAGAAGTGTTCATCTGAAGTATGGCAGGTCTTATGAACATGGAGCAGGGATCTCCTGATCATGAGTGTGGAAATGACCATTCCCCTTGGTAGTAACTTTCCACCCAGTAGTGTGGCCTCTTCCAACACACTTAGCCTCTTGGAAAACAAATGCTCAGCAGCCCTATTCACAAGCACTCACCCACTTAGACACCCTTCCCCTTAATTGTGCCTCAGTGCCTTATGGGCTCCTGTCCATGTTTCTGTGAATGCCTTGTCATTGTCTGCACACTTCCTGAGCAGCACTCAGGAAGGCATTAAGTTTGGTGTTCTTAAGTTACCCACCGGAACTTATCCAAGTGTCCCAACCCTACTTCCTGGAATTTCAAATCTGACAGAGAAGTTTCAAGCCTTAGGCTTTGCTCTCTCTACAGACTCCTCCCCTAGTCCTAAGATGTACTCCCCACTGCTGTTCAGAAAGCAATTGACTTAGTGACTTCTCTAGCCTCTTATTTGGTTCTTTGTGAAAGCATTTACCGTCTAATATTCTAGGCTTGGCCTTCAGGATTTTAAGGAAAATCACTTTCTTATTCAACAAAGTCAGTTTTTCATAAGTCAAAAACACTTGCTTTTAGCCTGTGATTTTCTTAAGAACTCAAAAAGAGCTGTGCTTATTTTAAAACTCAAAGCAATTTCTTCTTGGTCTAAGGTTTTCCAAAGGAATAAATGCCCCACTTTCAATGGAGGGAGAGGTACAGGATAATTAAGGAACACAACAACAACAACAAAACAAAAGAAATAAAGATATCGGGTGAATATTATTTTTAAAATTATCTTAGTATTCTGGATTTTTCTTGTTCATTTTGAAAGTACAATTCAAATTTTTTTAAAGTGAAATTCAAAATTATCAAAAATAATTTTTATTTTTTTGTTTGGCATGGTTTAAAGAGTCATAAAACTTTTAAAGATTATTTAAAGTAATAGCTTCTTGTGGACTTCCAGCAAGATGGCGATGGGGCAGCACGGTCTGTGAGACCTTCTGTAAAAGAGAACACTCATAAAGACTCTAGCTCTCTCCCAAGGGTTGCAGCTCCCATCTTCCGCAACCTGCTCTTCCCAGGGAGCTCAGCTGCCACTGCCACCGGGTTGCTACTCAGACGTCATGGCGGTCTGGGTTGCTCCACAGTCACGGATGCTGCTGCTGTGGTTATTGCCCGCCCACGCCTGAGGCAACCCATGACTTCAGACCAGGAAGCCCCACAAGCAGGATCTTCTGAGATCGCTGCTGCCCTGCTGCTGTTGCCCCTGCCACGCCACACCATGTCCCGTGCCCAGGGCCAGGCCTGTGGAGCTCCCCCCATGTAAGGGGAAGTTGGCTCCACCAGCAGAGGACCTATAATCAGCTGACTCCCCTCTGTACTGCAGCGGTGAGATAGCACCACCTGCTGGGGATCCAAGGTAACAACATCAAAATGGGAATGACAGAGGCTCTTCCCTCTTGATACATAGACAAAGCCAGATCTCAGTAACAGACTGGGCAGGAGGCCCATATCTGAACTGTTCTTCACAGCAGGCCAGGGGTAACTGACCCTAACCATGAACAATTCTACCAGCCTGCAAAGACAGTTAGAAATCAGAACTGAAAGGACATTGGACTCAAAGGAAAAGTCTCAGAGTGTGCTTGGTTGGTTCTGTTAGTCTACTGACTTTAATCTATCCCTTTTCCCTTTTTTTTCTTTTTTACTTTTTTCTTATTTCTTGGTAAACCCCATCTTTGTATAGAGGAATAGCACACCAATAAGGAGGTTGGTCAGTGTGTATGTTAGCAACATTGTATGTTTTAGTTTTTTATATGATTGTTGGCTAGTTTTCAGTCATGGTTATTGTTTTTCTTTATATTTGTTTCAGTCTTTGAGTCTCTTTTCACTTACCAGTTGGTACACTCATGTGTTTTCCCTCTCTCCACCCCCCTCCTCCCCCCACTGCCTGCTCCATTCTCTTCCCTCTGTTAACCTCATTTTGCTTACAGGGAGTAAACCTACAATCCCACTGCATGGACAGATTCCAAGGCAGTGGGAAGTGGGTTTCAGATTATCCATATACTTGTTGGTGGATACCGGGATCTGCAGAGAGATTTTGAATCACAGCTCCCCCCTTAATTAAATCCCCAAACTATAAAAAGGACTGCCCTCAACCCACAGTCCACCTCCAGAACTGAACAAAGCAAGAGGAAATACATTAGGAAAAATAGAATATTGAACAAACAGAAGTAAAAGAAACCCCTCCACCCCTAAACAACAGAATTAAAGAAGATAGAGAAGTGGAGGGAAGGGAAAGTAGGGCGGAAAAATCTGCACAAATGAAGAAAAACCAAAAGAAGAATATAGGACTCACAGACCCCTGAGAGGTCAGACACTGAGAAAACAGACTCCGGAACACAAACAATGAAGAACCCCTAGAATGACTGGTCACAAGCAACAAGCCCAGACATCAAGACATTGATAGAGAGAATTTTAAAAATTGAGGAGAGATAAGAGGAAAATAGGAAGAAACTGATGACAGAAATAACAGCATTAAAGAATACTGTGATGGAAATAAAAACAAAGTAATAAGCAGAATTAGCCAAGCAAAATTAGCCAAGCAGAAGAAAGAATCTCAGAACTTGAGGACTAAAATAAAGAACTAATCCAAACTGTCAAAAACATAGAAAAGAAGCTTAAAAAGACAGAACAAAACCTTCAGGAGACAAATGATTACTTCAAGAGACCCAATGTAAGAGTAATTGGCCTTCCTGAGACAGAAAGAGAGTTAGAGGTCACACTGGAACAAAGATTTCACGAAATCATACAAGAAAACTTACCTCATCTCATCAGTGATACAAAAATTCAAGCACAAGAGATTCAGAGAACTCCAACAAGACCAAAAATGAGAAGACCAACTCCCAGACACGTAATAATTCACCTAAGCAAAGAAGCTATAAAAGAAAAAATCCTAAAGGCAGCAAGAGAAAAAGGCCAGACTACCTACCAGGGAAGAACAATTAGAATAGCAGCAGATTTATCTACAGAAACCCTCCAGGCTAGGAGAGCCTGGAGCCCTATCTTCAAAGTTCTAAAAGATAAACAATTTCAACCAAGAATAACCTACCCAGTCAAGCTAAGCTTCATTAGTCAGGGAGAATTGAAATCTTTTCCAGATAGTCAATCCTTAAGAATCTATGCTGCCACCAGACCACCTCTACAAGAAACACTTAAGAAAGTACTGAACACAGAAGAAAAGGAAAAAAGAACAACAAAGTTCTTCACAAGAGTACAGGCAAAAGATTAAAAACATACATGAACCAACTCCAAAACCAAAAGAAAGACAACAAACAAACAGGAACAACAACTCTATAAGAACCTTATGACAGAGGTCAACTCTTGCATTTCAATAATTAGCCTAAATGTGAATAGACTAAATACACCACTGAAAAGACATAGAATGGCAAAATGGATAAAATATCACCATGCAGCAATCTATTGCCTTCAAGAGACTCACCTCACTGGAAAGGACACTCATAGACTCAAAGGAAGAGGATGCGAAACAAACTTTCAGGCGAACAGAACACAAAAGAAAGGAGGAGTCATGATTTTAATTTCAGACAAAATACTCTTTAAGCTATTACAAATTTAAAAAGATACAGAAGGCCACTATATAATGATAAAAGTTTCAATCCATCAACAAGAAATATTCATCTTAAACATATACGCACCCAACATAGGCACACCAACTTTCATAAAGCAGCTTCTATGTAAACTCAAGAAAGATATCAACTCTAATACCATCATAACTGGGGACTTCAATACCCCACTCGCAACCCTAGACAGATCATCAGGACAAAAAAATCAGCAACGAGATCCAGAACCTCAATGTGACTCTTGACCAAATGGACTTAATTGATACCTAAAGAACACTCCATCCAACAATGACAGAATATGCATTCTACTCATCACCACATGAAACGTACTCTAAGATTAACCACATACTTGGCCATAAATCAAGCATAACCAAATTTAAAAGGTCTGAAATTTTACCATGCACCTTCTCAGACCACAGTGGAATAAAAATAAACTTTAACACCAACAAGGTTCCCCCCAAAACCCACAAAGGCATGGACACTAAACAGCATGATGCTAAACAACTCCTGGGTCAACAATGAAATCAAAACAGAGATTAAAAGATACCTGGAAACAAATGAAAATGAAGAGACATCTTACCAAAATCTCTGGGATGCCATGAAAGCTGTAGTAAAAGGAGAATTCATATCTCTACAAATGCACATGAAGATAATGGAAGGATCACAGATTAACAACCTAATGAGCCACCTAAGGAAGCTGGAAAAGCAGGACCACCAAAACCCTAACTTCAGCAGAAGAATCCAGATCACCAAAATAAAAGCCCAAATCCAGGACATAGAAGACAAAAAGATAATACAAAAAATCAATGAAGCAAAAAGCTGGTTCTTTGAAAGGATAAACAAGATCGATGGTCCCCTAGCTAGCCTGACCAAGAAAAAGAGAGAAAAAGCCCAAATAAACACAATCAGAAACACAAAAGATGAAGTCACATCTGACCCTGAAGAAATACAAGAGATCATTAGAGACTACTATGTGTACTTGTATGGAAACAAACTTGAAAACCTTAAGGAAATGGAGGACTTTCTGACAACACACAACCTGCCTAGGTTGAAACAAGAAGAAATTGAAACCCTCAATAGTCCAATAACAATCAAGGAAACTGACTACGTGATAAGAAAACTACCTACAAAAAAAAGCCCTGGACCAGATGACTTTCCAGCAGAATTCTACAAGACATTTAAGGAGGAGCTGATTCCAATCCTACTGAAGGTATTCCAGGTGATTGAGAAAGATGGAACTCTCCCCAAATCATTTTATAAAGCTAACATCACATTGATACCCAAGTGCAGTAAAGAACCAACAAAGAAAGAGAATTACAGGGCAATATCTTTGATGAAATAGACACTAAAATTCTCAACAAGATCCTAGCAAACTGAAATCAACAACACATCTCAAAAATCATCCATCATGACCAAGTGGGCTTCATCCCTGGGGTGCAAGACTGGTTTAACATTCATAAAACCATAAATGTAATTAAATACATCAAGAGATGTCAAAACAAAAACCACATGATTATATCATTAGATGCAGAAAAAGTTTTTGATAAAATCCAGCACCCCCTCTTGATGAAAACCCTAGAAAATCTAGGCCTACATGGAACATACCTCAAAATAGTAAAAGCCATCTACGAGAAACCCACAGCCAGCATACTCCTAAACGGACAAAAACTGGAACCATTTCCCCTGAAAACTGGAACAAGACAAGGATGCCCACTCTCTCCCCTACTGTTCAATATAGTATTGGAAGTCCTGGCTAGAGCAATCAGAAAAGAGAAGATGATCAGGGCTATTCAAATAGGAAAAGAGGAAGTCAAGTTATCTCTCTTCACAGACAATATGATTGTGTACCTTGAAAACCCAAGAGAATCTGTCAAAAGTCTCTTTGCACCAATAAAACACGTTGGCAAAGTCTCAGGGTATAAAATAAATGTGCAAAAGACAATGGCATTTCTTTACACCAATAATAAACAAACAGAAACACAAATAAAAAGCACAATTCCATTCACAATAGCCACCAAAAAAATGAAGTACCTCGGCATCTGCCTAACCAGAAACATGAAAGACCTTTACCATGAAAACTACAAAACACTGCTCAAAGAAATCAAAGATGACATAAACAAGTGGAAAAATATCCCATGCTCATGGATTGGAGGAATCAACATTGTGAAGATGTCCATCCATCCTACCTAAGGCACTCTACGGATTTAATGCAATACCCATCAAATTACCAACAACATTCTTCTCAGACATAGAAAAAACAATACAGAAATTCGTATGGAAACACAAACAACCAAGAATAGTCAGAAAAGTCCTCAGCAAAAAAAAACAAAGCAGGTGGTATCACATGACCAGACTTCAAACTTTACTATAAAGCCACAATAATCAAAACAGCTTGGTATTGGTACAGGAACAGGCATATAGACCAATGGAATAGAGCTGAGATTCCAGAAGCTAAACCTCAATTTCTCAACCAACTCATCTTGGACAAAGCCTCCACCACCTACCACTGGGGAGAGGAGAACCTATTCAGTAAACGGTGCTGGGAAAACTGGCTGACCACATGCAGAAGACTCAAACAAGACCCCTATCTATCCCCATATGCAAAAATTAACTCTAAATTGATTAGAGACCTAAATGTAAAACCTCAAACCATAAGAACCTTAGAAAATGCAGGACAAACCCTTATGGAATTGGAACTGGCATCCAATTCCTGAATTGAACCCGAAACCCACAGGCCATAAGAGATAAGATAGACAAGTGGTACCTTATTAAACTGACAAGCTTCTGCAAAGCCAAAGAAACCATCAAGAGAGCAGGGAGACAGCCTACAGACTGGGAAAAAGTATTTGCCAAATCCAGGCCCAACAAAGGCTTAACATCTTGGATCTACAAGGAACTCAAATGTGCTGAAAAGAAAAAAAAAAAAAACCCCTTATAGAGTGAGCAAAAGATATGAACAGACACTTCTCAAAGGAAGACATCCAAGCAGCCAATAGACACATGAAGAAATGTTCAACCTCACTAATCATCAAGGAGATGCAAATAAAAACCACATTGAGATACCACCTAACTCCAGTCAGAATGGTAATTATCAATAACTCAAAAAATAACAGTTGCTGGAGAGGATGTGGTGAAAAGGGAACACTTCTGCACTGTTGGTGGGAGTGCAAACTGGTGCAACCTCTGTGGAAAGCAGTGATTCCTAAAAGCTCTAAATATTGACCTCCCATGTGACCCTGCAATCCCCCTACTGGGAATATACTCTGTAGAACTCAAATCACTCTATCAAAAAGATACCTGCACACGAATGTTTATCGCAGCATTGTTCACAATAGCAAGAACCAGGAACCAACCATGCTGTCTATCAAAAGAGGACTGGATTTCAAAAATGTGGTACATATGCATGATGGAATACTACACAGACATAAAAAAGAACAAAATCATGAATTTCGCAGCTACCTGGATGGAACTAGAGTCTATAATACTGAGTGATCTCTCACAGAAACAAAGATCTGAGTATCACATGTTCTCACTCATATAGTGGACCTTGAACATCTACCATAATACTATAAGAAAAAGACTGACAGTGGTGGGAAATTACATGGGGGGTAGGGATGGGAAGGGAGGTAGGACTAACGGTAGTCAATATCTTCTGGAGATGGGGAGACGTCCCTTATTAACAAGGGTGCCTAAACGATGCACATTTGGATACCTAACCCTTAACTGTGCCCCACAATTTTATAATAAAAAATATGTTTAAAAAATGAATAAATAAATAAATAATAAAGTAATAGCTTCTTGACATTATTTTATCACACTTAAAACAGAATCTAATGTATCCAAATAGAAATGGTGAAGACACAATAAACTGCAAAATACATCAAATTAAATTAAGTCACCTGAAACCTTAATGTTTAATTTTTTCATATAATTTTCATTTCTCCGAAAATTTATTAAAAAGATAAGTTGCAACTTTATGCTCTGACAACAACTATACAGACACAAAAGTAAAATTTATTTACAGAATGGCACTTTTTCTACCAATATGCTCCATTGCAGAACTATTAAGGATCCATATTTCAGTTCTTAAAAATCTATTTAAAAGCATTTATAGTTCTAAAATTGACTGTGGTGACAGTTGCACCTATCTGTGAATATGCTAAAAATGATTGAATTGTATATTTGAAATGGGTGAACTGCATGGTAAGTTAATTATGACTCAATAAAGTTGTTTTAAAAATATATGATGTATCTGTTACTATACTAGATATTGTGCTATAACACGAAATTAAAAAAACATTCTGCCCGCAGGAATTAGATTTTTGACTCTACAATTGTTCAAATCATCACTCTTTCCTGCAATACCTATCCGTGAATATGATCCATGTAGTAGGCACTATTTCATTCAGCCATATTTATCAGCACTTGTTATATATGTCAAACATTTTTTCTAGGAACTAGGATTGTAGTTGTGAATAAAGCAGACAAAATTCTCAACCACATGGAACTTAATGTACTGAAGGATGACAGTGAACAAATAAATAAGTAAAACCTGTAGCATGGTAGATGGCCATTACAGTCATTAGGCCTGGGCAACTGAGTTTCTACTCTGGGTTCCAAATTTTAGAAGTACTTCTTCGGTCCCTTCAATGGCCATTCACCTCTCTGGACAAGTAGTCTGCAGGGTCAAAAGTATGTGTTCATCTGGTGTCTTGAAGGCTCGGGTATCCACAGGTGTGTATACCTGTGTATTACTATAGGAGGGAGCTATGAGAAAACATGAAAGGCTGAGATTTTTCTTTGTACTCTAGCCCCATGCCCTATAAATACATATAAGAATGTGCACTTTTGAGTGACTTCCATAGAATGGGCTGTTTTACATATCTGTAGGGATAGAAATTAATTTGTAGAAAAATCATAGTAATAAAAATAATTAACGTCCTTTGCAATGCAAATGAGTTGTCTGGTAAAGTTTCAGTTGATTTCTTCCTTGTAAAAAAGACAACCCCAAATATTTTATTTTTCTTGAGACTATTTACTAGTTTTTGTCTATTTGTAACTTCGTTTCAACACTCCTGACTGTATGTGTGTATATAAACATACATATGTACATTTACATATATTTTCAGAAGTTTGAGGGTCCCCTTTGAACTAATCTGAACATTTTTTTAATTAATGAGATCTTTATATTTAATGAACATCCCTCATTAACTAACGAGTTAAGTGAATCTTTAATACATGTTCATTTTTATTTGCAACAGAGCCATAATGTCTTTTTTCTTAATTTTTGAAATTCATATACTAGAAAGAGTTTCAAATTTTAAAGAGTTGGTCAGGGAAAATCTCACTGGTGAGGTGATATTTGAGTAAAGGAGATGAGAACGCAAGCCAGTTAGTAATCTAGGATGAGAATGTGTCAATCAGAGAGAATAGAAAGTACAAAGATTCTAAGAGAGAAGATATGAATAGTGGGGAAAAGTAACTGATTCTCTTCTACCATTCACAGTCTAAGAAGATCCTCTACACAATTTAGGGTTTCAAAAGTAGACCAGAGACAGCAAGCAAACATGGCCTGGGCATGGCTTATAGATGTCCAGAGCATATGTAATTCAAAAGGAAAAACGTACAAATGTCTGTGCTCCTGTGTGGATGCCCTTTGTTAGGCCAATTTGAATAAAAGTCACGGTAGGAATAATTTCTTTTCTAACAATTGTGTTTAAGTCATAAAAACAAGACTTTAAGAAATTAGTCGCGGCCGGGCTTGGTGGCTCAGCCTGTAATCCCAGCACTTTGGGAGACCGAGGTGAGTGGTTGCCTGAGCCTGCGGGTTCGAGACCCGCCTGGGCAACTTGGTGAGACCTCATCTCTACAAAAAATCAAAAATTAGCTGGGCGTGGTAGCGCACACCTGTAGTTTCAGCTACTTGGAAGGCTGAGGTGGAAGGATCGCAGGGTCCCAGCAGGTTTAGTCTGCGGTGGCCGGGAGCGGCCACTGCACCCTAGTCTGGGCGACAGAGTGAGACTCCAACTCAAAAAAAAAAGAAAATTCGTCTCAATTCAAGTTACCTATTGAATAGTAGTGTCTAATAGCCAGCAGAGACGCTACAATGTTCTCTCCATCAGAGATTTATCTTCAATTTTATACTAAAATAACATTGTAATATAGAGACTATTCACAATGAAGGGACATAAACTTGGTCTCTAAATTATTAAGACCTAAATAGCCAGTGTCTTAGTTCATTTTCTTTGGCTATAATGGAATACTACAGACTGGGTAATTTATATAGAACAGCAGTTCATCTGGCGCACAGTTCTGGAAGCTGAGAAGTCCAAGAATGTTGCACTGGCATCTGGCAGAAGGTAGAAATAAGAACATCAGACAGAGGAAATGGAGCCGAACTCATCCTTTTGTCAGGAGCTCACTCCCACACAATGGCATTAATCCATTTATGAAGGCAGAGGCCTCATGGTCTACTCACCACTTATAGGTCCCACCTCTCAATACTGCTGCACCAGGAACTAAGTTTCCAACGGACGAATTTTGGGAGACATATTCAAACATATTCAAAATCAAAGCTAATTAAATAACCTGCTATATTACACTTTAGAATGTATAGAAATAGTTGTAAATAGAAGATATAACTGAAAAAAAATTAAAAGAGAAGTAATTTTCCAAGACGAGGCTTAATAATAATTAACTAAAATTGAGCGGTTAGTGTCTTGCTTTTTATTTTGCCACAAAGATGAACAAGTCTCATGTAAGAAAGTTGATGTATTCATGCAAAGCAGTTACTTTTTATATTCTATCACTTCAGCAATATTCTAAGCACCTCCTTAGCACCACACGTGAAAAGAAAATAAAAATTTCCTCAGCAAATAAGTCATTTCATGTACTTTTGAAAGCAGACAGGGGCAGGTTGTCTGACCAGTTTTCACTCCTGTATTTGTGCTCTCTTGTGTAGGTCAGAAGACGAAGACACAGACTGTTTGTTTTGAAGTGTTTGTCTGTGTTTCCCTGCCGTTCCTTTAAATGTATATTTGTTTTGGGCAGTGTAATAAACGACTGAATACATGAATGAAGAAGCATTTGTTTCCAGGGTCACAGGCAGAGTCAGAGTCCCCGCTGTCATCTTCCTAATCAGCTCTTTTTGTGAGCTTACCACAAAAGTAGACTCTTGCCCTCTTCCAGCACACAGCACAGCAAAGCATGCACAAAACAGCAAGATGAACAAAGAATGCTTTGACATATTACTTAAAATACTATCATTACAACTACAGTTAGAATCTGCACCTGAACCCATTTTAACTATATCAACGTGGGTGCTGGTCTTGAGGACATCTGAGTCTAGTGAACAGGAATGATGAGGCAAGTGATCAGAATAATATTGA
The DNA here is from genome assembly GCA_027257055.1 of Cephalopachus bancanus. Taxonomy (NCBI): domain Eukaryota; kingdom Metazoa; phylum Chordata; class Mammalia; order Primates; family Tarsiidae; genus Cephalopachus; species Cephalopachus bancanus. The sequence goes on from JAPVLO010000257.1 coordinate 2,134,596, forward strand.
TTTCATTCATCAATGTGTAGTGTCATGAATGCATTTTAGCAGCTGGAGGTCCACCTGTAAGAAAAGGCCACCAAAGGATGCTCTCATCTCATGAGGCTTGTTCTCTCCCTCCCGCCCCATACCATGAACACGATGACTTTTTTTGAGCTGTCATCATGGTAAGGCTATAGTTTCCAGTTATTCAATCAAACACTAATCAAAGCATTGCTGTGAAGTTGTTTTGTACATGAGAGAGTATGAGAATATATATATTCTCACATATATGAGAAGCAAAGTGGAAAAATTATTAAGATTAATAAAAAGAAGCTCTGCTTTCTTTACACATCCAAAACTTAAGAACAATATACATGCAATTTGAAAGTTTGGGGATATAGTCAAGAAACCAATGAGCAAATATTATATTAGACATAGGCTGCAGATGTATATCCAGTGGAATGGAGAATTAATTTCAGGAAAACTCAAAAGTGTTTCAAGACAGCTAGAGTGAAAGAGCTTCTTTCACATACAAAAATCCACAAAAATGTGTCACTGAGCAAAAGGTCAAGAATAAAACTACTGAGTTAACATTAAGTTTCCTGCTTAGAATAATTAAACTAACCTAGTATTGATAAAATCCACGTTAAATATTGGAGGACAAATTATAACTCAGTTTAGTGTCATACATATTTTTACATAAAACAGAATGCCCATAACCTTCTTAATCCAGGTATTTTTGTGCATCAGTATAAGACTTGTGTGTGTGTGTGTGTGTGTGTGTGTGTGTGTGTGTGTAGTAGTTAATTTATACATTAAGAGAAAATTACTTTTGTTAATGTCATTGTATTTTGAGCACTTTTATTTTTTATTTCAAACAAGGAATTGATAAATTTGGAGGAAGCAATAATCATCTACAAAATTTGTACTCTGTCAACCAGGCTGCAGTGCAGTGGCACAATCACAGCTCACCTTAGCTTGGACCTCCTGGCCTCAGGCTATCCTTCTGCCTCAGTCTTCCGGGTAACCAGAACTACCACCATACCCAGCTAATTTTTATTTTATTTTATTTTTTAGTTACTTTTTCTAGAGATGAGGTCTCACTATGTTGCCTAAGCTGGTGTTGAACTCCTGAGCTCAAGCAGTCCTCCGACCAAAGCCTCCCAATGTGCTGGGAATACAGGTGTGGGACCTGTTGGCCAGAGCTAAAATTTGACGAAGTATGAGAAAGGGTCATGGGAGTACCCTGAACATAATGGCTTTTTTTGTGTGTTTTTTTTTTTTGAGTTGGAGTCTCACTCTGTCACCCAGACTGGAGTGCAGTGGCGGCTCCCAGCCACTGCAGCCTCGACCTGGTGGGCTCCGGGATCCTTCCGCTCAGCCTACCAAGTAGCTGGAATTACAGGCATGCGCTACCATGCCCAGCTGATTTTTTGATTTATTGTAGAGATGAGGTCTCGCTGCCCAGGTGGGTCTCGAACCCGCGGGCTCAGGCAATCCACTCACCTCAGCCTCCCAAAGGCGCGGGATTACAGGCTGAGCCATCAAGTCTGGCTGGCTTTTTTTTTTTTTTTTGAGTTGTCATCTTGGTGAGGCTGCAGTTCCTAGTTATTCAATCAAACTCTAATCAAAGCATTGATTTGAAGTTATTTTGTACATGTGATTAAAGTCTACAGTAAGTTAACTTTAATAAGGGGTATTATCCTGGAAAATAATGGTGGATTCCACTTAGTCAGTTAGAAAGTCTTGAAAGTAGGACTGAGATTTCTCAGAAAGAGAGAAGAAATTCTGCCTATGGCCAACAGCTTCAGCCCATGCCCCCTGGAATTCCACCCTGCTTAGCATTCTCCCTTCCTGACTGCCGTACCATGGTAAGACTGGCTTAGCCAAGTCCCACAATTGCAATCCCTTGTAATAAACAGCTTTATATCCCATAGTGTTTTTTAAAAATCTCTTATTGAACTCTGACTGGTACATCAGAGAAGAGCATTGCAGAAACAGGAGACAGAAGGTCGTGAGGTAAGAAGTCGTTTGGAAGATCCAGGGGACAGCATGGAGGCCAATGTGGCATCAGCACAGGGAGCAGGAGGGAAAAGTGAGAACTAACTTTAGACAACTAACTAGAGATGCCAAATGGACATTTGGGTATATCAACCTGGAATTTGGGGCAGGAATGGAGATAATAAATTTCAAACTTTATGAGCTACTATCTTATTCAAACCATTCTGTAGTAACAACCCAATTTCCTGTAGACACTATAATCACCTCAATCACCCCAGCCAGTCAAGTAACCTTTTTTGGTAAAATGTGATACAATTCAAACTAAGGTATTAAACAAGTAATTTACTCAATGTCAAAATTTCAAATCCTTCTATGAATGGGACACGACATAAAAATATATTAAAATAAATATTAAAATGCTGTGACATTTTGCTATAAGACTAGAGTATAAGACAAGTATAAAACACAGATTATAAGCTTTCCATATAATAAAAATGTGTTTCACATATAAGCTTATGCTTAGAGGACATGATATCATTGGGAGGTAGCGTATTTAAAAAAAATTTTTTTTTTGCAGTTTCAAAATTGCCTGAAAGATTTTTTATGCAGATATATGGGCTTTGGAAAAGTTAGTTTGTAAAAAATGTTTGCACTTAACCCCTTTGTGAAAATGTTTTAAGGCAGCTAATTCTTCAGGAAATATAGCAAGGTCCACTGCCAGCTAGAATGAATTAGTGCTTTGTTTTTCCCCAGGAAATTTCACACGCCTCTTTCTGATATTTGTTCCTTTGGACTAATTCCATGCACTCGGATCACTGATTTCTCCTTTTTAGGTCTGCTTTGTCTAAAAGAGTTGCACATGACTACTAAACCCAGGTGGTCTAGAAATCTTCATTGCTGTTGAACTGTGGTTGACTCTAGTGGCTGGGGGTAGAAGAGTTGTTTAACAAAACACACCACCCACCAGCTTCTTTAAAGATATAAGGACCAACCACATAGCCCTACTTTTCCCATTCATGTAGTTACCTAATAAGATGTATACGTACGTGAATTTGGCTTATTGAAAGAAGGTGATCTAGCACCTTTCAGCATAAACATGAACGTTATGCTCCAAGGAAAGCAGGTGGTAATAAATCTCTTTCTGTGGTTTTAGAATCCAACAAAAGATAACCTGGAAAAAAAATTGGACATTTAAATGGATTTACCCCTATAATATGATAGAGTTTTATTTCCATTTCTGTAGTACATTTTTGCCATTGGATTGAAAGTTGTGGATACAGAAATAAATTGAATCTTGGATTTGTTTAAGCATGCAAGCAAAAAAAAGATGTATTCAGTGCTTATTCTGAAAGATAAAATGCCAGCTCTTATAAAAACCATAGTCTGTTGAGAAAGGCAACTAAAACCACTACAGAAATATGGTCAGTGTTAGAGTGTGCAAAGAAGAAAGACCTAAATAAGAACTTTGGGAGAAGGGGAAATCAAGAGTTAGTGTTCTGGGAGATTTAAACTGAGCTGAGCCTTGGACCCAGAAAAGGAGCTAGTCAAGTGCAGAAGTGGAGGGAGTTTCCCATGGTGAAGATAAAATCTGGAAGACAATAAATAGTACTTGTATTCAGGGAATTTTAGGAAGCTCTTTGGGGCTGGCCCCAGGGTCATTTGTGGAGAAAAAACAAAAAACATGAACTGGGTGACTTCAGTAACAGAAATTTGTGTCAGTAACAGAAATTTGTTCTGTTCAGGAGGCTGGAAGTCCAAAATCAAAGTGTCTGTGAGTTAGGTTTTTCCTGAGGACTTTCTCCTTGACTTAAAGATGGCTGTCTTCTCACTGTGTTTTCACATGACCTTTCCCCTGTGTGGGCTCCTGGTGTCGCTGCCTCTGCTTGTAAAGGCACAAGTCCTATTGGATTAAGTGCCATCTTTATGATGTCATAAATTATCTCCTTAAAGGTCTTGTCTCCAAATACAGTCACATTGGGGTTTTGGACTTCAATGTATGAATTTGGAGGAATAGTTCAGTTTAGCACAAAAACTGTTCTCAAATTTTAGAGAATATAAATCGCCTGATTAGATTTCTGAGGATATAGAGATGAAGATCACATGACTCAAAAATTTCAATGAGATCTTCTATATCATTTCACAATCAACCAGATAACCCATAAGAATTTTGAGAATCTAGAAATCACAAAGATGCAGGAGGGTGGAAGCCTGCAATCCTGGATAAAGACAAGGAAGAGCAAGACCCTGACTTTCCTGCACTAGCCTGTAACGGAAGCAAAGTTGGGGACACATTGTTTTTAAAATGTGTTTATTTTTTATGACACAGTTGACATTGAACACTTCAAGAAAAAAATAATTACTATGATTTCAAAGTGCAATCTCTGGATCAGTTAGTATTCCTTAAAATTATACCCAATCAGTTTCTAGAAGTGTATGCTATATTGAATAAAATGAGTAAAATAACTACACAAACTATAAATTTCAGGGGCAGAGATCATATATGATCAGTTAAATCACTTTGCTACTGTAAGTAGTTTTTCATAAACATGATTAACATTTGTTTTAACTCATATACATTCACCGCAATAGCAAAATTAGACCAGAGTAGACTGGTGATGCTTAAACCTATAATCTTTGTTACCTTACAAGAAAATTTAGTTTAGTTCAAATAATATTTCAGAACCTTTGATCAGAACTCTTCAGTGCTTGTTATACTATTTTGGTATACACAAATGTTCAAGTAAGACTAAGAAAGAAAAATGAATGCAATGTGAAATAATTATAACAAGTTAATTAACATATCCACCACCTCAAATTCTTATTATTTTTGTGGTGCGACTATTTGAAATTTATTCTCACAACAATTTTGAAATGTTTACTACATTATTGTTTAGTATATTCACCATGCTGTGCAATATATATATATTTAGAGTAATATTCACAAATGCCAACATAATAGAATTTTTGCTAAACGTTGTTTCTATCCATGGTTCTTATCTGGTGTGAGAGGCAGCAGGTGTATAAGGGATGATGTACTAATTTACTTTCCCAAAGTACTCTTTGGAAGCAGGAGGATTTGACTTGGTTGTAGGAAAATTCTTTATCTAGTTTGTCTGGAAATCCTATCTGTGGGAATCCGCAAACTGAAACGATATCATCAAGAGGCAAGTCTCTTCCATGCTCAGCTTACTGGGAGATCATTGACTCAAATGTTTAATGATTCCATTGGGGGTCAACTATGAAAAGACCTGTTAATGCAAGACCAGGATCTCCTATCTAATAGTGTACCATAGTTTTAGAAAATCTGTTTAGTTTAAATCTGACAAGATTTATTCATGAGGCACAAGCTACCTTTCTTTTTGGTGGTACTTATCTAGGCAAGAATGTTAAAGTGAGAATCTACCAAAATTGCAACAACTCCACAGATTACGTTATGAAATTCATTGACTTTGTCAAACAAAGCAACAATTTCTATGGGACACACAAAGAAGATAAAGGAAAAAGAAAAGCATCAAATATTTTTTCTTGAAGTCAAGAAGGCTTAGTTCTTTTAACTTTCTGTGGATAATGGCTGTATCTTTAAAACAGTAAATTTTTGGGGAAACTCATTCATCATCTAATCATTAATTAATACAACTGAAGGATGTAGTGAGTGCTAATTGAGGAACTACAGTGGGCTAGTCACTGTGCTAACCTTGTTTGTAGAAAAAAGGGTTTTTTAAATTGTAAAGTGTCTGGTTTTGTTGTCTTTTGTTCTAAAGGGAATTTTACTAGGCTAGATAGTGGAGAGCAAAGCAAACTAGCATCCACTTTCTTTAAAGAAGAAATTTTGAAGAAACCAGCTGCTGCATGCATCTTCACAATTGTGTTGTGTCCTGCACTATATATTTTTTAAGATGTAGATACAATTCAGGGTTAGGTATACAACTGATCATTGTACAGGTAAAGTTTGGGCCTCACTTTGGTCCCCAATTCACCTAGTTTGAGACCAGGTACCCTTATTGATGAAGTATGCACCCCCTCCTCTGGCAGTTTCTCACTACTGCCAATTCCTTTCTTGTAGTATTATGATAGGTGTTCAGGGTCTGCTTTTGATTGAGAATGTGTGGTATCCAGTTCTTTGTCTCTGTGATAGATCACTGATTATTACAGACTAAATCCACCCAAGTTGCTGCAAAGTTCATAATTTTGTCCTTCTTTACAGCTGTGTAATATTCCATCATGTTTATGTATCACATTTTTTTGATCCTGTCTACTCTCAATGGGCAGCACAGTTGGTTCTGTGTTTTTGCTGTTGTGAATAGTGCGGAAATAAACATGCATGAACAGGTATCTTTTTTATATAATGATTTGGGTTCCTCTGGGTAGATTCCCAGAAGGGGAATTGCTGGGTCATATGGGAGGTCAATTTTTTGATCTTTTAGGAATCGCCACACTGTTTTCTGCAGAGATTGTACTAGATTACACTCCCCCACCAACAGTGCAGAAGCATTCCCTTTTCCCCACATACTCTCCAGCATCTGTTGTTTTTTGAGTTATTGATGATGGCCATTCCGACTGCAGTTAGGTGGTATCTCAGTGTAGTTTTAATTTACATTTCTTTGATGACTAGTGGTGCTGAGTATTTTTTCATATACTTGTTGGCTGCTTATATGTCTTCTTTTGAGAAGTGTCTACATATCTTTTGCCCACTTTTTAATAGGGCTGTTTGTTTTTTTCTTTTTGGCATGTTTGAGTTCTTTGTAGATCCTAGATGGCTGGTCTCTGTCAGATATTACAGCTGGCAAATATTTTTTCCCAGTCTCTGGGCTGTCTCTCCGCTCTATTGATGGTTTCTTTGGCTTTGCAGAGGCTTTTCAATTTGATGAGGTCACACTTGTCTATCTTATTTCTTATGGCATGGGCACTCGGGGATTTGATCAGGAATTGGTTGCCAATTCCAATTTCCATAAGGGTGTCATCTGCATTTTCTAATGTCCTTACAGTTTGAGGTTTTACATTTAGGTCTCTGATCCATTTAGAGTTGATTTTTGTGTATGGTGATTGGTATGGGTCTTGTTACAAAGACTTTTCCAGATAATCCAAAATAATGAAAAATTCTTAATTTATTTCTAGAGATGCCAAGACAAACTTATGCTTAGTAACCTTTAAAAATTGAATTAAAAAAATTATGAAAGCAACAAGAAAGCATGAAAACTATGAAATAATAAAAAGTTGTACAGAGAAATTTTCCCACAAATCTCTTTCCTTCATTTGGAGGTAACATCAGGCAGTTAAACATTCCAAAAATGCGAATGTGCTAGAAGCTTTGGTCTCACAAAGTATAGAATTTGTCACCCTTTTCAGAAAGAGAGATTTTAAAGATCAATAGTGTGCCTATATATTATCCTCTTATTTTTCTTTATAAAGAGGAATCTGAATATGGCACAGTGCTGGAAATCACCACAAAATAATGGCCGAACTAAAACCAAAAACCAAATTATCTGCCTCTTAGCCAAAAGGTCTTTCTAACTCATTAAGATTTCCTTTAGTAAAGTATTTTAAATGTGTTTTTCTTCTGGTGTATCATTCCTACCACCCTCACCCAAAATATTTACCTCAACATTTTACTGTATTATCAAAAAGTAATTCGATTTTACATCCAGGAGCATTGACTCATACCTGTAATCCCAGCATTTCGGGAGGCAAACGTAAGAGGATTTCCTCAGCCAACTTGAGCAACTAGGTTAGACTGCTGTCTCTACAATAAATACAAAAATTAGCCGGGCAGTGACCTGCGCCTGTGGTTACAGCTACTTGGAAGGCTGAGGCAGAAGGATTGCCTGAGCCCAGGATGTCGAGGCTGTGGTGGCCGTAATTGTCCCACTGTACTACAGCCTGAGCAACAGAATGAGACTCCAACTCAAAAAAAAAGTAATTAGATTTTACAAAAACATTACCTAAAAAAAATTCACAAACAGTATGTAATCTTTAACTTTTGAAGATTATTCTTTCAATATTTAACTAGGTTTATAAATATATTCCTGTCAGACTGAGCCTGCAATATACATTGTATAGAAAAGAGGCAATCGTCACCCAGTAGCTAAGTCAAGAGTATGCCAAGAAAAAAAATAGAAAGGACAAATCTGGTAATTCTTGCCAGACATAATTTGACTAAAAACTCTATAATCCAATTTCAAAAAGAAAATTTAAAATGTTGTGCTAGCAAATGACGTACATAGAAAAACATTGAGACCAGTGTTTTCTGAGATGTCTGATTACTTCTTAAAGAAAAGCTAGCCAGGAGTAGTGACTCAAGCTTGTAATCCCAGCACTTTGGTAGGCCAAGGTGAGGGGATTGCCTGAGCCCACTGGGTTCAAGAACAACCTGGGCAACTTGGTGAGACCTCATCTCTACAATAAATCAAAAAATTAGCCAGGCATGGTAGCACCCACCTGTAGTTCCGGTTACTTGGAAGGCTGAGGCAGAAGGATTGCCTGAGCCTAGCATGTGGATGCTGGGGTGGCCGTGAGCATGCTACTGCACTCCAGCCTGTGCAACAGAGTGAGACTCCAACTCAAAAAAAAAAAAAACGTAAAGAAGATAGAAATTTATTTAGGCACTATAGACAAAGTGCCTGATCCCATACATTGAGTTTGCACAAACATTCTAAATGAGTAACTTCTTGAAATTCTAATAAAGTAATTCTCAAATAATTTGAAACAGTTTTTTTTTCTGGTTTTATCTCATAATGCTTCTATAACAGTTAGAACTCTGCTATTAAGATAGGCAAAAGATATAATTTCTGACAAAGATACTAATTTACCGTAGTTGAATTAAGGAAGAGATAAGCTTTTATCTGATTTAATACCTTTGTTCCTCATTCAACACCAAGTAAATTATCAAGATGCACAGATAATATAACAACAAAATATTTCTAGACAAAATTATTGAAGTAATCTAACCCAAACAAAAATATTTCTTATTATTCAGTAATGAGTCCATATTCAACAATTCAAGCTCTAATGTCAATAGTGTGTCAACATCTTAAAACTTTTATTAACCATTTCATTAAGTCTTGCATGGTCAGCATTTACTTTTTACCTCTTTTGTCCTTTTCTTTATTTTTTGAATAGCACAAATGTTTTGTCAAGTTGATGAACCTCTCCATTCATAGTTTCCTGAGAGTTTTTATAATTAGTGGGTGCTAGATTTTTTTAAAATGCTTTTTCCATATCTATTGATATAATCATGTTTTAATCGGTTTTTTAAAATATGATGAATTTCATTCATTTATTTACAAATGTTGAAACAGTCTTGCATTGCTGCAATAAACTCCACTTGGTTGTGGTGTATAACTTTTTTTATACATTGCTGAATTTGATTTTTATATTTGTTGAGGATTTTGCAATTGTATTCATACAAAATCACTGGTTTGTAGTTTTCCTTTTTTGCAATGTCTTTATCTTGTTTTAGTATAAGAGTGAGTTTAGGCTCATAGCATGAATAATTCCTTTGCTTCTGTTTTCTGAAACAGATTGCACAGAATTAGTATACTTTCTTCCTTACATGTTTGGTGGAATTCAACAGTGATATCATCTGGGTCTGGTGCTTTCTTTCTTAAAATGTTTTTAAATATTGATTCAATTTCTTTGGTAGATACAGTTCTCTTCAGATAATTCATTTGTCCTGTGAGATTTGGTAGTTTGTATCTTTCACTGGATTAGCCAATTTTATATAAATTGTCAAACTTTTTAACATATTTCACTAGCCACATATTTCTGTGACAATTCCCTGGAGTCAGATTCATATTCAATCAGTTTGGAGTAGAATGTTTTTCTTTTCTTTAATTCACAAGTTGACACAGATGAGTTTCTAGGTTAAGAAGCCAAAATGTGTTCAAATAATCAATGGTTTTAATTAATTGCTGGAGATGAATTATCTAACTTTTTATTTTTTCAGAAGCCTTATATTCTGAAGAAGATAATCTTCATAGACAGCAGAAGTGCATCACTCAGACAAATGACTATGAGTAGCAGTTTTTCTCCACACAAACTCAGGGTCCATTTTAAGGTGTTTGGAGTATTCCCACTTATGACTTTGGATTTTAAAATCCATTATTTGTAGGATATTTTATTATACAAAGAGAAGGATAGAATCATCTACATGGTAATGGATTAGTTTTGGAGACATCAATATGAACTCATGTTTACCTTAATATAAATGCATATGGCTACATATAGAAATATGTATAGAAATGCGTGTGTGTGTGTGTGTGTGTGTGTGTGTGTGTGTGTGTGTGTGTGTTTAGTATACACTCATACATCATCTTCCCCTGCCAGGCCTAAAATAACACTTCAACGGCAAATAGCATTACTACCCTCAGCAATTGATCTCTTACACAATTTTTCAAGGAAAAAAAAAAAGAACCAGAGTATCTTAGAGCAATGCTGTTTCCAGGACTAGGGCAAAAAAGATACAGGATGATCATGCAGCATTTTCTAGTATCAGTAAGTTAAAAAGTGTTGAAAAATGATTAATGATAGGTATATGACAAAGGGACACAGAAGTCAACTGAAAGAGCTATCAATGACCAGAGTTGGAACAATTTGACCAACAAAATTAAGTAGCATTGAACTATAACCCAAAGTATGAAATGAATACCTATGAGGCCATACTATTATAAGTAAACAAATTAAAAATACAAAAAAATGAGGAAAAATAGACAAATGTCCTGTGCAGAATAATTTTATAGACATTCTGCTCTCAAAGAGTTGGAACATAATTCCTCACTACTTAAGTGTAAGCTATGCATAGTAATTTCCTTCCAAAGAGTATAATATGGAATGGGGGGAAATAATAACTTTCCAGTGGAGAAAACTGATGAAAAAAAACAAACTATCAGAGTCAGACAATCAAGGTAGAGATCAACAGTGATAAGTCATGTCAATTGTATGTACACTTGATATTATGGGATTAGAATGGCACTTCAGTGGTCTTCCTGGAAGAACACTTAAGTCTAATCATAAGAAAAACATCAGAAAAATTCCAATTGAGGTCATTATTAAAAATACCTGACCTAAGCTCCTGAAAACAGACAAGGTCATCAAAACCTAGATAATTCTGAGAAACTGTCAGAGCCAAGAGGAGCCAAAGAAGACATGACAACTAAATGTAATGTGGAATTCTGAATGGAATCCTGGAACAGGGAAGGGACATAGGTATAAATTAAGGAAATCTGAATAAAGTACTGACTTTAGTTAAAAACAATGTATCAATATTGGTTTTTTAATTGTAACAAATGTACCAAACTAATGCTGCATGCAAATAATAAAAGAATTTGAGTGGAGGTAAAGGGAAATTCTCTGATTTCTTCACAATTTTTCTATAATATTAAAATTGTGCCCAAATAAAAAATATCAATATATACATGTATATTCTAATGTATAAGGTTTGTAACCACTGAACTATAACATGTATTGTGATCAAATCTTTTGTATTACATACAAATGTCATATGATAATACAAGAACAATCTTGTTTATGTGTTCTTTTTTTTTTTTTTTTGAGTTGGAGTCTCACTCTGTCACCCAGACTGGAGTGCAGTGGCCGCTCCCGGCCACTGCAGCCTCGACCTGCTGGGCTCCGGCGATCCTTCTGCCTCAGCCTTCCAAGCAGCCGGAATTACAGGCATGCACTACCACACCCGGCTAATTTTTGATTTATTGTAAAGATGAGGTCTCGCTGCCCAGGCAGGTCTCGAACCTGCAGGCTCAGGCAATCCACTCACCTCAACCTCCCAAAGGCGTGTAAATGTGCTGGTCGATATATATTATTATCACTGTCATTTTCCTAAGATAGCTATCTAGGAATGCTATCTTTTCATCCATAATAATAGAGGCATTCCTGACAGGCACTGAGGCTCTGGACACAGGGATGTGTTTAAGTCTTTAGTCTGGGGTAAAACTGATAAATTTAGGGGTAGTAATTAATCATTAGGGGTAGCCTGTTTCCGGTTTTGAATTCATAGTATATATATTGCTTTACAAAATGCAAAAAGAAAGATTTTTATTTTCATTTGTATGATATTCACTAAGTAAATCAGTTGAAAAAAATGAAAAAATTAACCACAATATTATGCTATCATATATCGTTATACCTTCTATTTCATGTAAATAACTTCACTGTTCTTTACTTTTATAACTTTTCTTGTTGTAAAGGATCATGAATAAAACATATTTTCTAAACTTTTTTATGAAAAGTCTCTAACTTACTCCCACCTGATACATTTGATGCAGCTGCTCCTGAACGCGCTCAGATACTTGATATGCATGTGCATTTCAAGGCATCTGTCAGCTCTCTGACCTGCTGCAGCTTACAACTACTACCAAATAATAGAGAAAAATGTTTGCTGTGTCTTAACATGTGCCTGTTTGGGGAACACCAACTTAACATTCATTAATAAGTTAGTAAATTCAATGGACATTCATTGAATAGCTAATGTACATAATGCATTATCTTAAGTGGTGCTGACAGAAGTGCAGAAAACAGAAGACAGCATTTGATCTACTCTATCCAAACACTTAAGGCTCCTTCCCTTTTATGCTCACATACATTAATTTAATAAGTACGAATTAAGAACATCTAGTATGCAGTTTATTTTAGTATCTACTAAATGTTTTTGCTACTCTCTCCAGAATTTCTCTTGTCTTGCTTGAATTTAATAGTTACTTTATCTACCAGAAACTATGGAAATGGGCTTCCTAATACTACACTTGGGCATCCAGAAGGAGTAAAACACGGCTCAATGTCTACCAAATATCAGGCTGGCAGTGAGGGGGATAAGAGAGCAAGAGAAAAAAACACTCAATATCCAAGTCCAGTAGCACAACAAGTTAGACAACTCCCCAGGCTGATTCTGGGACAATGTCAATATGCAGCCTAAAAAAGTAGGAGGAACTGCAGCTTTAAGAGCTAAAAGTAAATTTGCTCATTATGTGTACTTCAGGTTGTACTGCAGATGGAAGGAATGAGATGAATCATGAGTCCCAATCCAGGGACAAGAGGCTGGCAGAAACAAGACAAGAGGTGCATGTCTTGACCTATAATGTAAAGACTAGGATCATTTACCTGGAAACCAGCAGAGGTGCCAAGAAGTACTTGCTGAGTGAATTCTGGCTCACAATAATCTCATCACAGTATCCTCCATCGTTCTTACCCTTCTAAGTCAGAAACTACCCTTATTCATTAACGTTGTAATACAGGATGCTTGGTAGGCCTCAGTGTTTGCTGCTTCTGGCATTAACAGAAGCTTAAAATCCTCATATTTGTAATATCTGAGCAGCACCAATGAGGGGAAAGATCATCTAGGTACAGAAGTCATGACATGTAGCAACTTTCATCTCTGTGAAATAGAAAGTGCGTTCTGAAGACATAATTTGGATGGATCAAGAATGTCAACTATCTTCATTATACAAGAATGAATGCTAGTTAACACAATTAGTTATCAATACCTCTCTTCCATAGATATTCCCAGAGGATAGGTCCAACAGTTTATTTTATAAATTTTGTTGATTAGTATTTTAAAAAGTTACTAATATTGCCAAGCATTTTAACTTAAAAAAAAATGAGAGAAGCACTAAAAGATAACCCAGAATCACTCAGTGTTTTTTAACCAAAAACTGAAAAATTCAGTAAGAGTGATTTTATTCACATATTGAAATTCAGTCATGATGTTTTATCCAGCAATCCCACTACCGCACATATATCCAAAAAAAAAAAATAAAATCAGTATGTTGAAGAGCTATCTGCACTCTCATATTTATTACAGCACTATTCACAACAGCCAAGATATGGAGTCAACCTAAGTGTCCATCAGTTGATGAATGAATAAGATAATGTAATTGTATATGCACGCAATGGAATACTATTCAGCTACTAAAAGAAGAAAATTCTGTCATTTGCAACAACGTGGATGAGCCTGGAGTACATTATGTTAAGTGAAATAAGCCAAGCACAGAAAGGTAAATATCACATATTCGCACTCATATTTAAAATCTAAAAAAGATTGATCTCATAGACGTGAATATTAGAATGATGAATATCAGAGGCCAGGGTGGTTAAGGGAGAGGGGAAGTTGGGCAGATGTTAGTTAAATGACACATGTTTACATACTGCAGTTAGATAAAAAATTGTTTTATTTGAATATCGTTAGAGGTATAGATGGTTTTTGGTTGCATGCATGCATTGCACAGTGGTAAAGAAATCTAGGCTTTAAGTACCCATCACCCCCACCAATGCCCATTGTATTCGATAGGTGATTTTTCATCCTTCCTCCTGCTTCCCACCTTTCCCCCTCCTAGTCTCCAATGTCCATTATACTATCCTCTATGCCTTTGCAAGCCCTTAGCTTAGCTCTCACTTATAAGTAAGAAGATAGGGTATTTGATTTTCGTTCCTGCATTACTTTACTTCACTTAGGATGAAGATCTCCAATGTCATCCAAGTTGTTGCAAAAGACATTATTTCATTCTTTCATATGACTAAATATGATTCCATGGTGTGTGTGTGTGTGTGTGTGTGTGTGTGTAATTTTCATTATCCACTGATCAGTTTACGGGCATGTGGATTGATTCCACACCTTTGCAATTGTGACTTATACTGCAATAAACATGTGAGTGTAGGTATCTTGTTTGTATAAAACCTTGTTCTTTTGGGTGGATTCCAAGTAGTGGAACTGCTGAATTGAATGGTAGATCTACTTTTAATTCTTTGAGAAATCTCCACACGAATTTACATTCCCACCAACGGCATGCAAGCATTTCTTTTTCATCGTGTTGCACCAATATTTTGTTTTAAATAATAGCCATCCTGACTGGCGTAAGGTAGTATCTCATTGTGGTTTTAACTTGCATTTCTCTAATGATTAATGAAGTTGAACTTTTTTTTGTATTTGTTTATCATTTGTATATCTTCTTTTGAGAGATGTCTGCTCATGTTTGTCCACTTTTTAATGGGGTTGTTTTTTTCTTACTGATTTGTTTGAGCTCTTTGTAGATTCTGGATATTATTTCTTTGTCAGATGTATGGTTCATGGATATCTTCTCCCATTCTGTATGTTGCCTGTTTTCTCTGTTGATTATTTATTTTGCTGTGTAGAAGCTTTTTTGTTTAAGTAAGTTCCACTTATCTATTTTTATTTTTGTTTTGCTTGCTTCAATGGTCTTAGTCATAAATTATTTGTCTAGGTCAATGTCCAGAATAATTTTTCCTAGGTTTTATTCTAAGATTTCTATGGTTTTAATCAGACACTTAGGGCTTTAATCCATCTTGAGTTAATTTTTTATATGATGAGAAATAAGGATCCAGTTTCACTTTTTTGCATCTAACTATCCAATTTTCCCAGCACCATCTGTTGAATAGGATGTTTGTTTGTTTGTTTTTCCTAGTATGTTTTTGTCTACTTTGTCAAAGATCAATTTGTTGTAGGTATTTTGGTTTATTCCTGAACTTTCTCTTCTGTTCCATTGGCCCATGTTTCTGTCCTTGTACCAGTATGATGCTGTTTTCATTATTATATCCTTGTAATACAATTTTAAGTCAGATAATGTGACGCCTTCAACTATTTAGACCTTTTTGTTGTTGTTCCATGTGAATGATAGGATCTTTTTTCTAAATCTGTGAAAAATGACATTGGAAGTTTGGTAGGTATTGTGTAAATTTATAGATTATTTGGGGTCGTATGATGATTCGGACAACGTTGAGTCTTCCAATTCATGAAAATAAGACATTTTTCCATTTGTTTGTGTCCTCCACTATTTCTTTTATCAGTGTTGTATAGTTCTTCTTACACAGATCTTTCACATCCTTGGTTAAATATATTTCTAGGTATTTTATAATTTTCTAGCTATTTTAAATGGAATTGAGTTCTTGATTTTATTTTTAGCATAGTTGTTACTGTTGCATAGCAATGTTACTGATTTGTGTGTGTTGATTTTATAAACTGAGACATTACTGAATTCATTATCAAGTCCAGAAGTCTTTTGGAAGAATCTTTAGAATTTTTTTTTTAATGGGAACTGGAAAAACTTTTTGCTTTAGTAGAAATAGAAATCCAAATCTTGTTCTAGGAAGTGAATTTCAACAATAAATAGACACCTGAACAAAGAACACATGCAGAATAAGTAACATCATTTTGAGTCAAAACAGCATTGAAAAAAATCAAATGTGATTATGTGCTAGCACTTGACTGAGCAAAACGTAGATTTCATTAGCTTAGAGTATAGTGTGTGGTTCATAACTGTAAGATCATACCATCAGAAAACAGAGATAGTTTGATTTATTCTTTTCTAATTTGGATATCCATTATTTCTTTCTCTTGCCTGATTGCTAGAGTTAGGCATTCTAGTAATATATTGAATAGGAACAGTGAAAGTGGTCATCTTTGCCTTTTTCCAGTTCTGAGGGAAAATGCCCTCAATTTTTCCCCATCTAACATGATGTTGACTAAGCGTTTGCCATATATGGCTTTTATTACTTTGAGGTATATTTCTTCTATACTTATTTTGCTGAGGATTTTTATCATGAAAAGATGCTGGATTTTATTACATACTTTTTCTCCATCTATTAAAATGATCATATAATTTTTGGTTTTAATTCTGTTATGTGGTACATCATATTTATTGACTTGCATATTTTGAACTATTCTTGCATTCCTGGAATAAAACCACCTTGATCTTGGTGAATAATAATAAGAATTATTATTATTATTATTATTATTATTATTACTATTATTATTATTGATGTGCTGTTGGATTTTGTTTGCTAGTATTTTGTTGAGGATTTTTGCATCTGTGTTCATCAGGGATATTGGCCAGTAGTTTTGTTTTTGTTGTTGGATCGTTTATTGGCTTTGGTATTAGTGTGATACAGACTGTAGAATGAGCTAGAGATAATTTTTTCGCAATCATATGGAATACCTTCAGTGGGATTGGTACTAGTTCTTCTAGCCTGGTAGAATTTTATTGTGAATCTGAGTACTAGAAGCATAAATATTTATGGATTCTGACTGACTAAGGCCTAAAATTATGACCTCAACTCACCTTTCTGGGCATTCAATGCTGCTTTTAGAGCCTTGTCTCCAATTCTTGAATGTAGCAACACCAAGACCACATTCTATGCTAGACATCCTGGCTAGTTAAACTTCTCTCTACCTGAATGCTTTTTTACTTCTGCTGTCTTGATGTATAAAAAAAGCTCATGTTTTTATTTTGTGAAAAATTAAGTGGAAGCTAATGATGATATATATGATATCTGTGATGTTCCCAGGGTGCGCAGTCACACAGCATAACTATTAACAGTATGAGCTTTGGGCTCATTTGTAAAATAAATTGTATTAGTGAGTTTAAAACCAAGTACAGTAAGTCCCTTACATACGAATGACTTCCATTCCAAGAGCACGTTCATAAGTCCAATTTGTTCATAAGTCTAACAAAGTTCACTTTGGGTACCCAAAGTCTAACAAAGTTCACTTTGGGTACCCAGCTAGCACTATCAGTCATACGGTACTGGCTACATTACCACTGCTTTTACTCTTGCTTCCAGACATCCTAAGCTTGAAGTAAAGATACTGATACTATACTATAGTACTCTATACAATACCATATAGTAAAGTACACAAAAACACAACCACTTGTAGAGGATGCACACATGTGACAATTTGCACAAGACACGTGAACTAACACATGATTGAACATGCAAATGACATTCATGTTTTTGAAAGTTCATGACTTGAAGGTTGGTATGCAGGGGACTTACTGTACTAAAGTGGAGGTCCATAAATGTTATGTCTTAAACAAGTTAAATTTTATTTCTCTTTGGTGACAATCACATTTGCTTACATTCTATTAGCCCAATATGGTTGTAGCGGAGATTTGAAATGGATTCTGACTGTCCTATGCCCAGCTAAAACTCTGGAGTGCTGCCATTAAAGAGGGAAGAATATTAGTGGCAGCTGCAGATTCTGCCACGATGATAATTGCAAAAAGCCGTCTTATAATCTGTCATATTTCAGAGAGTCACGTGTAATATTGAACAAAGTGAGCAAGTGATCGTTGTAGCTTATCCTTATTATATTAATTATAGAAGCATGAGTCCAAATTCCTTTTTTCAATTAGACTCTAGGCTCAAGAGAAATTGTATTGTCAATTAAAACTAGTTATAGCAATAATATAAACCCCCTCTCACCAAAAATCTATTAGAATCCCTTTCAGCCATTGATATTCATTTTATCTTGGGTGGTCTGACTTTTTCTTTTTCTGCCTTAGTTCATGATTCCAAGAATAGTTAGATCAGAGATTCTTAGCAGGATAAAGTTATGTTTCCATGACTAGATATAATGGTTTATTTGAATGAAATAAGTGGATTGTGTATACTTTACAGCAGATTTTCTAGTTGCCAATATCAAATTATTTTTTGATATTTACTTCCTAAAATAATTCTCTTAAAATAACTGAAGTGTTATTTCATTAGATATAAGTTTCATTTCCAATGAATGGAAAAGAAAAACACATATACCAAAAAACTGAAGCAGAGATATAAACATGTTTGTGAGAAAAAAAATAGAATTATCTGATCTACCAATTCCACTTGTAAGTATATATTCAAAAAAATTAAATCAAAAAACTCAAACATGTATACTCATGTTCACATAGAATTATTAACAAAAACCAAAAGATAAATGCAACTGATGAATGGATACACAAAATATTGTATATTTGTACAACTGATATTATTTAACCTTAAAAAAAAGAAAATTCTGGTACACACTACAACATGAATGAACCTTAAAGACATTATGCTGAGTGAAATAGACCAGTCACATAAAGAGAAATACTGTATGATTCCACCTATTTGAAGTACCTACAATAGTGAAATCCATAAAGATGGAAAGCAGAATAGTGGTTGCCAGGGGCTAGGGAAAGTGGAGAATGGGGAGCTATTGTTTAATGGGTACAGAATTCTAGTTTGGAAAGATGTAAACACTTTTGGAGATGGATGATAGTAATAGTTGCACAACAGTGTGAATGTGCTTAATGCCACTGAACTATATACTTTTAAATGGTTAGTAACTAGCAACACATACAGGGGGAACCCCAAAATGGAATTTATTTATTAAAAATTGCTTATTTACTCTTAAATGTTTAAACTTCAATCATCTTCAAAGTACTCTCCGTTTGATACAATACACCTATCAAGAAGCTTTTTCCATTGCTCAAAACAGTCTTTCAACTCATCCATTTTGATGCCTCTTAGTGCTTCCACCAGTTTTTATTTCACCATTTCCGCTTTGGCAAAACGTTTCCCTCTGAAAACTTTTTTCATCCAGGGAAACAAAAAAAAAGGTCGCTCGAGGAGAGATCAGGTGAATAGGGAGGGTGGGACATGGGGGTCATGTTGTTTTTGTTCAAAAACTGCTGAACATCCAGCAAGATGTGGACAGATGTGCCTACAGATCACCCATCATGAAATGGTAAAATGCACTGAAAGAATCTCCAAAAAAAAAAATTATCTGAAACTGAACACAGCCTCTCACAACAATGCTAGCTGGTACACTGATGCCAATGGGTTCCTAGAACACTCACCTAGCAGGGTAAGCATATAAATACATACACATATATGCCTATGCATATGTATACCACAATTTTAAAAATAAAAGATTTTGAGAGCAAAACATGTTTAACTGTTTTGGGTTCCTTCTTCCATAAAATCTGTCACTCTATGATCCCATTACTATTACTGAAGATCATCAAGGGATCAGAGTCCAGAGCAAACCATAGATTAGTATAGATATATGTGTACATAATAAGTATTAACTAGTATCTTTCATGGTAATTAAGAAAATTTCATTGTATATTCATGAGTGGTTTCCTATAAGGCCTATAAAAAAGTATAATAAGCCGGGCTCGGTGGCTCAGCCTGTAATCCCGCGCCTTTGGGAGGCTGAGGTGAGTGGATTGCCTGAGCCCAAGGGTTCGAGACCTGCCTGGGCAGCAAGACCTCATCTCTACAATAAATGAAAAAATCAGCCGGGTGTGGTAGCGCATGTCTGTAATTCCGGCTACTTGGAGCCAAAAAAAAAAAAAAAAAGTATAATATTGTTTTCTCTTTGAGTGAATTGTACTTTCTTTTTATTAATACAGGAATTTATTCTTTTTTCTTCATTAAAAAAATCAGTCTACTAAATATGCATTAAGTGTTTGCTGTAGGTCAGTCATTTTTATACTTTTTTTTCCCCAGAACCTCATTGTGGTGTGAAATAAGACAATCTAATCTTAGAGCTGGGAGGAAACAGAGGAGTTGTGGCAGATATTTACGTTTTGTTTTTGTTTCTGTTTTTTTGAGTTGGAGTCTCACTCTGTCGCCCAGACTGGAGTGCAGTGGCCGCTCCCGGCCACCGCAGCCTCGACCTGCTGGGCTCCGGCGATCCTTCAGCCTCAGCCTTCCAAGTAGCCGGAATTACAGGCACGCACTGCCACGCCCGGCTGATTTTTTGATTTATTGTAGAGATGAGGTCTTGCTGCCCAGGCGGGTCTTGAACCCGCCTGCTCAGGCAATCCACTCACCTCAGCCTCCCAAAGGCGTGGGATTACAGGCTGAGCCACCGAGCCCGGCGATATATGTTTTAATGTGCATGTTTACAGTTGAGGACTTCAGAGTTATCTAGAAATATCATTCCTCAAATGTATACACTTCTCAGAGAATTCTAAGTTTTTAATATTTAGAGATACAGCAACAGTGTTTTAATAGCAAATAAACCCAGTTAGTCATTACTAAAGGGCTGTTGGTTGCCCATGCGGAAGTCTTGGCTTCAGCAGTGACTGGATCCAGGGATGCAGAATTATTGTTTCTACATTCTTATCTTCTGTCTTTCTTTCTTTGTGTATACTGGTACCATTGTCTCCTACTCACCATTTACATTGGTGCATCTAAGATGACATTCTCTTCTATTTTTAGAATATTCTAAGTATGATCCTGCCTCGGAAGTCACACTTTCCATCTGCCTAGATCTTCTTTCCCCAAGCTCACCCTCTCATTTCACTCAAGTCAAATGTCACCTGGCCAGAGCAGTCTTCCTTAGGTACACGATTTTAAATATTACACAAACTGACTCTCTCTCTCTCTCTCTTCTCTCTCTCTCTCTCTCTCTCTCTCGATATCACACACCACACACTCCTCTCAATCTCCATCTTCCTTGCCCAGTTTTATTTTTCTCAGTGTCTAAGGCAGGGATCAGCAAACCAAGACCCATGGGCCAGATTTGTACCACCTATTTTTATGTGGCTTATGAGCAAATAATAGTTTTTATATTTTAAAAAAATTGAAAAAACAAAAAGAAGAAAAATATCTGGTAATGCATGAAAATATAAAAATTCAGATTTCTTTATCTGTAAAATGTTATGAGAACACAGCCACACTCGTTTATTTACATATTGTCTATGGTTGCTTTCACCCTACTGTGGCAGAGTCGAACAATTAGGACAGAGACCACATGTGTCCTATAAAGCCTGAACTTTGTAGAAAAAGTTTGTTGACTCCTGGTCTGGAACAATACCAGACATATGGAGATTGATAAAATACATGATGGTGAACAGATGTGTTTTTGCTCTTTCAGTAAGAGTCTTCTCTCAGAGATCTGAAAGTAATACACAACTTTTGTATGACAATTGGTTCCTCTGATAAAAGGGTTTAACTTCCATTACTGATAAAAGAATGGAAACATGCTCTAAAAAATATACTACAAAAATAAAAGGAGAACAGAATAAGAACAAATAACAAAAATATTACACCATAGCATATGAAAATTGTGACCCATCACATCCACTGGAACATAATAAACAATAAAATATCCATCTCCATACATTCCATTATCACTCTATCCCCTAATCTATTCATTTGCTCTCTTTCTTCTATTATGATATACTTCAAATCATTCTCTCATACATTCTCTCCTTTAGCTAAACTGAGTATGACTCTCAGTTCCCAAACACACCATATTTTCCTTACTCCAGCAAACTTGCACATTCTCCTTCCTCTTCCCAAGATATTTTCCTCTTTTGCACACTTGGTAAATATTTGCTTGCCATTCAAAAGATAAGAACTCAAATACCACCGTCTTACCACTCCAGTGTAAAAACTTCCACACCTAATTGCATACACCATCATTCATTCATCCATCCAATCATTCATTCATTCATTTATAAATCCAACAGATATTTTTTGACTGACCATTCTATGATAGGTATTATTCTAGGTACTTGGGTTATAGCAATTATAAAAAGAAATTTCATTCTACTATTATAGAGTTTATATTTTACTAAGGAAGAAATACAATACAAATCTCTTAATAAATAATATTGTGTTAAATACTGATGTGAACGATAAAAAAAATAAATTTGAATGTGATGAGCATGCAATGAAAATAATACTTTATTTATATATGTGTTACCATTTACAATAGCATATGTGTGACTGAGCTTACGTTAATCCCCCAGAAGGAATCTGCCTCATATTTCATCCTATCTACTGTGCATAATAGTGCATGGCACATTGTGTGCATTAGATGAACAGTGGGGTGGCAGTTGGATGGGTGAAGGGCACTCACTGTTAGTAGTTTGTTTTCACTATGTATAAAGTGATATGCAAAGATGAAAACTATGTGAGCATTTAAAAATATTAGGAAAATGTACATCAATTTCATAATTATGAAATTTGGAAGATAAATAAATGAGAAGGTTAAAAACAACTGACATTTAAAGGCACATTTTTTAAAAGAACATAAAGTTACAAAAGGAAAAAATATGTAAACTTAAAATTATATGATGAGGACATGTTTCTACTGCTAGGACTGGGTCAGATAATTTTTTAAACATTTGGCTCATTGCTTCACAACTCATTTATGCTTCTGGAATCTGGAAGTACCAGTTTTACATAGTATAAAGACTGCCCTAATTTTTAAGTTGGGCTGACCACATTTTTAAGATTTGATTTTTCTCTACTGATTCACTGCCATATGAAAAGGGGGAAAAACACTGTCTCAAGCTAATTATATCCATGTCTAACAAAAAAATTAAAAAGAGATGTGTCCAAGAGTAATAACATTCTGAGTTTAAAGTCTAATTTTAAAATTTTAAAAATAGGCAAATCTCATACTAACACAACAATTTTACATTCAGTATATTCAAATGTATTCAGTAGATTCAAATGATGGAAGTTAAACAAGCCATTATAACTTTTTTGAGTTTGCTTTTTCAAAAGAGTCAAATAAGATCATGATTATTTCTTGATGCCATAGTACCGCAGAACTCTCCCAAGATATCTAGAGAAGAAGGGCAGGGAAAGGGTTATTTGAAATATACCTTCAAGAAATATTATTTTATCTTCTTTCATTAAATTTATTAAGGAAAAAATATTACTTTGTAGCAAAAACATTGTGTGTGGTTGTATATGGGCACAAGCTGTGTATGTCAGAAACTCTGTGTGTGTGTGTGTGTGTGTGTGTGTGTGTGTGTGTGTGTGTGTGTGTGTGTGTATTTTCATGCTGAGAGCACAAGGATAACAAAAGTTTTAGAATGTTTTTAAAAGAGTCTTCCTCTCATGTGATGGGAGGGAAGATTACATGATACTTGCTGTTGACATACCAATCCTAATTATAAAGGCCATGTCTTAGAGTAATTCTTTTCTTAGACACTCAAAGACACTCCTATTGAAAAGAAAGACAGTTGCTCTAGTGTGTGTGTGTGTGCTTTTTTAAAATTTGCCTTGAAGTTGTGTATTAATGCGTGAGGACAGAAAGGAATAGGGTGGGGAGGCCTTGGCTCTACTTTCTACTACTAGAGAATCCTTATTTGTTGGCCTCCAGGGTAATGTGCAAAAGACCATCTTTTGTATCAATTTCTAATAACTAGCAAAAAATGTAATTAAATTGACTGGAATAATATTTTCTCCTGCTCATCTGCTTAATTAATAGATTTTTTTCTATTTTACTTATTTATATATTAGATAGGGTTAATTGCCTTCTTACAAGATGTTTCTGAATTTCAGCCTTCTAAATCTTTAAGAATAAAGTATATAGTTAAGCAAAATATATAGAGTGATCACTACAATGTTGTGACCATCTGCC
Organism: Cephalopachus bancanus; assembly: GCA_027257055.1. NCBI lineage: Eukaryota > Metazoa > Chordata > Mammalia > Primates > Tarsiidae > Cephalopachus > Cephalopachus bancanus. Next base: position 2,158,729 of record JAPVLO010000257.1, read on the forward strand.
CAGTATTAAAAGCAAGAGATTCTTGACAACCATCTGTTTGAGTTAAATCCATGGAAATATTAAAATGACACTTCTGAAATGATTTTAGTGTAGTTGATTCTGATTGATTTGGCTATATGAAAAAATGATTACTGGTTAATCAAAGAATAATATAGTTAAGTAAAAGGCAGTTTAATAAATGAGTCAGAATATTGTCCATCTTGAGATTTTAATCCTCTGAAATCCCATTTATCAAAAAATCAGTTACAATCTCTGTGGCCTAACCAGAATGAGTCACCCCTGGAAATACTCAAAGATTAACTATTATTATAGCCAAAAGGAACAAAATTGACTCAATGAACAGAAAGTAAAGCTGCATATTGCTCAAGATAGAGCTGAAATGAATCAGTTATTAACATAAGCCAAAGATCTGTGTTGTTGATAATAGAAACACCTAAAAGATTAGAAGAATTAGTTTCACAAGGCACCACCCTAAACAACTGAAAAACGTTCTAGCACAATGCATATTCACTTAGTGTGAGTAATAATTCTTTCCTTGGGACATTTAATATTTGCAGAGTGTTGGCAATATACTTGGTTCTGTTCAGAGCTCAGAGAGGAACAGCTTCTGGGTGGTACATAGTTTCCTTTTCCCACCCATGGCAACTGTTACTCCTACTTGGCATTTTGGTGTCAATAACCCCTTTCCTTTTTGTTTCCCTCATCCCAGTACATACCTATCTCATGATCACACACACACACACACACACACACACACACACACAATGTCTCTCTGTCTCTGTTTCTCTCTCTCTCTCTCTCTCTCTCTCTCTCTCTCTCTCTCTCTCTCTCTCTCTCTCTATATATATATATATTATATATATATATATATATATATATATATATATACAACCCACATGATGGTTGATTTGGCTTAGTTCTTTTGGGGGCTGAGACTAAAGACAAGTATCAAACAACTTTTATAAGAGTTTCCAATGCATGAATATTTTGATAAACATAGTAATATTTATATCTATAATGACTTCTCATTTACTTAGCTTATTTATTCAACAGAGATGTGTTTATTTTGTAGATATGTCCAGAGCTGCAAGTACAAGATACTCCAAGTAGGTCCATATGGCTAGAAAGATGGTCTGGCTTGGAGAAGGAGAGAGATGGCCATTACTAGTTCATAAAGAGCTATGCTTGCTAAGCTCAGCAATTTTAAACTTCATCCTGAAAGCTACAAAGCATCAATAATGCATATTAGACAAACATAACCACATTGAACTTTTAGAGAGATCATCATTGCAGTAGCAAAGAGAAGGTTCTGGTTAGAGATAAGGAAAATAGACTGAAGAAGGCAGCAATCCAGAAGAGAATAATTACAGCTTGAATTCAAGCAGCAGAAATTAAAATAGAACAGAAAGGAAGGATTTACTGATACTGAGGAAATAGATTCTAAGAGACTTAAAAGCAGAATACGTGTGTCTAAATAAAGGTGGAAGGAAGATGGATGAGAAGAAAGAATTTAAGATATATTGCAAAGTGTCTGAATTTGTGGCAGCAACTGGAGGAAGAAAAGATTTAAGAGCAATCTTTGATAGCTATTTTTAAGATTGTAATATTTTTAAAGAGCAGATATAATGCTCATACCATATACTTTACCCATTTAAAGTGCATAAGTCAATGGTTTTAATTATATTCACAGAGGTGTGCAACAATCATCACAATCAAATTTAGAACACTATCATTAGCCGAAAAGGAAACACCACAAGCTTTAGTTGACATACTCAACAAACCTCCCCATGTTCCCCAGGCCTAGGCAATAGCTAATCTCCTTTGCATCCTCTCTATTTGCATAAATGTTTATTTAGGACATTTAATACAAATGGAATTATAGAACATGACAGCCCTAGTGACTGGTTTTTTTTTTTACTTAGCATAATGTTTCCAAGGTTTATCCATGTTGCAGCATGTGTCAATACTTTATTTTTATTACTAAAAAACAGATATGACACCATTTATATGTCCAGTTATCAAATATGGGCATTTGGATTATTTACACTCTTTGGGCATTATGAATAGTACTGCTATGAACACGTATGTACAAGTCTTTGTGCAAACACGTTTTTCTCAGATATATATGTAGAAGGAGTATTGCTATATCACACTGTAACTTTACATTTAACCTTTTGTGGAATTGCCAAAATGTTTTCCAAATGACTGCATCATATTACCCTCCCACCAGCAGTATATGAGGGTTCCAATATCTCCACAACCTCACCAACACTTAAAAATATCTTTTTAACATTTTTTTAGAGTTGTGGGGGAACAAGTGAGGACTTATTACATAAGTAGGTTGCATGCAGGTGAAGTTAGGTCTTCTAGCTGGTCCTCTTTCCTGTTGATAGTTGCCACCTACCTCACTCTTTCCACTAGTGTCTGGTGATCCAACCCTTGTGCTAGTGTGACTAGTGTTCACACATGGTATTCAGTTCTTCGTATCTGTGATAGTTCACTTAATATAATGGTCTCCAGCTGCATCCAAGTTATTGCAAAGGTCATGATTTTTTCTCCTTTATGGCTACATAATATTTCATTGTGTCGCTGCCACTGCCACGTAGCCATTACACATCACACCACCCATGCCTAAGGCGATCCACAACTTGAGAACTTGAAACCCCTGTGAGCAAGATCTGCTGAGATCGCTGCAGCCACTACTGCCACCGTGATGTCCTGCCAGGCCGTGGGTCTCCTCCCGTGTGCCTGGAGGCAATGGCTCACTCCCCTCAGGAGCCAGCAGCTGAGATAAAGACCATCCAGAGTGGTGAGATACCATCACCTGCTGGCGATTCAAGGTAACAACACCGAAAAGGGAAAAACGGAAACTTGACAGACACAGGCCAGATATGAGTGGTGAACTGAGTGGTGATCTGAACTGCCCTTCACAGCAGGCCAGGGGCAACTGACCCTAACTGTGAACAAACTTACCAGCCTGAAAAGGGCAGCTAGAAATCAGAGCTGAAAGGACATTCAACTTAAACAAAAAGTCTCAGAGTGTGCTTAATTGGTTCTATTAGTCTACTGAATTGATTCTATTCCTTCTGTTTTGCCCCCCTTTTTTTCTTTCTTTTCTCTTCTTTTCTTTTCTTCTCTCTGTAACCCATATCTTTGTATAGAGGAATAGCACACCAATAAGGCAGTTGGTAAGCTTGTATGTTCGCATCATTGTATGTTTTAGTTTTTTTTTTTGTATGGGAGTTGGTTAGTTTGTAGCCATGGTCTGTTGTTTTTATATGTTTCACTTTTTATCTCTCTCTCCATTTGTTGGTACACTCGTCTGTTTTCCCCCTTACTCCTCTCTCTCTCCATCCCCCTCATCCCCCAACTGTCTACTCCATTCTCTTCCCTCTGTTAGCCTCATTTTATTTCAGGGAGTAAACCTACAACCCCACTGCACAGAGAGATTCCAAGGCAGTGGGAAGTGGGTTTCAGATTATCCATACACCTGTCGGCAGATACCAGGACCTGCACATAGATTTTGAATCACAGCTCCCCCCTTAAGTAAATATCAAAACTGCAAAAAGGACCACCCCCAACCTACAGTGCAACTCCAGAATTCAACAAAGTAAAAGGGCATACATAAAGAATAGGAGATTGAACAAACAGAAGAAAAAGCAACCTCTCTACCCCTGAATGACAGAATAAAAGAAGATGGTGATGAGGAGGAAAGGAAAAATTAAGGAGGGGAAAAAAACACACAAATGAAGAAAAACCAAAAGAAGAATATAGGTCTCACACAGACCTCTGGGAGGTCAGACACTGAGAAAACAGAATTCGGAACACAAACAATGAAGAGCCCCAAGAATGACTGGTCACATGCAAGAAACCCAGACATCAAGACATTAATAGAAAGAATTTTAAAAATTGAAGAGACAAGAGGAAAACAGGAAGGAGCTAACGACAGAAATAACAGCAGTAAATAATACTGTGATAGAAATAAATAACAAACTAATAAGCATGGAAAGCAGAATTAGCCAAGTAGAAGAAAGAATCTCAGAGCTCAAAGACCAAAACACAGAACTAACCCAAACTGTCAAAAACATAGAAAGGAAGCTCAGAAAGACAGGACAAAACCTTCAAGAGATGAATGATCACTCCAAGAGACCGAACCTAAGAGTAATTGACCTTCCTGAGAAAGAGAGAGAAACAGAGGCCACACTGGAACAAACATTTCATGAAATCATTCAAGAAAACTTCCCTCATCTCATCAGTGATACAAAAATTCAAACACAAGGGATTCAGAGAACCCCAACAAGACCAAAAATGAGAAGACCAACTCCCAGACACATAATAATTCACTTAAACAAAGTAGATATAAAAGAAAAAATCCTAAAGGCAGCAAGAGAAAAAGGTCAGACTACCTACCAGGGAAGACCAATTAGAATAGCAGCAGATTTATCTACAGAGACCCTCCAGGCTAGAAGAGCTTGGAGCCCTATCTTCAAAGATCTAAAAGATAAATAATTCCAACCAAGAATAACCTACTCAGTCAAGCTAAGCTTTATTAGTGAGGGAGAATTGAAATCTTTCCCAGATATCCAATCCCTAAGAACCTATGCTGCCACCACACCACCTCTACAAGAAACACTTAAGAAAGTATTGAACACAGAAGAAAAGGAAAAAAGAACAACAATGTTCTTCACAAGAGTACAGGCAAAAGATTAAAAACACACATGAACCAACTCCAGAAACAAAAGAAAGACAACACACAAACAGGAAGAACAACAACAACTCTGTAAGAACATTATGCTAGGTATCAACTCTCACATTTCAATAATTAGCTTGAATGTGAATGGACTAAATGCACCACTGAAAAGACATAGAATGGCAAAATGAATAAAATATCACCAGGCAACAATTTATTGCCTTCAAGAGACTCACCTCACTAGAAAAGACACTCACAGACTCAAAGTAAAAGGATGGGAAACAAATTTTCAGGTGAACAGTACACAAAAGAAAGGAGGAGTCATGATCGTAATCTCAGACAAAATACACTTTAACCTATCAAAAATCAAAAAATATACAGAAGGCCACTACATAATGATAAAAAGTTCAATCCATCAATAAGAAATATTCATCCTAAACATATATGCACCCAACATGGGAGCACCAACTTTCATAAAGCAGCTTCTAGGTAAACTAAAAAAAGATATCAGCTCCAACACCATCATAGCTGGGGAATTCAATACCCCACTCACAACCCTAGAAAGATCATCAAGACCAAACTCAGCAATGAGATCCGAAACTTCAGTGTGACCCTTGACCAATTGGACTTAATTGATACCTACAAAACACTCTATCCAAAGGTCACAGAATATAAATTCTACTCATCACCATGTGGAACGTACTTTAAGATTGACCACATACTTGGCCATAAATCAAGAATAAGAAAATTTTTAAAGGACAAAAATTTTATCATGTACCTTCTCAGACCACAATGGAATAAAAATAAACATTAACTCCAACAAGTCCCCCCCAAAACCCACAAAGACATGGACACTAAACAGCATGATGCTAAACAACTCCTGGGTCAATGATGAAATCAAAACAGAGATTAAAAGCTACCTGGAAACAAATGAAAATGAAGAAACATCTTACCAAAATCTCTGGGATGCCATGAAAGCTGAAGTAAGAGGGGAATTTATATCCCTAAAAACTCACATGAAGAAAATGGAAGGATCATCAATTAATAGCCTAACAAGTCACCTAAGGAAGCTGGAAAAACAAAGACCACCAAAACCCTAATTTCAGCAGAAGAATCCAGATCACCAAAATAAAAGCCCAAATCCAGGACATAGAAGACAAAAAGATAATACCAAAAAAATGAATGAAACAAAAAGCTGGTTCTTTGAAAGGATAAGCAAGATCAATGGTCCCCTAATTGGACTGACCAAGAAAAAGAGAGAGAAAGCCCAAATAAACACAATCAGAAACACAAATGATGAAGTCACATCTGACCCTGAAGAAATACAAAAGATCATTAGAGACTACTATGTACACTTGTATGGAAACAAACTTGAAAACCTTAAGGAAATGGAGGACTTTCTGCCCAGGTTGAAACAAGAAGAAATCAAGACCCTAACTAGACCAATAACAATCAAGAAAATTGACTGTGTAATAAGAAAACTACCTACAAAAAAAGCCCTGGTCCAGATGGCTTTCCAGCAAAATTCTACAACACATTTAAGGAGGAGCTGATACAATCAGAAACACAAATGATGAAGTCACATCTGATCCTGAAGAAATACAAAAGATCATTAGAGACTACTATGTACACTTGTATGGAAACAAACTTGAAAACCTTAAGGAAATGGAGGACTTTCTGCCCAGGTTGAAACAAGAAGAAATCAAGACCCTAACTAGACCAATAACAATCAAGGAAATTTATTATGTAATAAGAAAACAACCTACAAAAAAAGCCCTGGTCCAGATGGCTTTCCAGCAAAATTCTACAACACATTTAAGGAGGAGCTGATACCAATCCTACTGAAGGTAGTCCAGGTGATTGAGAAAGACAGAACTCTCCCCAAAACATTTTACAAAGCTAAATCACGTTGATACCCAAGCCAGGTAAAGACCCAACAAAGAAAGAGAACTACAGGCCAATATCTCTTATGAACATAGATGCTAAAATCCTCAACAAGATCCTAGCAAACCAGATTCAACAACACATCTCAAAAATGATCCATCATGACCAAGTAGGCTTCATCCCTGGGATGTAAGGCTGGTTCAACATTCATAAAACCATGAATGTAATTAAATACATCAACAGATGTCAAAACAAAAACCACATGATTATATCATTAGATGCAGAAAAAGCTTTAGATAAAATCAAGCACCCCTTCCTGATAAAAACCCTTGAATATCTAGGCATATGGGGAATATACCTCAAAATAGTAAAAGCCATCTATGAGAAACCCACAGCCAGCATACTCCTAAATGGACAAAAATTGGAACCATTTCCCCTGAAAAATGGAACAAGACAAGGATGCCCACTCTCACCCCTCCTGTTCAATATAGTATTAGAAGTCCTGGTTAGAGCAATCAGAGAACAGAAGACAATCAAGGGTATTCAAATAGGAAATGAGGAAGTCAAGTTTTCTCTCTTTGCAGATGACATGATCATGTACCTTGAAAACCCAAGAGAATCTGTCAAAAACCTCCTTACACTGATAAAGGACTTTGGCAAAGTCTCAGGATATAAAATAAATGTACAAAAGACAATCGCATTTCTTTACACCAATAATAAACAAACAGAAACACAAATAAAAAGCACAATTCCATTCACAATAGCTACAAAAAAAAAAATGAAATACCTTGGCATCTTCCTAACCAGAGACGTGAAAGACCTTTACAATGAAAACTACAAAACCTGCTCAAAGAAATCAAAGATGACACAAACAAGTGGAAAAATATCCCATGCTCATGGATTGGAAGAATCAACATTGTGAAGATGTCCATCCTACCTAAGGCAATTTACAGATTTAATGCAATACAAATTACCAGCAACATTCATCTCAGACCTTGAAAAAACAATACAGGAGTTCATATGGAAAGACAAATGATCAAGAATAGCCAGAACGATCCTCAGGAAAAAAAAAACAAAGCAGGCGGTATCACATTACCAGACTTCAAACTTTACTATAAAGCTACAATAATCAAAACAGCTTGGTATTGGTACAAAAACAGGCATATAGACCAATGGAATAGAATTGATATTCCAGAAGCTAAACCTCAATTTCTCAACCAACTCGTCTTTGACAAAGCCTTCACCACCTACCACCAGGGAGAGGAGAACCTATTCAGTAAATGGTGCTGGGAAAACTGGCTGACCACATGCAGAAGTCTCAAACAAGACCCCTATCTGTCCTCATACACAAAATTAACTAAATAAATCAGAGACCTAAATGTAAAACCTCAAACCATAAGAACATTAGAAAATGTATTAGAAAATGCAGGACATACCCTTACGAAAATTGGAACTGGCATCCAATTCTTGAACAAAACCTGAAACCCACAGGCCATAAGAGATAAGATAGACAAGTGGGACCTCATTAAACTGACAAGCTCTGCAAAGCCAAAGAAACCATCAAGAGAGCAGGGAGACAGCCCACAGACTGGGAAAAATTATTTGCCAACTCCAGCTCTGACAAAGGCTTAACATCTTGGATCTACCAGTAACTCAAACGTGCTGAAAAGAAAAAACAAACAACCCCATTATAAAGTGGGCAAAAGATATGAACAGACACTTCTCAAAGGAAGACATCCGAGCAGCCAACAGACACATGTAGAAATGTTCAACCTCACTAATCATTAAGGAGATGCGAAGCAAAACCATACTGAGATACCACCTAAATCAGAATGGCAATTATCAATAACTTAAAAAATAACAGATGCTGGAGAGGGTGTGGTGAAAAGGGAACACTCCTACACTGTTGGTGGGAGTGCAAACTAGTGCAACCTCTACGGAAAACAGTGTGGCAATTCCTAAAAGCTCTAAAAATCGACCTCCCATATGATCCCTCAACCCCCCTACTGGGAATATACCCTGAAGAACCACAAATCACTCTATAAAAAAGATACCTGCACACATATTTTTATTGCAGCATTGTTCACAATAGCAAGAACCTGGAATCAGCCATACTGTCCATTAAAAGAGGACTGGATTTAAAAAATGTGGTACATATACACAATGGAATACTATGCAGCCATAAAAAAGAACAAAATCATGAACTTCGCAGCAACCTGGATGGAACTAGAGTCAATAGTACTGAGTGACCTCTCATAGAAACAAAGATCTGAGTATCACATGTTCTCACTCATATAGCGTATCTGAAACATCCATCGTAACACTATAAGAAAAGGACTGTCAGTGGTGGGAAACTATGGTCAGGGAGGGGAAGGGAGGTGGGATTAATGGTAGTCAATATCTGTCTGGGGACAGGGAGACAACCCTTATCAACAGGGTTGCCTGAACAAAGCATATTTGTATACCTAACCCTTAACTGTACCCCACAATATCTAAATAAAAAATATTGATATAAAAAAATAAATAAAATAAAAAATAAATAAAAATAAAAATATTTCATTGTGTATACATACCACATTTTCTTCTCCAGCCCATTTTTGATGGATTGGTTCCATGTCTTTGCTATTGCAAATAGTGCTGCAATCAACATGTGTGTGCAGGTGTCTTTTTGGCAGAATGATTTATGTTCCTCTGGGTGTATTGCCAGGAGAAAGATTGCTGGATAATACGGGAGCTAAATTTTTAGTTATTTGAAAAATCACTACACTGCTTCCCATAGAGGTTGAACTAGTATACATTCCCACCAACAGTGTAGAAGCATTCCCTTTTCTCCACAGCTATGCCAGCACTTGTTTTTTTACTTATTAACGATAGCCATTTTTACCCAAGTTAGGTGATATCTCACTGTAGTTTTGATTTGCATTTCCCTGATGATTAATGAGGCTGAACATTTTTTCATGTGTTCATTGGCTGCTTATATGTCATATTTTGAGAAGTGTCTGTTCACGTCCTTTGACCACTTTTTAATGGGGACTTTATTTCCTTTCAATTTGTCTGAATACCATGTAGATTCTGGATGTTAGACCTTTGTCAAATGCATAGTTGCAAATATTTTTTCCTATACTGTGGGTTGTCTCTTTATTCTTTTGATGGTTTCTTTTGCTCTGCAAAAACTTTTCAGCTTGATGAGGTCCTGCTTGTCCACCTTAGCTTTTGTAACATTTGCTTTTTAGGTCACGGTCATAAATTCATTGCCTACTCTGATGTCCAGTAGGGTATATTTTCTTCTAAGGTTCTTATAGTTTGATGTTTTATATTTAAGCCCTTGATTCATTTTGAGTGTATATTTGTATATGGTGATAGATAAGGGTCCAGTTTCATACATGTGTATGTGTCTAGCCAGTTTTCTAGTACCATTGTCCCTTCTCCAAAGTTTGTTATTGATGGCTTTGTAGAAGATGAGTTGGTTGAGGGACTATGTTTGTGTTTCCAGATTCTCTGTTCTGTTCCATTGTCTTGGTTGATATAGCCTTGAAATGTACTTTAACAACTGGAAGTGTGATACCTCTTGTTTGTTTGTTCCTTTTGCTGAGGATTGATTTGGCTATTTGTGCTCTTTTTTGCTTCCATATGTATTTATATATTGTCTTTTCTAGGTCTGTGAAAATAATGTTGGCAATTTGACGGGTATCGCATTGAATCTGTAGATTGCCTTGAATAGAATGGGCATCTTGACAATATTGATTCTTCCAATCATGAGCATGAGATCCTTTTTCATTTGTTTGTATTATTCTTAATTTCTTTGAGCAGCATTTGGTAGAGTGCATTGTAAAGGTCTTTCACTTCTCTGGTTAGGTGGATGCAAAGGTACTTCATTTTATTTGTGGCTACTGTGAATGAGATTGTGATTTTATTTGGTTCTCAACCTGTTTGTTGTTGGTGTATAGAAATGCCACCATCTTTTGTGCATTAATTTTGTAACCTGAAACTACCAAAGTCATTTACCAATATGAAGAGGTTCTTGACAGACTAAGAGTTTCTAGATATGGAATCATATCAGCCACAAAGAGGAGTAACTTCATTCCTCTTTTCCTATTTGGATGGCGCTGATTTCCTTTTCTTGTTTGATTGCTCTGGCTAGAACTTCCAGCATTATGTTGAACAGGGTGGGGAGGAGGGTGAAAGTGGGCATTCTTGTCTTGTTCTGGTTCTTGGAGGGATGCTTCCAGCTTCTGCCCATTAAGCATAGTGTTGGCTGCAGGTTTGTCATAGCTGGCTCTTACTGTTCTGAGGTGGAGAGTTCTGTAGCTGTCTATTAATTCCAATTGGTCAAGTGCCAAGTTAAGGATCTGGATACCCTTGCTAATTTTTTGCCTCAATGATCTGTCTAGGACTGTTAGTGGAGTATTAAAGTCTCTAACTATTATCATGTGAGTGTGTATGTCCTCTCTGGTTTACATAGCAATTGTTTTATAAAACAGTGCGCTCCTACATTTGGTATATATATAATTATGTATATTTAGAATGAATTTTTTTTTGGTGGTGAATTGAACCTTGTATCATTATGTATTAAAGGATATGGAAGGACACCATATCCTTTTTAACTTTTATTAGTCTGAAGTCTGATTTGTCTGATATAAGAATAGTTATTCCTGCTCTGCTCCTTTTTGCTTTCTATTTGCCTGAACGATTATTTCTCAGTCCTTTACCTTATGTCTATGGGTGTCCTTGGCAGTGAGATGTGTTTCCTGGAGGCATCAGAATACTGGACTATGTTTCTTTATCCAGTTTTCTACTCTATCCCTTTTTAGTGGTGTTTTCAGTCCATTCACATTCAAGTTCATTATTGATATGTGAGGGTTTATCTTTGTCATAGACTTATAAGAGGTTGCATTGCTTCCTCCATATATGTATATACAATTTTGTTGATGATCTGTATACTCTGTTAGCTTTGTGCCTGCCTGTCCTTATGCAGTAGGTATAGCCATTCTTTTGTCTCTGTGCTCAAAACTTTAAGCATCTCCTGAAGGTCTGGTCTGGAGATGGCATATTATCTTAGAGACTGAATAACTGAGAAGGCTTTTAATTCTCCATCATCAATAAAGCTTAGCTTGGTGAGGTAGGAAATTCTTGACTGGAATTGCTTATCTCTGAGAACATTAAGGATGGGACTCAAGTCCCTTCTGGCTTGTAGGGTTTCTACTAAGTCTACTGCAATTCTGATGCATCTTCCCCAGTAGGTAGCCTAACACTTTTCTCTAGCATTCTTTAGTATTTTTTATTTGTCTTGGGGATAGTCTTCTCATGTAAAACCTTTCATGTGTTCTTTGAATTTCTAGCATTTAGATGGTCACCTCTCTAGCAAGATATGGGGAATTTTCTTAGATGACCTCATGGAAGGCTTGTTTCAGAGTGTTCTCGGTTTCCCTTTCTATTTCAGGGATATCAGTCAAATGTAGATTTGCATAGTCCCACACTTCTCTCAGGCTTTGCTCTTTCCTTTTGAGCCTTTTCTCCTTATTTCTATCAGTCAGAATTATTTCAATATTTTTACCTTCATACTCTGAGATTCCTTCCTCTGCCTGATCAATTCTGCTTCATAGCCTGTAATCATGCTTTGAGGTTCCAGGAGGGTGTTCTTCATTTTCAGGATTTCTGAATGGACCTTTCTCATTTTGGCCAGCTCAGCTTTTACTCACTGCATGGCCTTTGTTGTCTAGGTGATCTTTACTACCAACTTCTGGTTTTCCTTAACTGTTTTCACCAACCAATGTCTGAATTCTATGTCTGTAATCAGGGGTATATTATTCTGTGTGGTTTTCATTGTTTGGGGACTGACAGTTGCTTTTATAGGTGATGCCTCTTTAAGGTTTTGAGGGCTGTCAGAATTTTTCCACTATTCTTTCTTATCTGTGAAGAATAACTCTTCTCTTTTTATTATTATTCTTTTTTGTTGTTGTCTTGTAGCAAGTTATAGTCCTGCTGTCCTAGGGCCTTTTCTATCATTCTAAATAGTTCACACAGGGAGATGGAGGGCATTTATTTCTGTTCTGCCTCTTGCTGGACAGTGCTCCCAACTCAAGATGACTTTCTGTTGCAGAGTTTGTCCTGTGGTCAGACCATCCAGACTGGTTTATGTGGGGATTGGGTGGGGGGAAGAGCCCCTGATAGCTGGGAGTACTGTAGGAGTTTTGGTGCATTCACAGTCCAGAAACCTTCCCAATGGGAAACAGAACCTCCAGGTGTCTTTCTCATCTCCCCTCACTGCTAAAGGCCATACTCAGTGCTTAAAAATAGCAGATTTTCTTTCACAGAAGGACCAACCCTCTGGGCATGTGATCCTGGCAAGGAAACATTCCTAGTTTGTTGGAAAAGACTGGTCTGGCAGTGGGTATCAAGTGAGTGCAACCAGCAGACAAGCTCTTCTGGCCTGGGAACTGGCAACCAGGCACTGATGGCAGAGAAATAGAATCAGAAATTGAGAGTATGGTGGTAGGCATTCTGGGCTTGGGTGGGTTATCATCAGCTCCATGTGGCCACCAGTAGCATGCCACTGTACCCTAACCAAGTCTCCTCCCATGCCACTGTACCATAATCAAGTCGCCTCCCATGTGAGATCAATGACCCATGCACAGTTGTGAGGAGGGGAGGCAACTCAGACCATATTAAGAGCACTCACCCCTTCATACACACAAGGCAGGGCAGATTCTATGCAAACTTGGCACCTAGTTGGGATGGGGGCCCCTGGCTCGCACATCAGTCACCCAGACTCTCTCCTTGGTCCCTATGCATTCTAAGAGTCCTCTACGGGATGCAGGGTATTTCCTCTATCCAAAACTTCTCAAGCTGCTTGAGTTTACCAGTGGCTGGGTCTGTCCTCTCTGTTCCACTCAGCGAGAGAGAGCTACAGGTCAGCTACTCTTTGGTAGTCATCTTGGATCTCAAACAATGAATATTTAAAGAAATCTGTGTAGAATAAATGTCTGGGAGCAGTCAAACTGACATTGGTCAAGGCCATGGACAGGAACTGTGTCCTCCCCAGGACAGTAACCCAAGTCCTCCTAAAATTGCAGTGAAAACTGCTCAGGTGTTGGTTCTTGTATATGACTTTTTTATTATAGCCATCCTACTGGATGTGGAGTTATAGCTCATTCTAATTTTAATTTGCATTTGTCTGAAGGCTGATGATGTTGAGCTTCTCTTAATGTGCTTTTAAAACACATAGTCATTTGCATATGCTCTTTGTAGAAATATCTATTCATATATTTTACTCACTTTTAAATTGGGTTGTTTGCCTTTTTATTACCCAGTTGTTAGAGTTATCTATATTTATTAGAGATACCAGTTTCTTATCAGATATGTGATTAGTGAATATTTTCTCCCATTTGTGGGCTAACTTTTTACTTTCTTGTTGATGTCCTTTGAAACATGAAAATTTTAATATTGATGCTAAGTTTATTTATTTTTAAATTTTTTTTACTTGTACTTTGATGTCACATCTAAGAAACTATTGCCCAATCCAAGGTCACAAATATTTATGTCTATATTTTCTTATAAACGTTTTATAGTTTCAGCTTATACATTTGAGCTTTTAGTTGATTATGAGTTAATTTTTATAGATGGCATGAGGTAGGAGTTTAATTTTATCTAGTTATCCCAGTGCCATTTGTGGAAAAGAATATTCTTTCACACCGAATTGCCTTGGCACCTCTCAAGATTCTAACTATTAAATCATAATTAGGCACTGAACTTAAAGATGGTTAATCTATAGTCTTGTCAATGGTAATGAAGTGACTTAAAAACCCTTTCCTATGTTAACCAGGACTCCTTGCAACTAAAATGAACACCCATATTTGTTCCAACTATTAAATCTGTGGGTTCCACAGAACAATGTTAAATAAAATGAAACAGCATATGTTAGTGGTAGCTGGCTCAAAAGTTCCATAAATGCAAATTTCGCTGATGTAGTCCAAGTTTTACCTTGAAGGTTTCATGGGTACTATCTTCATTCTATGAATTTCATAAAAGACCCAAGTCATCCTTTTGTAACAAGGATACATGACCATATAAGCCACAACTAAAATTTCTTTGACTTCAGGAGTAAATACTGTAATAAATAATGTGTCAAACTTAACTTATGAACCACTGGAGCCTGTCTAACTGATCTCTTTCTTCATATTTCCTATTCATTCCCCAACAGTTTTTCAAAAATTAATCTTGGAATCTTTTTACTTGTGGAAAAAGCTTTGGATAAAACAGTTATACTTATCTTTTTCACTTAATAGGAGAAGTCACATTGGAAATTAATACACATGAATGCCATGAATACATTAGTGACCTCACAGACACTGTATCAATAGTGTTCTTAGCCAGACTTTCTTTTAAACTCATTAAGATTACCTTTTTGTCTTTGGTTTCAAGTAATGTCAAGTCTTCTTTTAAAAATATCACTTGCCAATGGATTATATTTGAGAAGATAAGCCTCTAGCAATGCAACTTTGCTAGAAGGCAGTAATATTCACACAAGAATGATAGGGTTGGAACTCAGACTTTAGGCAGAGTGCCCAGGTAGGCTACAATAGCAATATTCTTGAAGACTTAAAACTTCATTCAGATTTTTTTCTGAATGTTGACATTGATATTTAGGATTAATACTATATAAATCCTGTATTTTCTATGAAAATAATTTTAAAGATTGAGGCAGGTTCTATCACTGAAATCACTGAACTGATTTATTCAGTACAACGTAAGTTTGTTAAACACTTGATGTAGAAAAACACTATGCTGCCAAGTGACAAGATGACAAGAAGAAAAAAATCATAGCCATTTCCTTGATCTGGAAAAATAAAAGTCCAGACTATGCTTTCAGAACCATTTGGAATTAGTACAATTGCTGGAGTTTAAACTTCATTTCTATGAACCTAATGAAATTATTTAAATGATCTAATCACCCATAAAGTGGGGAGAGTTAACAGTTCCTTCTCATACTTCTTTGGAGATGATTCTATGAAGAGAAAAATGAGGTAACACATGTGCTTGTCATAATTCCAGGCAATAATAAGTCTCAACAAAAGTTAATTATTATCTTCATAATTTTAATCAATTATTTTACAACGTCAAGCATATTATTATTGCTAATAATAATACTTGACATTATTGATGAGATACCGGTTCAGTTTTTACTTTGTATAGACACAACTAGTTGTCAATATGGCACAGGTCAATTCCAAATCCATCTCTTTAATATATATCCTCACAAACATATGCTTAAAGAGCTGTGCAACTCAATTTCAGCTAAGACAAACCTATCTTTGTACTTTGAAACAATGTTTAATTTTACATAAATATTCTGAACATTTCACAGCCTTCTAGGTCTTCTTGGATTTAAGTAACAGTTGCATTTATGCTATAAGAAGCTATTCCCATCAGATTTTATGACATTGATTATGAAGAACATTTACTTTTTAAATAACCTAAGTGTTTAGTTTTTATTAATGGGAAATAATATATTTTGTCAGTGATAGGTCACCTTAAATGAACTGTAGCCCTCCATGCATGATTCTAATTTTCTTCTTCTTTCAGCATTTGTTGAAATATTTATCTCAGATCTACACATCTTCATTTTCCATTATTTTCGAACAGACCAGTCTGCCTTTCCTCTGGATCTCTCCAATGAAACTCTCTTGTCAAAAAATGAAGAATCTCATCAATGACACATTTATGGATCTTGTTGTCCCTCTTCACATTCAACCTTCCAGCAGCATTTGATTCAACTGACACTTCTTTCTGAAAAATTCTGATCACATCACAGGCTTCTCTTGAATGAAACACAATACTCATGGTGTGCTGGCAAATACTTAACAGCCAGCTCTCTGGGGAAAAAGTCTCTGAACTACAGTGTTGGCTGATTTTTGTAATTTAAATATTTCTAACAACAATACAGGAATTCATGTGGAAACATCCAAAACCACAAATAGCCAAAACAATCCTCAGCAAAAAAAAAAAAAGTGGGAGTTATCACACTCCCAGACTTTAAACTTTATGATAAAGTTACAATAATCAAAACAGCCTGGCATTGGTACAAGAGCAGGCATATAGAACAATGGAATAGAATTGAGATTCCAGAAGCAAAACCTCAATTTCTCAACAAATTATTTTCAACAAAGCCTCCACCATCAACCACTGGGGAGAGGAGAACCTATTCAGTAAATGGTGCTGGGAAAACTGGCTGAACACATGCAGAAGATTGAAATAGGACCCCTACCTCTTCTCATACACAAAAATCAACCCTAAATGGGTCAGAGACCTAAACGTAAAACCTCACACTACAAGAACCTTAGAAAAAGCAGGAGACGGTCTTATGGAAATTGGAACTGGCAACCAATTCCTAATCAAAACCCCAAGTGCCCATGCCATAAGAGGTAAGATAGACAAGCAGGACCTTATAAAACTGACAAGTTTCTGCAAAGCCAAAGAAACCATCAAGAGAGCAAGGAGACAGCCCACAGACTAGGAAAATATATTTGCCCACTCTATGGCTGACAAAGACCTAACATCTAGCATCTACAAGGAACTCAAATGTGCTGAAAAGAAAAAAAAAATAGAGCCCCATTACAAAATGGGCAAAAGATATGAATAGACAGTTCTCAAAAGAAGACATACAAGCAGACAACAGATACATGAAAAAATGTTCAGATTTACCAGTCATCAAAGAAATGCAAATTAAAACTACACTGAGATACCACCTAACTCCAGTCAGAATGGCCATCATCAATAACAAAAAATAACAGATGCTGGAGAGGATGTAGCAAAAAGGGAACACTTCTACACTGTTGGTGGGAGTGTAAACTAGTACAACCTCTGTGGAATACAGTGTGGCAATTCCTAAAAGTTCTTAAAATCAACCTTCCCTATGACCCCGCAATCCCCCTACTGGGAATATACCTGGAAGAACTCAAATCACTCATAAAAAAGATACTTGCACACGCAGCATTGTTCACAATAGCAAAAACATGGAACCAGCTGCCCATCAAAAGAGGACTGGATTTTAAAAATGTGGTACATATACACAATGGAATATTACGCAGTCATAAAGAATAACAAAATCATGAACTTTGCAGCAATCTGGATGGACTTAGAGTCTATAATACTGAGTGATCTTTCACAGAAACAAAGAACTGAGTATCACATGTTCTCACTCATAAGCGGACCATGAACACCTATTGTAATACTATAAGAAAAGAATTGACAGTAGTGGGAAACTGTGGGGGTGTGGGAGGATGGGGAAGTGGGATTGGTGGTAGTGGGAAACTGCCTGGGGAAGAGGGGGTACACCTCATCAACAAGGGTACCTGCACATTGAATATTTGTATACCTAACCCTAAATTGTACCCCACAATTTTAAAATAAAAAATTTAAAATAAGTAAATAAATATATCTACTAACCTTGAAATACAGATTTCAAGTTGCCAATGTAACATTGCTGAGCAAGGTAGACATACACACTAATACTCCAACACACCACTTATTCTACACATTTTCATCTGGACAGCACTGAACATTGGAATTGCACATGGTATTTAACAGATGTTTTATCTGTACAAATTTATTAAGATGTAATTATAATGTTCAAAAAAAATTTTTTGTGGGAAAGCAGGATTTATTGAGAGGACAGAAAACTCCCACAGTGGAAGGGGGCCCACTTAATAGTAATTATAATTTGTGTCTAATTTTGAATTATAAAAGATAGATTTGGCTGTTTAAAAAAATAGCTTCCCTAAAAACCTAAATGAAACATATTTTGTGAAAATATACATAAGAATGCATTCTTTTTCTAGAAATATGTTTTATGTTTTACTCCTTAGATCATTGCTGATAATAGAACACAATTTAGAGTACATACAGATTTTAATTTCAACAACATAGTGATTTTTGTTAAAAATTTATAAAAATTTATAAAAATTAATTTTATGGAATCAATTGTTATTATAAACTATGTATGTATTTATTTTATTATTCATCTAAACCTCATTGGTCTATCAGCAGAATTTCCACAAGTATAATAATAAACTAAGTTGTCTGGTATTTTGTCAGTGTTTAGTCAAGCACAAAACATAGGTTTACATGTTGTTTTTTAAAATATTATCACTGTGAAGAGGCATTTGTGAAGGCAGAGCATAGAGCACATTTTTTAACTTAATAGTTTGTTAGTATCATATCTCATTTTTAAATACTTAAACATAGCAGATGTGGGTCTTCACGTGTGCTCTGGCCCCAAGCCTTGTAAATGCTGGAGCAGTGAACTGAATTACTTGATTAGCAGGAAAAAGTGAAAAAGGAGAGATTTTGTCCTCATTTATCTGTGCTCTTGCCCCAATGTCTGTAAATGTTGAGGAGGTGTATGAGTTGGTCATCATTATACAGTAACAAAGTGGGGATCCTAATTCTCATTTCTTTGAACCCAGGTCGATCTGATTCCAAATTTCATGTTGCTAAGAACTACAATTTAATGCCATTTTCAATAGTAAATAAATAAAATGTTTTTAAGAATATAATCTCTAGTTCAACAGTTTAAATCAGAAGCTTATGTATTTTCCAAGTACTATTAAACTCAAAAAACAAGATTAAAAAGTTCCCAAACTGAGCCAGGCTCAGTGGCTCAGCCTGTAATGCCGCGCCTTTGGGAGACTGAGGTGAGTAGATTGCCTGAGCCCGCGGGTTCGAGACCCGCCCGGGCATCGAGACCTCACCTCTACAATAAATCAAAAAATCAACTGGTGTGGTAGCGCATGCCTGTAATTCCGGCTACTCGGAAGGCTGAGGCGGAAGGATCGCCGGAGCCCAGCAGGTGGAGGCTGCGGTGGCCGGGAGCGGCCACTGCACTCCAGTCTGGGCGACAGAGTGAGACTCCAACTCAAAAAAAAAAAAAAAAGTTCCCAAACTGAACCCAAATCCATGTATTCTGTTTAATACATTGATAATTACATTATGCTATAAATGTTAGCACATATTTTTGAGAATCACAACATTTGACAGATATTTCAAAATATCAAAATCAAGGTAAAGGAATCTACTTTCAAAGCCATGGAGACACTTGAAAAAAATGAGACCAAATGGAAGATAGATATGTAAGGCAAAAGTAAACTAGAGATTGGGAATGTGGTGACTTTTTGGTGGCTTTTGAATGGACTGCAAGAACAAGCAGGCCTTGGGATGAGAATTTATTTGTGAGGAATATTGCATCTATCCTTTCTTCCACACTAGAGTCATTTTATTTACTACCCAACTAGCACCCCAAAATGCTGGTACTCAACTCAAGTCATGATGGCTGGTGTGTCATTATCCTTAGGAGTTCAGATATCTGATAGCTAGCTCATTGTTACTAATTTTTTAGGTTGTTGTGAACTACGTTATATTGGGGAAATAATCAGAATGCTAAAATAGGCCACTTGCCATATTTTATTCTCACACATAAATATAAAGGCTCTGCAAAATTGGGGTACAATGCACAGATATTTCTGGCAGAGATAAGACAAAGACAGGTACACTTCAAAGACCATAAACTCCTTCAATCAAGCAACATCCGTGTAATAGAGAGATGCTTTTCTTACTCATGATATGATCTGAAGTCTGCAGTGGGATTAATGATAGCTGCAGATGGCATTAAATTATTTTGGTAACAAAATGTAAGTGATTACTAATCCTTGCATCATCACTTTAATTAAAGTTATCATTTTGTACCACTTTAAAGATTAAGGATTTTTCTATTATGTAATGTTGAACAAGGTCTTCATAAAAAACAGTTTTTGTGTTTTCATATTTGACTTCCTAGAAAGACATGTTCCATGAGTATATTCAAGGCAATTTTCTTGTTATGTTTCTTTGACAAGGCAGATGGTATCTTACTATCATTCAGATCACAGCCAACACATCATTTCTTCAGAAGTACCCTGACTGATTCTCCAACCTAAATTTGGTCACATAGGGCTGCATTTTCATAGTGCACTGTGCATTTCTTTTGTTAGGCTTAATATGTATTCCACTAGACAAAGTTTCACAACTATAGGAGCCATGTTTACTTGGTTCACCATCTGTCCCCAGCATCTTGTACAATTTCTGGCCAACATTACTTGCTCAAAAGTGACGCTGGAATAAATTTTATTTATCTCACTTGTAGAGATTATGCTGTGCCATTTAATACCCTCATAACATAACATGGCTAAAAATGGAAGAAATTATATAATGACATGGTAGAGATTTAAGGATGGCCAGTGTTTAAGTTTCCCAGATGATGACACAGTGAGTAAAAATCTTGAATTTGAAAATAATTTTATTGTGGGTAAAGAAGGCTAGGAGGGTCAATAAAGTGATCATGGGGTTATGTTCCAACTCATGAAGAATGCTGGGAAACAAAATGGTAATTTAATGACCACCCTACCCTAAATTCCTACCCATTAGTTGAATCCCATTAGATTGACAATCCCAAATGTACAATCTGCTTCGGGTCAAGGAGCTAGCACCATAAAAGAAGAATTTAGAAGTCAAGGACTTGGAGAAGACCTTCCACACACATCCCTTGCTTAAGAAAGAAATTACAAGGAGATACAGAAGGGGAGCAGTCTTACTCATGCTGTTTTTAAAAAGGGATATCATTTGCACCAACCCCTATAATCCTGAGGACACTTATTTCAGTTGAAGTCTATTAGTTACTAATATTGTGGTTCCCTTAAGGTGAAATGAGGTTTTCAGACTCTAGTTTGGGAAATTTTATCATTGTTGAGACTCCACAGATCAAATTATTTTTTAAGTGCTGGAACAGCTCCAGTTTTTCATTTCTTGTCCTTTCTGTTGTTTTCTCTAGTCAGTAAAAATATATGATGGTTTTAATTTTGGCCCATATGAGAACATAAAAAAAATTAGATAATGCCAATAATCCACTTTCTTCCCAAACTGAATGTGAGTGTCATATCTTATTCATCTTAATGCCCCATGGCCTATAGCAGCAGCTGTCACATGGCAGTGCCCAAGAAATACTTGTTGAGCGAAAAACTCATGCAAAATGGCTTCATCTATAGGCCATCCTTTCCTCACATCCTCACTCCCCACCAATAGTCCCATTAAATTGAAGAACCCAAATGTGTAGAGTCTGCTTAGAGTTAAAGAGCTAGCATCCTAAAAGGAGGATTTAGTAGAAAATTACCAAGAACTTGAAGAAGGCATTCACACACATTCTTCTGTTAGGAAATCGAACTTCAACAAGGTTCGACCAGGACACAGCAGTTTTGTCAATGTACAGTGCAGACATCAGAGATCTGTGGGGCATTTTGGATGGGAGATGAAAGTGGGATTGAGATAGACTAATTCCAAGACACTTATGCGAGATGATAGTAGCAAATCAATTGGGGAACAGTCAGTGTCATCAGAAATACCAGGCTGTTGTGTATAAACACTAAGCAAGAGGTCAGGAAGCTACAGCCATCCCTAGAGGACAGTGATTCCTAACTTTGTGCCATCACATAGTCTTCAGAGACTCTGATGAAGGCTTTGAACCCTCTAAAGATTGCTGTAAGTTTTCTGCATGGATGGGAAAGACAATACCAATAGAGAAGAATGTTTTCAAACCCCCACAATGTGTGTGGCAAAACTTTTAGAAATACCAAGAGGATGGCTCTGTACTGCTCATTATGTATAACTAAAATGGGATTAGATTGGCAAATTATACACCCACAATGCTTGGTTTTATGGAAAGTGTCCTAAAGTCATCCAGGCTTTCTACACACCATTACCCAGTCAATTTCAAGTGGAGTGACTTATCAGATTGATACATTTAGTAAGACTATGCCAAGCATTCCTTGCCTCTTCCTCTTGGGAGCAAACCTGGAAGTAAGATGTGCCCTGGAGCTGAGGCAACTTTACTCCTTCTCTTATGCCTAGGTTTTAATTTGTGCAGAATCTTGTTGAGGATGGAGCTACTTCTTGGTTTCCCTTACAGCTTCCATCACTTGGTACAAAGTAGTGCTCAGTGGGTGTTATTCTTTGTTTGGTTGATGCATTAATGGGCACATGTACTGACATTAAACATCTTATGGGCATCTCTATATTCTCAAAAATCATCGTGGAAATGTTGATATGAGCTTCTAAAGAATATTTGAAAATTATATAAATTAAGTGAATTCTTTTTTTTTAGTAGGATTTATTGAGAGGACAGAAAAGCTCCCACAGTGGGAGGGGACCCAAGGGGGTTGCCCTAAGCAGATTCCTTTAAAAATTTAAACATAATCTTGTGTGAAAATTAGCAATAAGGAAAAAATGACCAATGTTTAGACAGTCTTGTAAAAGCCACTTCATAATTTGTGGAACAGGAAGCAATTTATGATAAACTAGAAGCCAAGATCTTTACACTCATTTATGTTTCTTCTATAGTAATATACTTTGTGGTTGCTGTTGTTGTCTATGTTTTCTCAGTATTTATTAGTCAAGATTTTTTCTTCTAATTTTCAAGCCTGGTTAAATGATAGTATGTCAGAAAAATAAACGGTAGCAGACAAAACTAATTTTTTTTTCTAAGCATAATTGCTAGAATAAATCTCTGGAAATCGTTTAAAATCAAAATCCCAGGCTATATAAGGACATATAATTACACTGCTTTGAAATTTATGATAAATTTAAACTCCACAGATGTCAACA
Source organism: Cephalopachus bancanus (assembly GCA_027257055.1). Taxonomy (NCBI): domain Eukaryota; kingdom Metazoa; phylum Chordata; class Mammalia; order Primates; family Tarsiidae; genus Cephalopachus; species Cephalopachus bancanus. Next base: position 2,181,989 of record JAPVLO010000257.1, read on the forward strand.
TAGACTTTGTTGAAAGGACTTAAGCATTGTTCAAGTGCATGCCCTCTAAAGCACAGGTGGCGAGTGAGTAGGGGAAACTGCCAATGTTCATCCAGCACTTCATGAAACTGGTGACGTCTGGCTGAACCAAGTCTCTTCTGAATGGTATGTCATTAAAAACAAGTTGAGCAGGTCAGACCACTCTCCATCAATGCATGTTATCAACAAAGACTGATTAAACTTTAACTCCACCTTAGGAATCTGTTATAGCCTTTTGAGGTTGAGAATGCTGAGTACAGGTGCAATACAGAAAATGGATTTTCAGAATACTTACTACCAAGTATTTAGTAAATAATGTTTGTGTCTACTTTAACAAGATTGAACAAGAATACATTTCATATATTCATTCATTTTATTTTGGAAAAGTTTAATGTAATTTTACATGCAGCAAAATCTATACATGACAAAAATATAACTAATTTGTAACATATGTTGCTATTCTGAATATACTGCCTATAAATAATGATTTGAGCATACTGAATTCGGGCTTCAGGAAGTCTTAAATCTGTACATTGCTTTTAAATTATCCTCCCAACTACAGATAGTTGTTTCACATTTGATATGAATTTATTACTCTTTAAATAAAGTAAATTAAAGGGTAAAAATGTAAACAGATTTGACTCATTTATTTAAAGCACTTAGTTATTAATACATCTACTTAATTCTTCTTTTATTATAAAGATGTGGGGTTAGGAATACAAACATTGATTATGCAGGTACCCTGGTTGATGAGGTATGCCCCTCCCTCCTCTAGCAGTTTCCCTCAACTGCCAATCCCACCTCTCTCCCCTGACAGTTTCCCACTACTGCCGATTCCTTTATTATAGTGTTATAATAATTGTTCAATGTCTACTTATGAATGAAAACATATGGTACCCTATTCTTTGTTTCTGTGATAGATCACTGAGTATGATTGACTATAAATTCAAGTTGCTATAAAGTCCATATGTTTTTCCTTCTTTATGGCTGCATAATATTCCATTGTGTATATGTACCACTTTTTTTTTTTTTGAGTTGGAGTATCACTCTGTCACCCAGACTGGAGTGCAGTGGTGGCTCCCAGCCACCGCAGCCTCGACCTCCTGGGCTCCGGCGATCCCTCTGCCTCAGTCGTCCAAGTAGCTGGAACTACAGGTGCGCGCTACCACGCCCGGCTAATTTTTGATTTATTGTGGAGATGAGGTCTCACCAAGTTGCCCAGGCGGGTCTCGAACCTGCGGGCTCAGGCAATCCACCCACCTCAGCCTCCCAAAGCCTGGGATTACAGGCTGAGCCACCGAGCCCGGCTTGCTTTTTTTTTTTTTTAATCTAGTCCAGCTCCATGGGCAACATGGTTGGATCCACGTTTTTGCTATTGTGAATAGAGCTGCAAGAAAACATATGTGTGCAGGCATCTTTTTTGTAGAATGATTTCAGTTCCTCCAGGTATATACCCAAAAGGGGAATTGCTGGGTCATATGGAAGGTTAATTTCTAGTTCTTTCAGAAATCGCCACACTGTCTTCCAAAGAGGTTGCACTAGTTTGCTAAATCTACTTAATTTCTATTCAGAGCAGAAAACTAGTCAATGGAGATAATTTATTCCGCAGCCTTGATTTCCGAAATGCTTAACTGAATGCTTAAATGAAGTCAAGTTTTGGTTAGTCATTTGGTGATAGAGAAACACAATTTAAGTGATAGAATTACAAAAGCTAATTGTATTTGAGTATAAATACTATTTAGAATAGATAATGAGAGGGGAGAGGCCACAGTCTTTCTCTCTAGGTTACTGCAGTAATCTTGGTTTTTTTGTTTATTTGTTTGATGACAAGAAACCAAAGCATCCAGAAGCAGCACAGATTTATAGTTTGAGCTCACTAGTAGAATTTTGCTTTTTAAGTCAATTGCAAGACCCTAAAGATAGCATAAAAGAAGAAGCATATTACAAACACCTGAGAACGACCGTGTAAAAAAAATGAAAAAGAATGGAACAAAATTGCAGGTAGGGAGCTGAGAAATTATGAGCAAAATTCAGACTTGATGTGGTTCAAACCTAGACAGGAATTTTTGATGAGATAATATACAGAGGTGATTGGTTGATAATGGCAAGTGAAGGAGGAAAACGTGGTGGGTTGAAGATGTGTTTCCCTCTATTCCCTCCTGAAACTGCACTAAAATGGTGGCAAAGGATTTTTTAAAAGTACAAATTTTAGACAAATAGAAGAAGAGATGGTGTGGCAGCAGCCAAGTTTTGGAAGATAGAAAGATGACAAATGAGTGGTAACTCACTTGGAAGACTAGAGGAAGCCAGAACCTGAACTGGCAGCAGAGAAAAGTCAGCAGTAAGACCATCTGAGTTGAAGAAAACCCATAAAAGCACAGAAATTAGAAGTTTCATGTACCTCTGAAAGTGAAGTTGCACTTAGGAATGAACACAAAAAGGCTAAATGTCCACGTAAGTAGCAGTTCATCTTCCAAATCCTGTTTCTTACCCCACCCAGTCAGGTAAATGCTCCACGCCCACCCAGACTGAAGACTCAAATTTGCCTTCCAGAAAGATTGAGTTAGGAAGTAAGGGTGAGAATAAAATCTTTTTCTAGGAAGCTAACAGAGCCAAAAGAGAAGACATACAAATACTAACTGTTGAAGGCTTCTCCAACAAATAACCCAGTCTGATCATCCTACAGTAAGATCATCTGAGAAGCTCCCTCATCATCTGAGAAGCTCCCTCCAACACACACACACACACACACACACACACACACACACGCACACGCACACGCACACGCACACACACCACACACACATACCAGCTTCTAATAAATTCTTAACATGTAACACGAAGGCCAAACAAAATAATTAAGGAAATAACAGAGAAATGCAAGTAGCAGAAAGAAATTTCTCAAAACTCTAAATAATCTTTCAAAGATATAAAAAAAATTATTCTTAACCTAAAAATGGAATGTTATTTTTTTTTAAGAATTTTGATAAGATAAAAGAACTCAAAGAATTTGAAAATATGACATCAGGGATGGAAAATTCTAAAAAAAAATTAGAAAATAAAATGAAGAGATTCCTCAGAAACTAGAAGAAAAAAAATTACAAAATACATAAGAAATTAGGGATCAACATCTACCTAAAACACTTTCAGGAAGTCAGGAGAAAAAACACCTAGAGAGGAAACAGATTTTTCAGACCTGGGTATGAGTGTCCAGAATGAAAAGACCTACTGAATTTCCAACACAATAAAAACCTCCATAAAATCATAGCATTGGAAAAATTCCAAAATTCTGTGCACAGAGAGATAATTACAAAAATTACTGACAGAAAAAAAAGTGATCAAAATCAAAGGGTCAGGGATCAATGTGCCATTGGGTTTCTGAACAAAAATCAGAAGCTGGAAGACAATAAAGCAAGGTTTTAAGAACTCAGAAAAATTTTCTTCCAACCATCAAAATGATCACTTCACTAGGAAACTAAGGGATTTTTTTAGATATGAAAGTTCTGAAAAATAGATAATTGATACTTGAAACTAAAAAATTTAGAAATGTCAATAGAAGTATTATATATAGAAACATGGAGGTAAATACCAAAAAAAATCAGCTAAATGAATTGAAAACTGTTGCCCTCTGAGCAATAAGAATCAGAAAAGAGGCAAGAGATTATTATTTTAGTTTTAGACCTTGAATAATGAATTGACTTTTAAAACCATTTGTCTTTACATTATTGGTTAAAAAAAATTACATTAAAAACTAAAATAGACAATAAAAAATTAAAGTACAAAATAGTATATACAGGTTGCTCTCATTTGAATACAAAAGAATGGTGGTATGCCTGCCTGTATATGAGTAGAATGGCTTTAAGGAGAGGAGAAAACAGGTAGCAATAACTGTCTTTAAAAAGAAACTTTGGATTGCAATGGAAGGAAAACTTACTTTTAATTATATACTTATTGTAATATTTTAATTTCTAACCAAGTTACTTCTGTTTTAATTTTTTTAAATAAATTGTTTTTTGGAGTTTTACTTCACATGTCAACAGTATACATCCCAGACTCAGGACGGAGCAATGACAATGAATTACAGGGACAGATGAGAATTTGTCTGGGTTTCAGGCCAAACTAATTTGAAAACATATGAGCAGAGGAGAAAAGGAAAAGGAATGTTGCTGTATATAGGCTATTGACATTCTTTTTTTTTTTTTTTTTGAGTTGGAGTCTCACTCTGTCACCCAGACTGGAGTGCAGTGGCCCCTCCTGGCCACCACAGCCTCAACCTGCTGGGCTCAGGCGATCCTTCCGCCTCAACCTTCCAAGTAGCTGGAACTACAGGCGCGCGCTACCACGCCCAGCTCATTTTGATTTATTGTAGAGATGAGGTCTTGCCAAGTTGCCCAGGCGGGTCTCGAAGCCTTGGGCTCAGGCAATCCACTCACCTCAGCCTCCCAAAGGCGCGGGATTACAGGTGAAAGCAAAATTTCAATTTAAAAAGAGTCCCAAACAGGGCTCGGTGGCTCAGCCTGTAATCCCGCGCCTTTGGGAGGTTGAGGTGAGTGGATTGCCTGAGCCCAAGGCTTCGAGACCCGCCTGGGCAGCGAGACCTCATCTCTACAATAAATCAAAAAATCACCCGGGCGTGGTAGCGCGCGCCTGTAATTCTGGGTACTCGGAAGGCTGAGGCGGAAGTATCGCCGGAGCCCAGCAGGCGAGGCTGCGGTGGCCGGGAGCGGCCACTGCACTCCAGTCTGGGCGACAGAGTGAAACTCAACTCAAAAAAAAAAAAAGCAAAAAAGAATCCCGGTATATAAGAAAACATAAATTGCAGAGGATTAAAGTGCAGGCCTTAATGAATAACTGGATAGAGATCATGACAAGAAGCAGGAAAAAAATATTTCCATTTAACAATTCCTGGATATTATAGAATAGTCTGCATAGTTGTTAAATGCAAGGAGGAAGGGAAAAATACTAACAACAGTACATATTGGTTGCGTGCTTACTATCTGCCAGACAATGTTGTAAGCACTATATATGGATTAGCTCATGTAATTTTCTTAATTTTTTTAAAGCAGGATTTATTGAGGACAGAATAGCTCCCACAGTGGGAAGGGACCCAAGGCGATTGCCCATAATTTTCTTAAGAACACTGTGAGGAGCTACTACTACCATCCTCATTTTTCAGGTTAAAAAAAAACAAAACAAACAAACAAAAAGAAACAACCAGAAGTTTTTTCCTGAAGGTTGTGTAGAGTTTACAGATAGCAGCTAGCAAGGACTAGTTATTACCTGTGCTGGGGGTCTTTGATTTAGTCTATGTTTGTATTGTGCCTGTCGACATGCACTCAACAATCAGCCATAATTAACTTTATTCTAAAGGCATAATATTTAAAGTGTAAAACATATAGCTTGAGTTAAAAAGAATGAGTGAACATCGTTGTCTTGATGTCCCATGAAATTTTCATAACTTACTTTTCCATGTGAACTATATTCCCATAACAATGTTGTTTTCCCTAAGGAAGTGGTGCTGCACATTCTGTAGGTGACTTTTTCCCAAAAGGTGAGCATCATTTCCTAAACCTCCACACTCACTTCTATTCAGATCAATAATACATTTGCCAGACAGAGATTTTGGGTTTTGTTTTGCTTTTCTTATGAGTTAATTGACTGAACGAGGCACCAAACTTCAGATCTTGAACACCTATTACTGACGGTTTGCTAAGAGTTTTAAGAAGAAATTATACAACCGTTTGTTTTGGGGGGGTGCTTTTACATTGTGCATTTTTTTATAGAATGAAAAAGTGATGATATATTCAAAGGCATGGAAAACAGGAAATAGCTTTCTATAGTACACTTCACTTTCATGTGTCACCTTGAATGATCACAGCTTGCAACAGGTAAACAGGTAAGTTTGTTGCAAGTTTCATACCAGAAAAATTGATTATTTCAAGTTGACACTCCAAGACCTCATCATATTGCCTCAGATGGTAACTAACAGGTATTTTGTTTGTTTGTTTGTTTTGTTTGTTTGTTTGTTTTTTTGAGTTGGAGTCTCACTCTGTCGCCCAGACTGGAGTGCAGTGGCCGCTCCCGGCCACTGCAGCCTCGACCTGCTGGGCTCCGGCGATCCTTCCGCCTCAGCCTTCCGAGTAGCCGGAATTACAGGCATGCGCTACCATGCCCGGCTGATTTTTTGATGTATTGTAGAAATGAGGTCTCACTGCCCAGGCGGATCTCGAACCCGCGGGCTCAGGCAATCCACTCACCTCAGCCTCCCAAAGGCGCGGGATTGCAGGCTGAGCCACCGAGCCCGGCAACTAACAGTTTTTTATTCAAGGTCTTTGATTACTTTAAAGTCAATTGAAACACTAGGTATATTTTAGTATCTCTTACAGTTGTTTCAAAAATCCTTTGTCTAGTAATAAGAAATTCCATTTAAGCTCTTTATGACAATTTTCACTTTTCCCAAATCCCTTATATTGACTGTAGAAAGGGCTAGGATAATATTTGAGTAAATTATCGGTTTGTGTAAATATAGATGCCTGTTTTTTGCTATTACCACCCTCTAGTGGATGCATAGCATAGACCAATTTTCACGAATGCACTAGGCATTTTCTTTAATAATGAGTTGTCTACATTATTCACAATAGCAAAAACATGGAACCAACCATGCTGCCCATTGAAAGAGGACTGGATTTTTTTTAATGTGGTATATATATATGTTGGAATATTACACAGCCACGAAGAAGGACAAAATTATAAATTTCGTAGTGACTTGGATGGACTTAGAGTCTATAAAACTGAGTGATCTATCACTGAAACAGAGAACTGAGTACCACATGTTCTCACTCATAAGCAAAACTTGAACAATTATCATAATACTATAAGAAAGCGATTGGCAGTAGTGGCAAACTGCCAGAGGAGGGGGACGTGGGATTGGCATAGTGGGAAACTACCGGGGGGGAGGGACACACCTCATCAACAAGGGTACCTGCATAAAGAACATTTGTATACCACAATTTTATCCTACATTTTTAAAATTAAAAATTAAAATAATAATAATGGGCTGTCTAGAGTTGTGCTGTTCCAATATGGTAGCCATCAATCGTATGTGGCTATTTAAATTTAAGTTAACACAAAGTAAAGAATTCAGTTCTTCTGTCACACTGGCAGCATAGCAAGTACGCACATGTAGCGCTAGCATAGGACATAGAACATTTCCATCATCATAGAAAGTCATATTGGATAATACTAATATACAGTAATGTGTACATTATGGAACATGGAGACATGAACTTTTTTAAACTGAAGAAATTAACCTCTTGACAACAGATGAGCCAAAGCTGTCCCCAAAATCATGTTTCTACTCTCAGCATACAAGATTTGTAGTATCAAAAGCTGATTGCTCTTAAACTTTTCATAAAAGAATTAACTTCACTTTTATAGATGAAATTTATTCTTTAAATTCGACAGATTTAATTGCTCTGAGTTCCCAGACTATGTGGTGGCAAATATATTAAATTATCTTCAATATATTTCTGTTTATTGACTTAAAAAGTGCAGCCAGATGACATTCTCCTTTCCTCCTTAGATGCAAAGAGATAGACTAAAATAGAGTTCATTTATTTATTTTTTTTTTCTGTGAGTCGGGTACTCACTCTGTTGCTCAAGCTGGAGTGCAGTGGTGCAATCACAGCTCACTGCAGCCTCCACCTTCTGGGTTCAGATAATCCTTCCACCTCAGACTCCCAAGTAGCTAAGACTATAGGTGGATACCACCTTGCCTGGCTAATTTTTTTTTCTTTTTGTAGAGACACGTTTTCAATATTTTGCCCAGTCTAGTCTTGAATTCCTGGACTCAAGCAAACCTCCCACCTTGACCTTCCCAAAGTAGTGAGATTATAGGCGTGAACCACACCACATCCAGCAAGTTCACTTATTTTCTAATGAAGGTTAAAAGCAGAGTTGACAAGAGAAACTTGTTAAAAGAATATATAACGGTAAGAGTTGTATATAACATTCATCCATGGCATCTGTATTAGAGGAAAGTTAAGTATATTCATGGCTTTTTTCTTCAAATGTAAAAAAAAAAATACCTGAACACTCATCAAGGTAATGTTTCTGATTTGGGTGGGTTATGTTTTGCAAAAAGAAAATTCAAAAGAGGTCTTTGCAATTTTTAATGTAAACCTTTGCCATTGAATAGATGACTTTCTTTAACTCAATCATAAGAGTGTATTAAGCATAGGACTATGCACATCCATTTTTTTCTGGATAAATTATGTTAATCCCCAACTTCCAAATTTTTAGCATTCAGTTATAGACTGCACTCATAAACATTATACTTTATTTGTCACTTAAATATCAGAATGTTTTACTTAAATTTTTATTATCCTTGCCTCAACATCTCAAATTAATCACCTAACAGGCTCAAATTAATTCAATCATTATTAGAGTACAATTTAAATAACCACATTAAAAGATATAAGTAAATTTTTTCCCCAAAGCATAACCCTATTCCACAAATTCCTAGGACTTGGATGTTTAATAGCATTAAAGAAATAGTTAATGGACACCATTGAGTACTAGATAACCACTGATTAGCTAAGCATAGTCCTGGCCTTTGTGAAACTTGTAGACTAGTGGTAGAATTGACAGTCATATAGATATTATGTTAATTTACACATCATGGAATATTGGCAACAAGATCATGAAACAAGCCAACGTTAAGAATCTCAAATATAATCCCCAATTTATATACATATATTTATTAACTCAAGGACTATTTACTGTCCCCTCCCACTGTGGGAGCTTTTCCATCTTCTCAATAAATCCTACCTTTAAAAAAAAAGAATACAACAATAAATTGGAAAGGACCTTATAATCCAAAGAGCAGTCAGAATTTGTTCATATAATCATATTTGAGTTTCATCTCTTGCTTTTTTTGTTTGACTCACAAAGATTTGTGAGGGTTTCCATCTTGCAATGAATTTCATCTCCTGGTTATTTTGTTTGCATATTTTAAGTAGAAACAGGTGCTCAAATAGCAACAAATATTTATTGAACCTTGGCACTTCCATCTGATAGGAGTCTCTCTCTCTCTCTCTCTCTCTCTCTCTCTCTCTCTCTCTCTCTCTTCTCTCTCTCTCTCTCTCTCACACACACACACACACACACACACACACACACGCACACACACACACACACACACAGCTGTAACAAAAAAACATCCAAGCACTACTGAATAATAAAGGAGGACTAGTAAGGATTTACAAAAAGAGGAGCCATTTGAGCTTATACAAGGGCATTTCTCAAGCAGAGAATGTCAGGTCACAAATGGAGAAAAAAAATGGTAGCCTGCTAAATTCAGTCTGGTGATTTAGAGCGCAGAGTTCTGGGAGGAGAATGGCAGGGAAGCAAAATGACATTTTTGCAGGATATATTTATATCATGAAAAATAAATGTGTTTGGACTGAATCATCAATCAATAGCTCTTTTATAATCTGACCCAAGTCAAACATCTACTTTCTCCTTTTATATCAAACTTTATCACAAAAATGTACCATTTTGAAGGATTTTATTTTGGTCCATATTGGTTGATGGAAAAAATATTAAAAATCATTCTTAATATGTTTTAATTAAGATTTACTCAACAAATATTTTAAAGTACTATTCTGTGTCAAGCATAATAAGGTGAGCAAAATATAGTACACCTTTGAGAATTTACTGTTTAAGTGGGGAAGGAAACGTGGCCAAGATAATTACACTACAATATGAAATGTTCTGTTAAAGAGATGAGTGGATTCTTTGGGAGCAAAGAAAATGTAGCTATGTTGAAGAAATCTAGGCTATTTATAGGAAAAGTAATATTTTCTGTGTCTTTAAGAATGATTAAGAGTTAGCCAGAAGGAAAAGGGAGAAGAAAGTATTCCAGAAAGAAGAATAAAGATAAATGATGTCTTCTAGCTATAAATGTTCCTGGCAAGCATTTCTCTGCCCTAATTTTGCACATTAATAAAAATATTTTCAAATGTAAGAAAATAATATTGTATAAAGATATTTACTAATTATAAAAGTTTATTTCACTAGATTTTATATGCAGATATTATAAGCAGATAAACTTCTAAAAAATGCTGCTTATGAAATAAATATATTCCTAAAATAAAAATTAGTGGACCCAGTTTTCAGTCCTCTGACATATCTTGGTTACATTTTCTCTATTCAAAATGTTTCTTTTTTTTTTTTCTTGAGATAGGATCTGGCTCTATTGTCCAGGTGAGAGTACAATCATAACTCACTGCAGATTCAAACTCGTGGGCTCAAGTGATTCTCCACTTCAGCCTCCAGAGTAGCTAGGAGTGTATGTCACTATGCCTAGCTAATTTTTTGTTGCTGTTGTTTTGGTTTTTGTGGAAACAGGATTCTCATGTGTTGCCCAGACTGATCTCAAACTCCTGGCTTCAAAGAGTGCCTCTTGATATAACTGTTGGTAACAAGTCAAAATTTAGGGTATAACAAATACCTTGCTGCATGGGAGACTGAAGAACTGAAAAGCCATATAACTTTAATCTACAAATTTCTTTCCAGTGTTTCTCTAAAATTGGTCCATGGCAAGGTTGGTCCATGGCAAGGTTGGGAACAGCTCAATAACACAGATTTGGATAAGATTTTCCTCCTTCTCTACCTAACACTTCTGACATTCCACGCTTTTATAATTGCAAAGTTTTTACTAAGACACAATTTATGAAGGGAGGCCCCCCCAAAAAATTAATTTTTTTTAAATGGTGTATTTATTCTTACGTTTCAACTGCACTCAATTTCAAAGTACTCTCTGTTTGATGCAATACACCTACTGAGTTGCTTTTTCCGCTGCTCAAAACAGTTTTGGGGCTTATCAATTCTGATGTCTTTTAGTGCTTCTGTCATTTTTGTTTCACCTCTTCCACAACGCGAAAAAGTCTTTTGAGGATTTTTTTTTTCATTTGGGAAACAAAAATAGTCGTTCAAACAAGACTGGGTGAATAGGAAGGGTAGGACATGGGCGTCTTGCTGTTTGGGACCCAAAACTGCTGAACACTCAGGGCAGTGTGAGCAGATGCATTGTCATGGAGGAAGAAGTGCTCACCTGTTTGCCACAAAAAAAACTTTTACTAAAGCCGAATGCAGTCTCTCACAACAATGTTAGCTGGTACACTGTTCCTAGAACATTTACCTCGTGGGAAAAGCCTGTGTTACAAAGGGCCCACCCTCCAAAAGATAATTCCAGGGTTTTGGTGTCCCTCTTCATACATGTGATAAAAGACAAAAATCAAAACGTAATGTTTGATGAGTTTTGACACATACTTACGTATAACCCACACTGTAAACAAATCAGATATTTTTATCACTCCAGAAAGTTTCCTTTTCCCTTTGTATATAAAGACTAGTATTAATCATTATTGTTGTCTTCATTCTTATACTTGAATTTTATAACCTGAGTTAACAAGCACACTGGAAATCCAATCCCTGTCCCCAAAATTTTTAAATATATCTACAAGCAATACATAAGCTAACAATTTAAATTCTGTAATAACAGTTTTCCTGTATATGTAATAGTAATTTTAGTATGGAATAGAAACTAAAACTAACCAACACAAAAACATTTATTAAGCATTTTGATAAATGAGGAAAATATACTTAAATATAAATATAAATGAAGCAAAAATCCAAAAGTAGAATTAATAACAAATATAAATTCCATAAAACAGTGTAAAATGGAACAATGGTATTCAGAGACTTAATCGTATATATCTCATGAAAGAAATTAGTTGTTGACAGCATCTAAGAAAGAAGACATACAGAATATTGGGAAGACTTATGGAAGATATGGCGAAAGAATCATGTACAAGTGGTGTGGGTGACTGTGTTTGGAGTAGGAGTGTAAGAATCAAATTAAATATGAAGCAGAATATAAGTTGAAGCTTTGCACATCAGTAATTGCTTAGTAAAAATAGTATTTATTTGAATTGAAATAAACCACAGAATGAGTGAGAATGTCTCAAATTTATAAGAAAATTCTTGAGACACACAGATCTCAAATATAATGTGGAACAAATGTTACTGGTATACAAGATTTGTCTTGATTTTTTTATATGGTTAACTGACACTGAGTTTTGAATTTCTATTCTTGGATGTTTCTCACCACTAATAGGTATAAAAGTATTATAATAAATATCCTCTAATATTGTTATGAAGATGACATGCTTTATACATGAAAATAATCAGTCAAATGAACAAACAAAACTCCTCTGGGTCTGTTTACATTATTTAATATTGTATTATTCAACTCTTACCTAAATGTTGCAAATGTTGCCTCCTACTGACACAGGAAAGCTACACTTGGATTTGTTGCATGTGTCTGAATTCATTCATATTATTCTTTCAATAAATATAATCTATCTCTCCTAGTTAGTCTGTAAATTCCCAAGTCTCTTGAGCCAAGTTCTATACATTATAAATATTCACTAAAGGTTGAAGACTGATTATTTTATTTATTTTTATTTTTTGAGTCTGCATCTTTCTCTGTCACCCAGGTTGAAGTGCAGTGGCATGCTGCTCATGGCCACCGCAGCCTCAACCTGCTGGGCTCAAGTGATCCTTCCACCTCAGCCTTCCATGTAGCTGAAACTACAGGCATGCGACACCACGCCTAGCTAAATTTTTAATTTTATTGTAGAGATGAGGTCTCATCATGTTGCCCAGGCTGGTCTCTAACCGGAGGACTCAGGCAATCCTCTCACCTCTGCCTCCCAAAGTGCTGGGATTACAAGCAAAGTCATCACTCCTGGTCAATTGATTTTAAACAATCACTCATAATGTAAGTTCAAGATGCATCCTAGGAACATACAATAAATAAAAGTCTTCATTTACTCTTCAAATAGATGCATATGGTCTTTTGTAAAAACATGAGACGCATTGTATCTATTTATTGAGTTTAGGTATTTATTTAAACTAACTTTTTTATCTTATAAAGCTCAAGAAGGATATGACTGTCTATTTAGCTCAACTTAAAAATGCCTGACAGGACATAAAGCTTCGGTGGGGATTGAGTGATGTTCTGAGTTAATAATCATGTGATATCACTGAATTATGAGTGGAATAGGCAGGCTTTCAACAATTGTCCTTAATTGGGAAAAATAAGCTTTTCTGAAAAAAAAAAAAAACCCTGTATTTTAAACCAACACAATATAGAATTATAGAAGGCTAAGTCAAAACTAAACAAAACATTAAAAGGCACTAAACAATGGGAGAAGGGAAAGAAATCACTCAAAGTAAACTGAAGAGTATATGAATGTAATGGTCTCTTGATGTGCCAAATTGGATGAGTAACACTTCCATTATTCAACCAAATAACCTGGTTGTTTCTGTGAAGATATTTTGTAGATGTAATTATAGCGTAATCACTTCACTTTAAGCAAGGGAGATAATGCTAAATTATTTATCTCCGTGGACATGAGTCAATCAGTTGAAAGTCCATCAAAGCAGAGCTGAGTCTTCCTAAAGAAGACATTCCAGCTGAACTGTGGACAGTGACTTCCAGACTGCATTTTTTAATAGAGTGCCTGTCCTATGTATGGTGGACATGCATAGCCAGCCCCCACAGTCACATAAACCAGTTCCTTGCAATAAATTCCTAAATATATATCTCATACTAATCCTGCTTCTCTGATTGAGCCCTTTCTGATATCATCCATCCATCACAAATGTTACTGTCATTGTTTTTCTATAAAATTCTATCTCAGCCCATCATTTTCAGTGGCAAAAATTTTTCTATAATTCCATCTTGAGTACAAATATCTTGAGAATGTAAAGTTTTTTAAATAATAAATCTACTTAAAATTATTTTAGGGAGCTTTGCATTAACAGGGAGATAAAACTACACGTAATTCAAATATTTTAGATATAACATTTCATCACTGGAAAATCATAACAAAGAAAATGCTCTTTAATGTATTTGGTGTAACACACAAACAATAACCAAGTAAGAAAATTGCAATAGAGTCTTTTCAAGTTATTACCTTTATACATTTTTAGGCATATACCCAAAGAAATAGTTCAGCATTCCTAGCCTACTTGTTTATGCAATGAAAGCCATTAATCATTCCATTTGAGCTTAAGTATTTGCATTTGAACTTTGAACTAGAGCTCTACTATAGTAGCATACTTGAGGACCACAAATGTGGAATTTCTTTTCTTTCTTCAGCAAACAACTCAGTTCAGTTCAAATATTTATTGAATACTCATTAATTCCTAGGAATATAAATACTTTATGACTAAGTTTTGATTATTTGCTTATTAAATTCTCAAATACAAAATGGGTATCAGCTTTCCAATGTTTACACTATTAGAAATGTTAGAAAATTAGAAAAATCACCTTTATTCATATTCTGAAAAACAATTTTCTTCTACTGACACTCAAATGAAACTATTTCTAATACTTTCTTAACTGTAAAACACAGCTCTCTCATTTGTAATTTTTTAGAAATGAGAGACACTTTTTTGTAATTTTTTATGAATGAGAAGTACATCTTCATCTCATTTGCCTTTGTAATGAAATTCTGTATCTAAACTAATTACCACCAAATACATTTTTAATAAATAGATTAAAGAAGAAAATAAGAAATTTGACTAGCAATTAGATGCAAAAATAGCAAAATTTGAGTATAAAAAGTATAAATAAATGAATAGTAAGGGAGGACAAGGAAGTGAACAAAGAAAAAGGAATGCCCAAAAAAGAAAGAAATAAGAAACAGAAGAATTAAACCGTGAATTAAAATATGGAAATGAAAGGAGTAAAGTTCAAACAAAAGAAATGTTAAAAGCCATACTTTGGTAAAGTAATCAATTAACAATAAATATTTTAGAATCCTTAAAGAAAATATTCTATAATACATCGCATAAAATCTTGTCTCATTCCTTCATCAGCTGAACAGTAAGAAAATTAAACTGTAGTTAAACTCAAGATGGAAATGCTGATCCTCCAAAATTCAGATATAATTTAATAATAACTTTGGAGATGACATGGGAATATACTCTTATTCTCCTGCTTAGAAATCTAGGAGTGGTCTAATATCTAAGCAAATATTCACTTGAGAGACGATGCGTTGAGGGCACAGAGCTCTTTGAAAAATGACTGTCTATCCTTCTGACATATTAATAGCATAAAGTAATAAATGTTTACCTACATTTACATTTAGCTAACAATGTCTTGCAGCTGGCATGTTCTGTTAAGGATTCCTTTTGTCTTTATGGGTTTGAATGGGTATTAATGCAACCTATCTATGGAATGAACTGCCTCAGATCTTACCATCAATCTCTGAAGTCAGATCTCTTCTCCCCACAGTGTTTAGAATCTCATTCTTCCTTCCTTCCTGTAAAGTAGCAGAAGATATTGTGCCTGAAATGTTGATTTTGGGTAAATTTCGTGAAGCAAGACAAATTGATAGACTGATGTCAAAAGGTCAATTTTATAAAGATCCTTTTCTCTGATTATTTTCTCTGCTAGTACTTCCTCAGGTATAAAATAAGGCAATGTGTTCATTTCTTTCAATTAGGACATTTAATTCCTCCAACACCTGCCAAAAGAACACAGGGAGTAAAGACAGAAAAAATGGTAAACATGTGCCTAGTTAGTTTAATGTAAATCCTAACATGAAAAACTTTCATTACTAAATTCTTATTTGCTATGTTAATCTTTTCATCCTTGCCACAGTTGAAGAATTTCCCTCTTCTAGCATTATAAATCTTGGAAGGTTTCCAAAAATTCTCTAACCCAAGAAAAATGTCTTAAGGCCCTAACCTATTTGTAAAGATTTATGAATGTTAAAAAAAAATAGATTTGAGTATTAAATGTGATCTCCCTGCTTATTAAGCTGGTGTGTATGTTATTTTCTTAGGCATATTTTACATGGTGTTGTCTTATTGGAATCAGCATGTTGGAAATTCCTGTTTGTTTATCTGAAGCATTAGTTGCTAAATACTAAAAACGTCCTGTGGTGTATTTACTTGCCCATTTAGAATGCATTAGAGAAGAAATGTTTCAGCAGTAAAAAGGGGGGGGTCATTTTTGTCAGTTAAGTAATCAACTAAAACATTAGATACTGAAAGCAGGCAGGGAAACAAGAAATAGAAAAGGATATGGAACAGGAAGAAGCAAAATAATGGATTTCATAAATTTCATAAATTTGCATATTTGTTTCACATTCATAAATAATGATTGATAGAGCCATATTTCTAGTTACTAAATACATTCAATCCATATAACTATTTGTTTGACTAACCAGTAATTTAAGTAATATTTTATTTCCATTTGCAAATCAAGAAACTGAGGAACAGAGAAATGAAATAATTTTCCCAGTGATAGCACACCTAGCACATGGTGAAGAGAGGGTTCAAATTCAGGCTCTCCTACCTCAATTTCCACAATATTACACTATGCTACTTTGACTCACTTAAATCATTTTCCTGAATTATACACCAGTTTCTCTACAACCTGAATTATACCTTAGCAAGATGTCAGTGACTCCAACGCATGAGCCAAAATGACATCCTAATCAACGTTTTAGTCACTTACACAACTTTGACATATCACTAGATGATGATCCCTCTCAATTTTCTCTATCATTTCATTTTTTAAGTGTGTTGAATTTTTTTATCTTTTATTTTTATAAAAATGTGGAGTACAATTCAGGGTTAGGTATACAAACATTGATTATGCGGGTACCCTTGTTGATAAGGTATGCCCCTCCCTCCCCTAGAAGTTTCCCTCAACTGCATATCCCATCCCCTCCCCTGACAGTTTCTCATTACTGCCAAACACTTTCTTATAGTATTATAATTGTTCAAGTTTCGCTTATGAGTGAGAATGTATGGTACTCTGTTTTTTGTTTCTGTGATAGATCACTGAGTATGATCAACCAAATCCATCCAAGTTGCTGCGAAGTCCATCTATTTGTCTTGCTTTATGGCTGCATAATATTCCATTGTGTATATGTACCACATTACCTTTATCTAGTCCAGGTTTGATGAGCAACATGGTTGGTTCCATGTTTTTGCTATTGTGAACAGAGCTGCAACAAACATACATGTGCAGGTATCTTTTTTGTAGAATGATTTGAGTTTCTCTGGGCATATTCCCCAAAGAGGAATTGCTGGGTAACATGGAAGGTCAATTTCTAGTGCTTTCAGAAATCGTCACACTGTCTTCCAAAGAGGTTGCACTAGTTTGCATTCCCACCAGCAGTGTAAAAACGTTCCTTTTTCTCCAAATCCTTGCCAGCATCTGCTGTTGTTTGTTTAATTAATGATGACCATTCTTACTGGAGTTAGGTGATATCTCAATGTGGTTTTGATTTGTATTTCTCTGATGATTAGTGAGGCTGAGCGCTTTTTCATGTGTCGGTTAGCTGCCCATATATCTTCTTCTGAGAAGTATCTATTCATGTCTTTTGCCCACTTTTCAAGGGGCTGATTATTTTTTTCCTTTCGGTGCGTTTGAGTTCCTTGTAGATCCTAGATATTAGGCCTTTGTCAGATATACAGTTGGCAAATATTTTTTCCCTTTCTGTGGGCTGTCTCTCTGCTCTCTTGATGGTTTCTTTTGCTTTGCAGAAGTTTGTTAGTTTGCTGAGGTCCCACTTGTCTGTCTTATTTCTTAAGATATTGGCCTTTAGGGTTCTGAATAGGAATTGGCTGCCAGTTCCAATTTCCATAAGGGTATCTTCTGCATTTTCTAAGATTCTGATAATTTGAGGTTTTACGCTTAGCTCTTTGATCTATTTAGAGTTAATTTTTGTGCATGGTGATAGGTAGGGGTACTGTTTCAATCTTCTGCATGTGGTCAGCCAGTTTTCCCAGCACCATTTACTGAATAGGTTCTCCTCTCCCCGGTGGTTGTTGTTGGAGTCTTGGTCAAAGATGAGTTGGTTGAGGAATTGAGGCTTTGCTTCCGGAATCTCTATCCTGTTCCACTGGTCTATGTACCTGTTCTTGTACCAATTCCAAGTTGTTTTGATTACTGTAACCTTATGGTAAAGTTTGAAGTCTGGAAGTGTGATACCTCCTCCTTTGTTTCTTTTGCTAAGAATTGTTTTGGCTATTCACGGTCGTTTATGTTTCCATATGAATTTCTGTGTTGACATTTCCAGATCTGAGAAGAATGATATTGGTAACTTAATGGGTATTGCTTCGAATCGGTAGATTGCCTTTGGTAGGACAGACATTTTAACAATGTTGATTCTTCCTATCCACGAGCATGGATATTTTTCCATTTGTTCGTGTCTTCTTGGATTTCTTTGAGCAGCATTTTGTAGTTCTCATTGTAAACGTCTTTCACTTCTCTGGTTAGGAAGATGCCAAGGTATTTCATTTGTGTGTGTGTGTGTGTGTGTGTGTGTGTGTGTGTGTGTGTGTGTGTGTCTATTGTGAATGGGATTGTGCTTTTTATTTGGGTCTCTGTCTGCTTGTTGTGGTGTATAGGAATGCAACTGTCTTTTGCACATTTATTTTGTACCCTGAGACTTTGCCAAAGTCCTTTATCAATGCAAGCAGGTTTTTGATAGATTCTCTTGGATTTTCAAGGTATAGGATCATATCATCAGCAAACAGGGATAACTTGACTTCCTCTTTCCTATTTGGATACCCCTGATTTTCTTCTTTTGTCTAATTGCTCGAACTAGGACTTCCAACATAATATTGAACAAGAGGGGTGAGAGTGGGCAGCCTTGTCTTGTTCCAGTTTTCAGGGGAAATGTTTCCAACTTCTGTTCATTTAGCAATATGTTAACTATGAGTTTGTCGTAGATGGCGCTTACTATTTTGAGGTATGTTCCTTCTATACTTAGGTGTTTGAGGGTTTTTATCAAGAAGGAATGTTGGATTTTATCAAAAGCTCTTTCTGCATCTACTGAGATAATCATGTGTTTCTTGTTTTTACATCTGTTGATGTATTTAATGACATTAATGGTCTTGTAGATGTTGAACCAGCCCTGCATCCTGGGGATGAAGCCTACTCGGTCATGGTGGATGATTTTTGAGATGTGTTTTTGGATCCAATTTGCTAGAATCTTGTTGAGGATTTTTGCATCTATGTTCATAAGGGATATTGGTCTGTAGCTCTCTTTTTTTGTTGGATCTTTACCCGGTTTGGGTATCAGTGTGATGTTAGCTTTATAAAAAGATTTCAGGAGAATTCCATCTTTCTCAATTGCCTGGAATACTTTCATTAGGATTGGTATCAGCTCCTCATTGTACGTTTTGCAGAATTCTGCTGGAAAGTCATCCTGTCCAGGTTTTTTTGGGTAGGTAGTTTTCATATGAAAGAGTCGATTTCCTGGGTTGTTATTGGTCTATTTAGTGTCTCAGTGTCTTCTTGTTTTAACATGGGGAGGTTGTGTGATGTCAGAAAGTCTTCCATTTCATCTAGGTTATCAAGTTTGTTTCCATATAGGTGTACCTAGTAATCTCTGATAATCCTTTGTATTTCTTCAGGGTCAGTTGTGGTTTGATATTTTGTATTTCTGATTGTGTTTATTTGGACTTTTTCTCTCTTTTTCTTGTTCATTCTGGCTAGGGGCCCATCAATCTTGTTAATTCTTTCAAAGAACCAGCTTTCTGTTTTGTTGATGTTTTCTATGGTATTTTTGTCTTCAGTGTCCCATATTTGGGCACTTATTTTTGTGATTTGGATTCTTCTGCAAAAGTTGGGGTTTTGGTGGTCTCTCTTTCCAGCTGTCTTAGGTGATTTGTTAGGCTCTCAACTTCTGATCTTCCCGTTTTCTTGAAGTGTGTTCATAGAGATATACATTCCCTCTGAGAACTGATTTCAGGGTATCCCAGAGGTTTTGCTAAGATGTTTCTTTATTTACATTTGTTTCCAAGAATCTTTCAATTTATGATTTGATTTCAGTGTTGACCCAGTAGTTGTTCAGCATCATGCTATTTAGTGTCTATGTCTTTGTGAGCTTTGGGGGAAATGTTGGTGATTTTGATATTTATTTTTATTCCACTGTGGTCTGAGAATGTGCATGGCAAGATTTCGATCTTATAGAATTAGTTTATGCTTGATTTATGGCCAAGGATGTGATCAATCTTGGAGTATGTTCCATGTGGTGATGAGTAGAATGTATATTCTGTGGTTGTTGTGTGGAATAATCTGTAGGTATCTATTAAATCCATTTAGTCGAGTGGGAAGTTTAGGTTCTGGATCCCCTTGTTGATTTTTTGCCTCAATGATCTATCTAGGGTTGTCAGTGGGGTATTCAAGTCCCCTGCTATAATAGGGTTAGAGTCAATGTCTTTTTTTAGTTTACTTAGTAGCTGTTTTATAAATGCTGGTGCTCCTGTGTTGGATGCATATATGTTTAGGATGAATATTTCTTGTTGATGAATTGAACCTTTTATCATTATGTAGTGTCTTTTTGCATCTTTTTAAATTTTTGATAGCTTAAAGGTTATTTTGTCTGATATTAATATTGAAACTCCTGCCTTCTTTTGTGATCCATTTGCCTGGAAACTCGTTTTCCAACCTTTATCTTTGAGTCTGTGTGCATCCTTTGAAGTGAGATGAATTTCCAGATGCAGCAAATAACTGAGACATGATTTCTTATCCAGTCCTCCATTCTGTGTCTTTTCAGTGACACATTTAGTCCATTCACATTCAGGCTGATTATTGAAATATGATTCTTTATCCCTGTCATGAGGTTCTTATTAAGTTTTTCCTTTGTTTGCTTGTTTTCTTTTGGCTTTGGAGTTAATAGATGTGTGTGATTTCAAGTTTCATGTTGCGCTGCATTCTCTGCTGATTCTGTGCTCTGCAGTTCTCTTGGGAAGTGTGTGGTCAATCTTTTTCTTTTTTCTTCTGTGCTTAATACCTTTTAAGTGTCTCCCACAGAACTGGTCTGGAAGCTGCATAATCTCTTAGAGATTGAATGTTTGGGAAGGATTTTAATTCTTCATCACTGATGAAGCTGAGCTTGGATGGATAAGAAATTCTTGGTTTAAATTGTTTATCTTTGAGGGCTTTGAATATAGGGCTCCCACTCCTTCTTGCTTGTAGTGTTTCTGCCTATAGGTCTACTGCTATTCTGATTGGTTTTCCCTGGTAGGTAGTCTGACCTTTCTCTCTTGCTGCCTTTAGGATTTTTTCTTTTGTGCCTACTTTGTGTAGGCGAATTACTATGTGTCTATGGGTTGGTCTTCTCATTTGATGTCTTTTGGGGGCTCTTTGTATCTCTTGTGCTTGGCTGGTCACATCTCTGGTGAGATGGGGAAAGTTTTCTTGGATTACTTCCTGGAATATTTGCTCCAAGTTATTCTGTATTTCCCTTTCTTCTTCTGGGATATCAATCAGGCATAGATTCAGCCTCTTGATATAATTGCACAACTCTCGTAGGCTTTGTTCTTTCTGAGTCTTCTTTCTATGCTTTTTACAGATCAGGTTAATTCCCTGTTCTGGTCTTCAAGTTCTGAGATTCTTTCTTCAGCTAGATTAATTCTGCTTTCCATGCTTGTCATCTTGTTATTTATTTCCTGGATGAAATTTTTTATTGCCAAAATCTCTGTTGCAAGTTCTTTGTGTTGCATCTTGTCTTTCTTGAGTCCTATTCACTCTTTCCAACCATTCCCTAATCCCTGTCATATTCTGAGGACAGTCTTTGGTGACTTCCATTGTTTGGGCACCAAGGTCTGATTTTTCAGGAGTTTTGTCTTTGGTTCACTTGAAATTGCCTGAGGTCTTCCTTTGAATTTTCCTCATTTGTTACAGATCTCTTGTTTTTCTCTTTAGTTCTGTTATTCAGTGTCAGTGGGAGAGGCTTTCCCTTCTGACATTTACTCAGACCTCTATTCTTCCCTGATCTGAGCTCTGGATTTGTTCTATTATATCCTTTCATTTTTAATTTCACTCTTGGTTATTCTCACATAATACTGGGGGGAAAAGCAGTTCTCACATGTTTGGGCCCCATATCCCCTTCATGTTCTTAAATGTTATTGAAGACCTCAAAGATCTTTTATGTAGGTTTTTAAATATTTACTAAATTAAATCAGAGAAATATTTTAAGGATATATTTATTGGAGTTCCAGTAAGATGGCGATGGCATAGGTGGAACTGTGAGATTCTCTGAACGTGAGTTCCCAAAAAGACTCTTACTTTCCTTCCCCCGCCCCCTTGCCCACCACCAGTCACACCGGTCTGAGGCCTGGAGACCCTTGATCCCACACAAGGCCGGCTATTGCAACCCTATGGCTGCTGCTGCTCCACTATAGGTGGCCCCAGCTCCTGCCGCGTGGAGATCCCAGCTACCTCCCTGGCTACAACAAATCACCTGGTGCCAAGCCACAGCCTGTGGAGGCCCTTGGATACCACCTTGTGGAGAACTGGGTTACCTTGCTGGCTACACTGATCTGTCGGGCACTCACCCACTGCCAGCTCCCACCCTGGCTGGGCTCCCAGCTCAGTGGCCCAGTGCTCGCTCCTCAGAGTTCCAGCTCACCACCCTGTGTTCTGGGCCCCCGCCCAGCCCTATTTCAAGCCATCACACAGGGAGGCTCTAGGTGCCCGCCCCTCAGAGACACCAACTCCATTTCTGGCTGTGTGGGGCCCAAAGCCGCTGTCACCCCTCACCACCTGCCCTTTGGAGCTCCAGTCCCACTCTGGCTGAGGCACCCAGCGTGTGACCCCATGGTTGTGTAAGGGAACAGTATATCATAAGAAGGGGCTGACCAGCCACTCTCAACTCCCAGCTCCAGAAGAGGGAACTCCCAGCTCCCTCCTCCACCCCAGGCCACTGGTGGCACACCAGATCCAGCACCCAGTTGTGCCGCTGATCCCCGGTGCCTCACACGCCACCATAGCCCATCATAGTGGATCGCCCATGGACCCGAAAGAGCAGAGAGAAAGGATGGGTGGAGAGAAAGGATTCATGAAAGAGGAGCTACCCACCTAGGCCATTTTCCAGGCAGAGATTTGCATTGCCCCACCCACCCTTGGTTTCAAGGTAATGTTCAATAAACAGGAGACAAAAGCCCCTGCCCTATGCTAAATCAGATACAGGCAACTCAGTGTCGCAGACCTCTCAGGCAGCAAGCTAAAGGAACAAATCCAAGCTGGAAGTAAATCTATCTGCCTGCAATGAAAGCAAAGGGGAGAGGCTAGAGATCAGAGCTGAAGAGACGTTAGACACTCGGGAAAGAGTCCAGAGCTAGTCTGGTTTCTTATTTTGACTTGATTTTATCATTTTGATGGTTTGTTTGGCTCATTTTTGTTTGCTTTTTGATTTAGACTACCTGTTTGTGTTGGGGGAAAACACATCAAAAGGCATGATTTTATTGGACTGTCTTTGTGTGGTTACCGGTATACTTTAGGGAATTTTGTTTATGTGTCTGTTTCTCACCCTTTTCTGGCCTTGTGTCTCTTTTTCACCCATTAGTTGGTATGTATGTCTGTTTTCCCTCTCACCCTTCTCTCTTTCTAACTTCTTATTGAGCCCCCCTTCTTCCATTATTTTCTTTTTTCATACATCCTTTTGTTCCAGGGACCAAAGATAAACCCTGCTGCATGGACAGATTGTAAGACAGTGGGAAATAGGTTTCAGTGTGCCCATACACCTGTTGGTGGATACTGGGATCAAGAGATAGATTCTGCATCACAGCTTCCACCTCAATTAAACCTCGAAACTGCCAAAAGAACAGCCTCCCAGTCCACACTCCAGGCTCAAAAGGGAACAGAGCCAGAGGACCCCCATAAGGAAGAACAGGAGATTGAACTAACGAAGTAAGAAGAAAACCCCACTTTCCCTGAAAAACAGAATTAAAGAAGAAGAGGGAAAGGGGGAGAGAGAGAAAAATCTACACAAATGAAGAAAAACCAAAAGAAGAATATGTGTCTCTCCCAGACTCCTGGGAGGGCAGAAACAGAGAAAACTGACTTCGGAATGCAAGCAATGAAGAGCCCCCAGAATGACTGGTCTCAAACTACAAACCTAGATATCAAGACACCAATGGAGAGCTTAAAAAGAATTGAGGAGAGACAAGAAGAAACTAGGAAGGAGTTGATAACTGAGATAACAGTAATAAAGAATCCTGTGAATTAGATAAATAATTAACTGATAAGCATGGAAAGCAGAATTAGCCAAGCAGAAGAAAGAATCTCAGAACTTGAGGACTAAAATATAGAAGTAACCAAAACTGTCCAAAACATAGAAAAGAAGTTAAAAAAACAGAACAAAACCCTAAAGAGATGAGTGATTACTTCAAGAGAAAGAACTGAAGAGCAATTGGTACTCCTGAAATGGAAAGAGAAACAGAGGTCCCCTTGGAACAAACATTCCATGAGATTATCAAAGAAAACTTCCCTCATCTCAGCAGTGACACAAAAATTCAAACACAAGAGATTCAGAGAACTCCTTCAAGACAACAAATGAGAAGACCAACTCCCAGACACGTAATAATTTGCCTAAACAAAGTAGGTATAAAAGAAAAAATTCTAAAGGCAGTAAGGGAAAAAGGCCAGATCACCTACCATAGAAGACTAATTAGAATAACAGCAGATTTATCTACAGAAATCCTGCAGGCTAGGAGAGTTAGGAACCCTATCTTCAAAGTTCTAAAAGATAAACAATTTCAACCAAGAATAACCTACCCAGCCAAGCTAAGCTTCATCAGCCAGGGAGAATTAAAATATTTCCCAGATATCCAATCCCTAAGAACTTACGCTGTCACCAGACCACCTCTACAAGAAACACTTAAGAAAGTACTAAACACAGAAGAAAAGGAAAAAACAACAACAATGCTCTCACAAGAGTACAGGGAAAAGATTAAAGCACACACGAACCAACCCCAAACCAAAAGAAAAACAGCACACAAAGAGGAACAACAACAACAACAACTCTATAAGAACTTTATGATAGGGACCAACTCTCACATTTCAATAATTAGCCTAAATGTGAATGGACTAAATGCACCACTGAAAAGACACAGAATGGCAAAATGAATAAAATATCACCAGGCAGCAATATATTGCCTTCAAGAGACCCATTTCACTAGAAAGGGCCCAAACAGACTCAAGTAAGAGGGAGGGGAAACAGAGCACAAAAGAAAGGAAGAGTTGCAATTCTAATTTCAGACAAAATACCATTTAAGCTATCAAAAATTTAAAAAGAAACAGAAGGCCACTACACAATGATAAAAGGTTCACTCTATCAACAAGAAATATCTATCCTTAAAATATACACACTCAACATAGGAGTACCAACTTTCATGAAGCAACTTCTAGGAAAACTCAAGAAAGATATTGACCCTAACACTATCATAGCTGGGGACTTCAATACCCCACTCACAACCCTAGACAGATCATCAGGACAAAAAATCAGCAACGAGATCCAGAACCTCAATGTGACTCTTGACCAAATGGACTTAATTGATACCTATAGAACACTCCACCCAACAACCACAGAATACACATTCTACTCATCACTGCATGGAATGTACTCTAAGATCAACCACATACTTGACCATAAATCAAGCATAAACAAATTTCAAAAGATCGCAATTTTGCCATGCACCTTCTCAGACCACAGTGGAATAAAAAGAAACATCAACACTAAAAAGGTTCCCCCCAAATCCATGAAGACATGGACACTAAATAGCATGATGCTAAACACCTACTGGGTCAACAATGAAATCAAAACAGAGATTAAAAGATACCTGGAAACAAATGAAAATGAAGAAACATCTTACCAAAATCTCTGGGACACCATGAAAGCTATAGTAAGAGGGGAATTCATATCTCTACAAACGCACATGAAGAAAATGGAAGGATCACAAATTAACAGCCTAACAAATCACCTTAGGAAGCTGGAAAAGCAAGATCACCAAAACCCTAACTTCAGCAGAAGAATCCAGATCACCAAAATAAAAGCCCAAATCCGGAACATAGAAGACAAAAGATAATACAAAAAAATCAATGAAACAAAAAGCTGGTTCTTTGAAAGGATAAACAAGATCAATGGTCCTCTAGCTAGACCAAGAAAAAAAGAGAAAAAGCCCAAGTAAATACAATCAGAAACACAAAAGATGAAGTCACATCTGATCCCAAAGAAATACAAAAGATCATTAGAGACTACTATGTACATTTGTATGGAAACAAACTTGAAAACCTTAAGGAAATGGAAGACTTTCTGATATCACACAACCTGTCTAGGTTGAAAGAAAAAGAAATCAAGACCCTAAATAGACCAATAACAATCAAAGAAATTGACTATGTCATAAAAAAAACTACCCACAAAAAAAAAAACCCTGGACCAGATGGCTTTCCAGCAAAATTCTACAAGACATTTAAGGAGGAGCTTATGCCAATCCTACTGAAGGTATTCCAGGTGATTGAGAAAGATGGAACTCTTCCTAAATCATCTTATGAAGCTAACATCACATCGATACCCAAGCCAGGTAAAGACTCAACAAAGAAAGAGATCTACAGGCCAATATCTTTGATGAACATAGATGACAAAATTCTCAACAAGATTCTAGCAAACTGGACTCAACAACACATCTCAAAAATCATTCATCATGACCATGTAGGCTTCATCCCTGGGACTCAAGCCTGGTTCAACATTCACAAGACAGTAAATGTAATTAAATAAATCAACAGACATCAGAACAAAAGCCACATGGTTATATCATTAGATGCAAAAAAACTTTTGATAAAATCCAGTACTCTTTCTTGATAAAAACCCTCAAACATCTAGGCATACGGGGAACATATCTCAATAGTAAAATCCATCTAAGAGAAACCCACAGCTAGCATACTCCTAAACAGACAAAAATTGGAACCATTTTCCCTGAAAACTGGAACAAGACAATGATACCTACTCTCTCCCCTCCTGTTCAATATAGTATTGGAAATCCTGGCTAGAGCAATCAGAAAAGAGAAGGCAATCAAGGGTATCCAAATAGGAAAAGAGGAAGTCAAGTTATCTCTCTTTGCAGATGACATGATTGTGTACCTTGAAAACCCAAGAGAATCTCTCAAAAGCCTTCTTGCACTGATAAAGAACTTTGGCAAAGTCTCAGGGTATAAAATAAATGTGCAAAAGAAAATCACATTTCTTTACACCAATAATAAACAAACAGAAACCGAAATAAAAAGCACAATCCCATTCACAATAGCCACAAAAAAATGAAATACCTTGGCATTTTCCTAACCAGAGACATGAAAGACCTTTACAATGAAAACTGCAAAACACAGCTCAAAGAAATCAAAGATGACACAAACAAGTGGAAAAAATAGTCCATGCTCATGAATTGTAAGAATCAACATTGTGAAGATGTCCATCCTACCAAAGGCAATCTACAGATTTAATGCAATACCCATCAAATTACCAGCAACATTCTTCTCAGATCTAGAAAAAACAATACAGGAATTCATCTGGAAACACAAACGACCAAGAATAGCCAGAACTATCCTCAGCAAAAAAACCAAGCAGGAGGTATCACACTACCAGACTTCAAACTTTACTATAAAGCTAAAATAATCAAAACAACTTGGTATTGGTATAGGAACAGGCATATAAACCAATGGAATAAATTGAGATTCCAGAAGCTAAACCTCAATTTCTTAACCAACTCATCTTCGATAAAGCCTCCACCACCTACCACTGGGGAGAGGAGAACCTATTCAGTAAATAGTGCTGGGAAAACTGGCTGAACACATGCAGAAGATTCAAACAAGATCCTTATCTATCCCCATACACAAAAATTAACTCTAAATGGATCAGAAATCTAAATGTAAAACCCCAAACCATAAGAACCTTAGAAAATGCAGGCCACACCCTTATGGAAATTGGAACTGGCAACCAATTCCTGAACAAAACTTGAAACGCACAGGCCATAAAAGATAGACAAGTGGGACCTCATTAAACTGACAAGCTTCTGCAAAACCAAAGAAACCATCAAGAGAGCAGGGAGATAGCCCACAGACTGGAAAAAAGTATTTGCCAACTCCATGTCTGACAAAGGCCTAGTATCTTGGATCTACAAGGAACTCAAACATGCTGAAAAGAAAAAAGCAAACAACTTTTTGCTTTGGTCGAAAGATAGGAACAGGCACTTCTCAAAGGAAGACATCTGAGCAGCCAACAGACACACGAAGAAATGTTCAACCTCACTAATCATCAAGGAGATGCAAATTAAACCTACACTGAGCCGGGCTCAGTGGCTCAGCCTGTAATCCTGCACCTTGGGTGGCTGAGGTGAGTGGATTGCCTGAGCCCACGGTTTCGAGACCCGCCTGGGCAGCGAGACCTCATCTCTACAATAAATCAAAAAATCAGCTGGGCGTGGTAGCGCAGGCCTGTAATTCCGGCTACTTGGAAGGCTGAAGCGGAAGGATCGCCAGAGCCCAGCAGGTCGAGGCTGCGGTGGCCGGGAACGGTCACTGCACTCCAGTCTGGGCGACAGAGTGAGACTCCAACTCAAAAAAAAAAAAAAAAAGCCTACACTGAGATACCACCTAACTCCAGTCAGAATGGTAATTATCAATAACTCAAAAAATAACAGATACTGGAGAGGATGTGGTGAAAAGGGAACACTTCTACACTGTTGATGGGAGTGTAAACTAGTGCAACCTCTGTGGAAAACAGTGTGGCATTCCTAAAAGCTCTAAATATCGACCTCCCATATGACCCTGTAATCCCTCTACTGGGAATATTCTCCAAAGAACTCAAATCACTCTATCAAAAAGATACCTGCACACGAATGTTTATCGCAGCATTGTTCACAATAGCAAGAACCTGGAACCAACCATGCTGTCCATCAAAAGAAGACTGGATTAAAAAATGTGGTACATATACACCATGGAATACTACGCAGCCATAAAAAAGAACAAAATCATGAATTTCACAGCAACGTGGATGGAACTAGAGTCTATATTACTGAGTGATCTCTCACAGAAACAAAGATCTGAGTATCACATGTTCTCTCTCATGTAGTGGACTTGAACATCTATCATAATACTATAAGAAAAGAATTGACAGTGGTGGGAAACTGTGGGGGGGTAGAGAGGAGAATGGAGGTGGGATTAATGGTAGTCAATATCTGTCTGGGGATGGGGAGACACCCCTTATCAACAAGGGTGCCCAAATGATGCATATTTGTAAATCTAACCCTTAACTTTACCCTACAATTTTAAAATAAAAAATGTTTTTTAAAAAAGGATATATTTATTCACTTAAACAACAAAAGTAATCTATTAATATTAACATGTCTAGCATAACAGAAACTGGCTGAATCTTTTGCCTGCCTGTGCGCCCAATCTGTTGTTCAGTTAAAGTATATACAGAGAAAATCTGACCTCACATATATATGTAGTTGGAAAAAGTAGGAGTATTTTAACAATCTGTTTCAAATAGTTGTAGATAATATTCTTTAGTATGACAGTAACATTCAGTAGGTTGTGGTCTCTATTTTTCTTTTCTTTTTTTTCTTTTTAGTTTTAGAATGTGGGGTATGATTCAGGATTAGATAAACAAATGGTCATTGCTTTGGTAAAGTTTGGGTCTTACTTTGGTCCCCACTTTGTCTGGTTTGAGATCAGATACCCTTATTGATGAAGTGTGCCCTCCCCCTCCCCTGGCAGTTTCCCACTACTGCCAATCCCTTTTTTATTGTTCGGGGTTCATTTATGAGTGAGAACATGTGGTACACAGTTCTTTGTTGCAATTAGAAATCAAACCATAATAGTGGAGATTTTGTGTTCTATTGCAATAAAATCCACTGGCCTATCTTGGACAATAAATTGATATTTTATCCATGAACAACTTTGTGACATAATACATTGGTCATTTGTAATACACTGACCATTAATTAGAAAATATGGATCTTCTAAATTTTAATACATTTGATAGTTCAATATCAAGCAATTATATTTGTTATAAGTTTTTCAAAATGCTAATTTTTTCTTGAATTCTCAGATTTTATCAGTGGCAACAAATATTTTGAGTTGCTTTGCCTTAAGTTACAATCTCATTTTGTTCGTTTTTCACGAAAATATCTGGAAAATATCCAAGTCTGAAAAAGCATTAGTTTGCTCACCAGTCATTCACTTAACTAAAGAATGGTTTCCCATGAAAAAAGTTTCTCATCTACCTTGCAACTCAAAACAATTGCACAAATAGGTTTTCTCAAGATATCCATCATATTCTGGTATAAAGCAAAGTGCCACATGTATATGTTCCATTTGCTCCACATTAGAGATGAATCTTAAAAATTGTGATTTAACCAAAATAATGTTATATGCAATATACTACATGTATATATGGACTACTAGTACAGTTTGGTGCACTGTGTTGATATATGTTAAGGCACCAAGAGTTTTGCTCACCATTTACCTTTGCCCCCTTGGTACAAATGCCAACACATTGCAAGAGACAAATAACATTTTAGTGTAGTTATGAATATAATTTTAACCTTGCAAGCCCCTTGGGGGAGTGTCAAGGAATTCCATGGCTTCATACACCATAACTTGAAAATCACTGCTCTTGAGGTTACAAAGAATATTTTTAATGTCTTAGGTTATATATGGCTCTCCGTTCACCTTGCTGACTCAACTTTTTGTCACATAGACCTGATATTGTACATGAGAAAGAAGCTCCAATCAAAAGTACCATTTAAAATAGAAAAATCTAGGCTGTGTGCAGTGGCTCACACCTATAATCCTAGCACTTTGGGAGGCCAAGGTGGGAGGATTGCTGGAGCCCAGGAGTTCGAGGCTTGCTTAGGCAACATAATAAGAACCTGTCTCTACAAAAATAAATAAATAGATAAATAGGTGATGATAGATAGATGAGATAGATAGATAGATAGATAAAATCATAAATTTAAAAGGGTATGGTGGTGTGTGCCTATAGTTGTGGCTACTGGGGAGGCTGAGGCAGAAAGATCGCCTGAGCCCAGGAGATTGAAGGTGCAGTGATCTGTGATCATGCCACTGCACACTAACCTGCGTGACAAAGTGAGTGAGATCCTTATTTTAAAAAAAGAAAGAAAAGTAAAATCCAAAAGTAACACTGACCAAATAAACTTTTTTCTATTGAATTTATACTAGTACAGCAATAAAAATGTAATAAGAAAATTATTTATTGTACAATAATTTTCATTATTTCATTTTAATTCCATGGGGAAAGATGGGGGGAAAAAAAGAAAGACCTTGATCTGATGCCAAGAGCTCAAAGTAGCACCATGCTCCTTCTTTCAGGGTGACAGCTGTTTCTTGTAACCAAGACACATGTTTTGTTTTCTAAAATAATTGTGAGGTCTAAGTAATGACTACAAATGCCTTTGTAAAATTAGCCTAGTTGTATTTTTGTTTTGTCTAGGGAACTTTACCAAAAACGAGATCAAATGCCATTTAAAGGAATTGTTTGAAGCACTGAAGAAAAGGTCAAAGAAGCAATTTTATGATCCTGAGTCTCTTCTTTGATACATACCGTGCAAAACTCTGGGAAACATTTATGTTCAGCTAAAAATATTGGTGAGCGACTGTGTGATCAAAATGACATGACCTGGTAATAAAAATTAGATTGGATTGTTTATCAGTCTCTCTTATGGCAATAATTAACACCTTGGTTATATACAAAACAACTAAGCAAAACTGATCTTTGTTATGGCTATATTGTTAAGAGATACTATTTGCTTGACATGCACTCCAAGAAGAGAAAGATCTTGTCATAATGAAGTGGGAGCCATATAAACTAAGTTCTCTATTTGTTATTCCTAGAGGACATCTTTAAATTCAGAACAGGTAAAGAAAAGAATGGATTAATTTGGATTGGCTAAACCAATACATCCAAAGGGAAGTGTACACCAAAGTCCTGCACCAATACTCTTACAACTTTTTTAGGATACAGAGGTATTTGTCATTCATTGTTCTTGGCTTTGCCAACCTGAAAACTAAGATGGCAATAAGAGTTAAATGTAATGTCTATGCCATATTTTTCTCTAAGTTTCCATACTTTTAGTGGAAGCATTTTCACCAGCTATATCTAAGCAGTTTTCCTATAATAAACGTCTTCCTCCAATAAGTTATTATCTGGCTAAGGGATGCTATACTTAGTACATTGTATTATTGTCCTCACTTGAGTGTTGAGGAGTCTGTCTTCCTCCAGCACTGTGATGTGAAAGCTAAGAACCCTGCTTTGTATCCCAGTCTCAGCAGGGAGACTGAAATGCTTCTAGAAGAGCAATAGAGATGTATATTACTCGTATAGACTTTTGCATAAAAGAACAAAAGTCGATATAGTCTTACTTCTGTATGATGCGTACTAAAGAAAACTTATATATTAATGCAATGCTCAAGTTTGATTTGAGTCTACAATCTATCAAGACAAGATTTTCCACCACCACATCCCTGGGGCCTTGAACAGCAGCTGGCACTCAGTAAATTTAGTTGACTGAGTGGCACAATTATGTTTAGTGACCAACACAGTCCCCCACTGAAAAACATAAGAAACTATGTTTGTTTTCTGTTAGTTTATTTTAAATTGCATTTTTCCTTGCCACAACATATATTTCTGTGACTTTGGGGTACATTGAGATGTGGTGGGTAGGTCCTTAGATTATAAAGTCTTCAAGGACTAGAATTATTTCACGTCTGAACAGTGATTTCACATTTCTCTTCACAACAGTAGCCTCTAATGCTGTTATTCATGATAAAATGTCATATCCTAATCTTAGCTCTTTCATTTTTATGTGAAAAAAATGTGAAATGTGAAATCTATGTCCTTCATGCTACACTTTCTAACACCCATCAATAAGGTTACAAAAATTGAATAAACCTATTGAGTATAAAGAATGCTGACAATATTGAGGAATTAACAGTAACTTGCTGGGAAATCAGAAATAACCATAAAGGACTTTGAAAACAAACTGTTTTAGAAAAATGAAATTAATATAAGCATTTATCAGAATGCTCTTTCATTTGCTTCTGCTTTTCACAACTCTGATCTAGGCTTGTTCTAAGACCTTTCCTTAACAGTGGGGATCAGAAAGAGAGTATAAGGCGTAGCTCAGGGAAGCAGGGTGTATAAACTTCTAGTTCTTGAGTTTAACAATGGGCATAAGGCATAAAAGAGCAAAAGTCTACAGAGTCCTTTTTCTGTATGATGACCACTAAAGAAAACTATAATCATGCAATACTAAAGTTTAATTTGAGTATAAATTAAAAGTGTAGTTTAATATTAAAGTAAGAAGAAATAATTTATGAAAATATTATTTAACATTATAATCCCTAAAATATTTCAATTACTGAAATCAAGATTCAATGTACAGTTGAATATGGCAATATAAATGTGATCAAATTAACAATTTCTTATTATTATATTCACCAGATTGTGATATTCTTTATTTGTAATTTTCACATGGTGCTGATGGAGTTTCTCCTATAATAAAATCTTCCCAAAACAGATTTCAACAACCCAACCAATAAAAATTACACATATAAGATAAAAATGAAATAAACAACCATGGAATCAAAAATAAGAGAATGTCTTAGAAATGTTTAAATTGGAATTAGTAAGATCATTTATTGAATCATGATAGTTTCTTTCTTTTTTTTTTTTTCTTTTTTTTGTGTTGGAGTCTCACTCTGTCACCCAGACTGGAGGGCAGTGGTATGCTCCCGGCCACCGCAGCCTCGACCTGCTGGGCTCTAGCGATCCTTCCGCCTCAGCCTTTCAAGGAGCTGGAACTACAGGAGTGTGCTACCACGCCCGGCTATTTTTTTTTTTTATTATTGTAGAGATGAGGGCTCTCCAAGTTGCCCAGGCGGGTCTCGAGCCTGCGGGCTCAGGCAATCCACTCACCTCAGCCCCTCAAAGCGCTGGGATTACAGGCTGAGCCACCGAGCCCGGCTGATAGTTTCTGTGAATGACATTTGACTAAAGTTCTTCTGCTTTGGTTAAATAAAAACCTAGAAAAGAAAGTAGCTCCTTGCAGGAGCCACCTGTGCCAGTTTCTGTCAGGCTTACCTCCACCTTTGATCAGGGACTCTGGCAGTCTTACACCAGCCTATTGTCCCGCAGGCCCTGCGTCTAGATGTGAATGCTTCAGGCCTGGCAACTCAGGTTGGGATGGGAATTCACAACAACACAATTAATACTAATACAGTAAACACAGCTCTCAATCTTAATTGTAAGTTGGAACTTCTTTAAGATGAACTTCTTTCATCTATTTATCTATTTACATTCTGGAGTTCTCTAAGGGAAAGGACTTTGAATACCATAGAGAAGTCTAAGCATGCACAAAAGAGATAACCTCTCATCCTTCTTTGAAGTGGAAGTGATGGATTACAGTGATTTGTTTCTATTAATTGGTCAAACTTATTGCCCATACTATCTCCTTTTCCATAGAAGGCTATGACCACCTTTATCCATGGCCTCCTTTCTGACTTCACACCTATTTAATTACTGAACTGGCTTTCTCAAAGATTATGAAGCATCTTTCTTTTTTTTGAGTTGGAATCTCACTCTGTCGCCCAGACTGGAGTTCAGTGGCCGCTCCCGGCCACTGCAGCCTCAACCTGCTGGGCTCCGGCAATCCTTCCGCCTCCGCCTTCCGAGTAGCCAGAATTACAGGCATGCGCTACAACGCCCGGCTAATTTTTTGATTTATTGTAGAGATGATGTCTCGCTGCCCAGGCGGGTCTCGAACCCGCGGGCTCAGGTAATCCACTCACCTCAGCCTCCCAAAGGCGTGGGATTGCAGGCTGAGCCACCGAGCCCGGCTATGAAGCATCTTTCAATGGTTAAACCCAATGACTGGTTCTCATATTATGTGTGATCTCACTGAACTTCAATTCCTCTTCTATTTCTAACTACTCTTTCTCCATTTGCTTCTTACTTTTAAAACCACATCTTTGATTTTATTCTTTTCTAACTCTACCCTTCCTTCCTCAGAAGTTCTATTCCTTCTTTGGGTCTCACAGGCTCTTCCTGTAGGGAGAATTTCCAAGACCACTTTTATTCATCACTTACTTTCCCCTGAGCTGCAGTTTTACTCCTTCAGCCACCAATAGACATTTCCACTTGTCACTTCAAATACAATATAGTTAAAATTGAACTTTTCAACTTGGCCTCATCTACCTCTTGGCTTTACTTCCTTAATTTTTCTTATTTCTGTTTGTGGTAACATTTTTTTTCCAAGTCACCTACATATATTTTGTTCATATATTAAAATTTACTGATTCTTCACTTTATTAGATTGAATTATGTAAAATGTCTATTTATGTAGGTCGAGAATGGTCAAACATCAGCAATTTTCTGACTTCCATCGTAAAAGTTCAAGTTCTTTTGGTAAAATTACTTCCGTAGCTTCTTGTTTTCTGCATTTCTATTTCTCTGCCTGTGGTTCATTGTGAGGTTGCCAATTTATCAATCTTTCAGAAATATTCACCGTTGAGAATTTTATAAAGTAAAAAGACTACATTCCTTCATCATCTCATACAATTGCCTCCCAAACCTACATTTGCAGTCTCTGGATCCTACTCACCTTCAGAGTTTTGTTCCATTCAAACTGGTGTAAACATTCTCTCTCTTCCTGTCTTCATTCAGAGAACTCTCCTTCCATATTTTAGAAATTCCTCTGCTTGTAGACTCACTCAAACTTTAAACTCACAAGGCCTAGTGACATTTTCACTATCTTTTACTTTATCTTTAACTATTTGTACTTATGAGTTGTCCTTTGACATACTGTTAAAATGTCTTGAAAGTAAAAAAAAAAATTAATGGTATCTTTTATTTCTTTTGATTATCTACTATATATAGGTAAAAAAAAATAGTTGCTGCTGCCTTTAGTGATTTTTTAAAATGATCGAGTCCTGGCTCAGATACCATCACTTAACTCACTCTGAAAATAACTCTGCTGCCCAGTGATGGAATATCTTTTAAAGTAGTTTTTAGACCCTACTCTATTTCCTACCAATACTACTGCAATTCATGCTATCATGCACTTGTGGACTGACCTATCTCCCGGGCTGACTCCTAGATTTCATCAGAATTAAAACTGATGAAAGATACAGAGATTTATCACAGATATTTAAATTATTGGACTAGACTTGAATTTCTTTATATCTCTAGCAATAAAATCTTGGAGCGATCCATAGCAATATATCTCAGAATCTACTAAATCCAAACAGTTCAACGATACAGTTAAATTAAGAAGCTTTGATACATGAATCCTGTTTTCATGGGACCTCATAATCTGTTATCTGAATATCCAAGTAAGAAAATGCTTCTTTTGTCATCAAGTCATAATTGCCTGGCTCCTCTGCTGCTTGCTTGGTTAACTTTAAAACACCCTTGATCTTTGTCTTCCAATGAATATAAATAAAATAATTCTTATAAACCCTGCTGGTCTTCTAATGTCCTCTACCCATGTTTAATCTGCTGTCAGATAATTTCTGTGAGATCCTATCCAAGCTGATTTTAAAATAAGCTAGTCCATGTTTTTAGACAACTCCCTAAAAAGCAACTCAAAATTATAGAGTTGTGTTTCTTGAGAGATTTTTATTGCATTGTACATTTTATTTTATTGTACAAAAGAAAAAAGGCCAAAAATAATTTTTTTTAATTTTTGAATTTTACTTTAAAATAATTCTGCTATTGATAAATAAAGGTAAAGGTAAAACATCTATAAAAAAGCATATTCTTTACTCATCCTTTAGGACATTTTTAATGGATACTTATTTTTAAAAGAGTCAACAGAACTAGACAAAGGTTTTTACCATTAAGCTCCAGTGAGGAAAACACTTAGTTCTAAGGACTTAAAATGTATGTAAATAGAGAATAAAATAAGTTAAATCTGCATATTTGATTTTCAGACAAGACATACCTAGTTAAATTTTCTAAGTAGGTGATATGATAACATTCAAGGTCATTTGGTTTAAATTCATGATTAAAGGAATTAAAATACCACATTTACTTAAATGCACTGTATTCATTAATTATTGAGCTACATGACTAAGTTGCTATTCTAATTTTGGTTAAATATTAATTCTAGTTGTCTTAAATTTTCTTTAGGTCATTTTACTTTGTAATTACATAGAAAGATTATACTTAAAGTTAATTTCTCTGCCAAATTAGAAAGGAAGGAAAATTAATTGCATTAAGCAGAAAAATTTCCCTTATCTCAGTGATACTGCTCTAAAAATTAAGGCCAAATGAAAAAACAGATTTTGTGTTGTTTTGTGTTATTGTCAGTTTTTCTGCTTTTAGTTACACTCTTTGTTTCCCTTGTGATTTATGGAAGAAATTACAAAGCTTTCTTGCTAAATATTTTTTTTGCTGATTTGTATTCAATGTAGTACTATTTTTAATAATGTATCCAATCAGTAGAAATTCACATCTCCATTAATCCTTTCTCAAGTACTGGTATCTGTGAACTAAGTGGAATTAATGATAATTTTCAGCTAAACATCATAATGAATATCTCAAGATAAAAATTATATTCTGATTTGTTTTATATTTCAATTCACATCCCAAAATATTTTTCAAATATTGAATGTGAATGTGCTTTAGCAATTCCAATAATATTTTGTAAGGAATCCAAC
This sequence comes from Cephalopachus bancanus, assembly GCA_027257055.1. Taxonomy (NCBI): domain Eukaryota; kingdom Metazoa; phylum Chordata; class Mammalia; order Primates; family Tarsiidae; genus Cephalopachus; species Cephalopachus bancanus. The sequence continues at coordinate 2,219,631 of JAPVLO010000257.1, forward strand.
TATAGTATATGTATATTTTTATTTTGTTTATAAAAGGTGTACTAGGCAACCTCCAAGACGGCTTCTCATGATGTCTGCCTTTTATGTTTTTACTTTTGCGTAGTCTCCTCCCACACTGCATTAGAATTGGTCTGTAAGAAAACAGAATATGGCAGAAATATGGTACTGTATGATAAAGGACTTCTCTAATCTTTATTTCTGATTCCTTGGAGAGAAATTCTAAACCTTTGGAATTTTCTAAGTATTTGGAGTACCCATCATTTATGGTGGGTCCCTCAGACTGCACCTGAGTCTACACTCAAGTAGTTTCCTGATGGGAGTTGGCTATGCAAGAACAACCAATCATATTTTTAGAGAGTTGGCACTCCAAGCCACGTAGTATCAATCTGACCTCCAGGAAGGAAAGAGAAGGCTGAGCTATAACTCAGTCATGTGGTCAGTGATTCAGTTAACCATGCCTACATAATGAAACCTTAAATAAAAACCCTGAACACCAAGTTGACTCAGTTGAGTTCCCTTGTTAGTAATACACATTGTTGTGCTGTACGGTGACATGTCTTGAAAAGCTTGCTTTCAGCTCCTGCCCTATGTGTCTCTTCATTTGACTGATTCTGATTTGTATCTCTCATAATAAATCTTAAGTACAGTATTGTGCTGAGCTCTGTGAGTCATTCCGGCAAATTATTAAACCTGACGGGGTAGTGAAACCCCATGATCTGGTAGCCAGTTAGTCAGGCCTGGGATTCCGTCAAGCTTGCTGCTGGTATCTGAAATTGAGGACAGCCTTGTAGGAGACTTCGTCTTTAACCTGTGAAACTTCGCCAAATCTGGGCAAGTTAGAGTCAGAATTGTATTGCTCATCAAGTCACTTCCAAGAGTAGGTTGCAAAAGATATGGTAGCTTCTGCCTCTCTCTCTTGCATCCCTCGCTGTGGGGGAAATTAGCTGACACTTTGTGAAAAGTCCTAGGGAGAGCTTCATGGGTGATACACTGGTTCTTCCAGACAACAGTCATGTGAGTGAACCTTTTATGGAAGTGGATCCTACAGCCTCAGTGACGCCTTTAAGTGACAACAGCCCTGACTGCCATTTTGATGGTAATCCCATCTGAGACCCTGAGCTGGACCTATCCAGCTAAGCCACTCCCAGATTCTGACTCACAGAAACTGGAGATAGAAAAAAAAACTTATTTTCTTTAGCCATTAAGTTTGGGGCAATATGCTTTGCAAAAATAAGTAACTAATATACTAGGAAAGCTGAAGTTATTTACATTTGGTTTTAAGATTCAAATTTCTCTTTTTCCAGTTGATCTCAAAGAATAATGCATAACTGCCCCTCCCCATCATTGATTTTCTTATGAGTAGATCTCAGTAAGTTTGCATGTCTCCCACATTAAAAAAGTGAAATTACCACCTCTTGACTTTAGAATAAGCTAAACTAACCCCAAATCTTGGTAACTTATCACCAGAAAAGTCTATTTCTTAAACACTTAGTAGTTTGACGTGGCTCAATGATCTGAGCTTCTTTTATTTTTTGACATCTCCATGTGGAAGAAAGTGAGAGAGTCTCACAATGGATCTTATTACCAAAGCTGGAAATTATGTATATCAACTCTGCCCACAACCTGTGGCCAAACCCAGTCACTCAGTGCCTCTCTAAAAATGCGCTTTTTCTATCTAAGAAGAGAAAGTGAAATTTGTGACAATTAGAAGTCTTTACCATAGAGCAGAACTCAATTGTGTGGAGAATACTGGATCTGGTAAAGAGTATCAAAAAGTATAAATAACAACATCTCCCACCCAAAATAAATAGAGGATTCTTCATTAACATAACATAAGCTAATGAAGTAATAGTGAAAGTCTCTATGAGACAGTACTCATGGTATATAGTGACTTTTAGCTTCTATCTTGATGAAAATGCTGTACTGTTTACACTGTCACAAAAAATACTTGTATAAGCAAATGTAGGTTTCTCCATTTCATGCACTATCATGTTTATGTTTAATCACACTTGGAACAGTTACAATCTTTTTATATTTATATATGACTAGATTGTGTGGAGTGGACTGAAGGCTATTAAAACCAATGATGGGTGGAGAAAGAGCATCCTCATGTGCATCCACAAACACATTTCCATGGTCATTGTTTTGATCTGGGTTGCTTCCAAGTTGGACCAGTCTGTACCTAATTTCCCCAGTTCCTCTCACCTGCAGGCATTACCCTTTCTGAACCTTTGGGCTACATTTTTTTTTTTCTTTTTGTAAATAAAGATGGAGTCTTGCCATGTTGGCTAGGATGCTCTTGAACTCTTGGCCTCAAGCAATCCTCCCACTTCAGCCTCTCAAAGTACCAGAATTATTGGCATGAGCCACCATGCCTGGCTGAACCTCAAGGTTTTGCTCAGCTCAGTTACAGAACCAGTCCTTACCATGGCAGTCTGGATTCCAGTGAGCTTAGGCATACCAACATATAGCAACAGCATATAAATAAATCTTGCTGCCATAATATGTGCATGTCTCTCAGCTGCAAACTTCCTCTCTAATCCACTCCCCTGCCAATACACACACACACACACACACACACACACACACACCTTCCATATGTATCCAGTCGATATGCCTGGGTGTCTGCTTAATTGTCTGTCCATTCTCCACTCTGGAACTGAAGCCCCAGGCTGAAATCTAACTTACTACACATAGGCCCTACAATCCAATTTGACTCTTGTTAAAGTTGAATCGGAAATATTCCTATCCTCACAGGAACTTTAATTTGAACTGAAGTACTAGAGAGAAAAACTTCCAATATGTATATTTCGAGTACCTCTTCATCTGCACATTACCAAATTCCTCGCTGCTCTGACAGGCAGTGGCTGAACTTGCAGCAGCATCAGAGCCAAGCTGCCATGGATATGACATAACAGTGTAATTGGTTTTATTCAAAAGGCTTTGAAAGGATAGGATAACTAGAGACAAAAGAGGAACTTGGAAAGACTGAATATTTATTTTTGAAAATGGAATATTTTAGGTAATTTTTGCTATTTGTAAGATGTTCAGAATTCACTTTAATATTTTATTTTCATATGCATAGATAACACTATGATAAAATGAAAAACAGAAATAAATACAAACATGTAAAAATAAATTATGTTGGAAAAGAGAAAGACAGCTTATAATAATATAAAACACCTTAAATCATTCTCTTTGTGCACTCATTTTTTGATCCTTGGGAACCCAGAAGAAAATCTATATATTATCCAAGGTATTTGGGACTTGCACAGAATCTGGAATTTAAACTCAAACTTGAGATTAAAAATCAATTTTACGGCTCCTTGGCATACACCCTAAAAGAAAAAAGGAATTCTCCAAACATCCAGACTCTTCTTATCTCAAAAATATGTCTGCAGAGTTACCTTATATTTTATTGATGATAACAAGATTGAGATTTTAATCATGTTTTATTACCTTCATGAAAAGTAGGCAAGGATAGGTGTGGTGAATGACAAAAAAAAGGTATACTGACAAGCACATTAATTGTCCTCTTTTAAATCTCGATTCATCTAGACTTTCCAAATCTAGAAACTCTTAAAATCTTATTATGAGCTCTATTTTTGTTGTGTTTGTTTTGTTTTTTAATCAGTGGATAGATTAGATAAAGAAATTTTAAAAATAAAATAAAATGGCCCCTATATTCTGACCTCTTCTGTAAGGGGCTCTGAAAATATGCTTTTTAAAAAAGGCATTCAATCTTATTTCTGGAAGAAGAGCGCAGGGGGCCAAAGTTTCCACTATCCTTTTTTTCTAAGTATTCTATTTTATCTGCTAACCATACTTCTCAAAGAAAGGAAGTTGATTACAAAATCAATTCCAACCCCTCTTCTTACTATGAGAGCTGGTATGAATCATTGAACTGAAGACATGGGCAGGACCCCAGCTGTTTATAGGCAGTAACTCTTACAATTGAGATAAAAAGAAAGCTGACACAGAAAAACTCAAACAGAAGCAAGTTTAACTGTTTTCTTTCTGGAAGTAGCAATTGAGCCAATTTTGTCTTCATGTCAAAACTAGGCAGGAAGTGTTTCTCCCAAAAAGAACATACAGAAAGTAGATTTTCTTCATTATAAGCATCAACTCTTTATTAAAATCCTAACATTTACATGTAACTCGCTATTGTGGAGGGCTATCATTTGCTGGTAACTTTACACAAGAAACATTAAATAAGATGCTCCCAACCTCCATCTCCGCCATTGCTCAAGGGCTCTGATGGAAGCTACAGAGTGAGTATCATTCATTCACAAATGAGCTCTATGTGTCTGACATTATTCTAGGTTCTAGAAACAGAAAGATGAACAAGAAGGATGAGAGAAACTTATTTTTTGCCTTTATGATCAGTGGGACTTTTGTGTTTTTTCTTGCTATTCAAAACTTAATTTCCATGACCAAAGCCTACTCTGAAGATGTATGCCTTTCTTCTTCCAAATACAGAGTATAAGTTTCTGCATAAGGCACAGAGACAATGTCAACTTACTTTGTGGTGTTCCAGTGCTGAATGTGTGTGATGGATAAGGGAAGGAGTAAGGAGATAGATGAACTTTTAGATTCTAAAAGGATGCAAGACATTCCATTCTCACAATTAGAACAAGGTTCTGAAAAATGATGGTCCTGTTGCCCAGATGTGTGCGTGGCCCATAAATAGAATGGAGAAACAGGCTCAGATTGATCCCTCCATCTCATGCTGCCCCATACCCTTGGGCAGTGACTGCTTTTCCTTTAAATTATACCCTCCCTCATGTGCCATGCACCCACATACTTGTCTTCTCCTACTTTTTATATGCACCTCCTCTGAAAAGAAATGTGGAATCCCCTACAATCCTTGTAACACCTGGGAGACACAAATAGGAATAGGCTCCATTTACATACTTTTCTGTTAAGGATGCTGTTTAGCTTTTCAGAACATTAGGATTTAGCTGCTCTGGCTGGTGATAGGATAATATTGGTATGTCTCATTAGTGACACTAATAGAATTTTCTTTCTTTTTGAAAAGTTTTAATTTTTAGTTTCAAGGAATACATGAGCAGGTTTGTTACATGAGTATATTGTGTAATGGGAGGTTTGGGCTTCCATTAAGCCCATCTTCCAAATGGTTTGCTACCCAATGGGTAGTTTTTCAACTCTTGGCTTCCTTCCTCTCTCCCCCCTTTCTCCTACCTTCTTCCCTCCTTTCCCTCCATCCTCTTTTTCTCCCTCCCTTCTTTAATAGTCTCCAGTGTCTGTTGTTCCCATCTTTATATCCATGTGCACCCAGTGTTTATCTCCCTCTTATAAGTGAGAACACGCAGCATTCGGTTTTCTGTTTCTGCATTAGTTTTCTTAGAATAATGGCCTCCAGCTGCATCCACATTGCTGCAAAGAACATGATTTTATTCTTTTCTATATCTGCATCATATCCCATGGTGTATATGTACCACATTTCCTTTATTCTGTCCACCATTGATGGGTAGGGCTGATTCCATGTTTTTGCTATTTTGAATAGTGCAGCAATAAACATGGAATGCAGGTGTCTTTTTGGTAGAGTGATTTATGTTTCTTTGAGTACATATCCAATAGTGGTATTGCTGAGTCAAATGGCAAATCTATTTTTAGTTCATTGAGACATTTCCAAACTGTTTGCTGCAGGTGTTAAGTTAGCTGACGTTCCCACAGACAGTGCATGAGAATTTTGTTTATCTACAGCCTTGCCAACAACTGTGGTCTTGTCTTTGTATTAATTCAGGACATTATGCAGTCAATAAAAAAATTGGTAATAAAACTGAACATAGTTCATTAATTCAAGGCACTTTTCTGGTATAAACAGGAAAGAAAGAAAGACAGAAATCCTCTCTGGTCCAGTTTAAATGTGTGAAGTATGCACATATACACACACAAACACACATATACATCTGTATATAATGCCTCATAGTGTGTCATAAGGTCCTGAAGTCTGTAAAAAGAAAGGAAGACATTGGAAGTAGTACTTATCTATACTCCATGTCAGGCATCATAAGCAGTAACCTTATTTATTTCTTCACCTATGAGATTAACATTATGGGGAAATTAGAAATTTCAAAGACTACAAAATTAAGAGATAGAATATCTTATTTTATTTCCACACTCCCTCATACCTCCTATTAAAAAAACATGATTTGAAATGAGCGAATTAGCCCTTGATATAAGAAGCTTGGAATAGCAGAAGGAGCATCACATGAAAATTAAGCAAGCAGTGCTCAACGTATGGAAGTTCCTTCCCTTTTCTGACACCCTCTGTTTTCATGTTCCCATTTTTTTACAGGTATTGCCATGGCTCCCCAAACCATAATGAATAGATTGAAAGTAATCGCTGATTATTTTCATTTCTTTAAAGCGCACTACAATTCTACTGCCCAATTTCTCCCAAATCTTTTCACATAAATGCTTTTCCCTGAAATATTTCTATCCTTATTACCTTTCTCTTATTTGATTCACCTGCAATTTCTCCTCTGAAATACTGACATCTTGCTGCATCCCTAGAGTTTCAGCCTCCCCTTCCTCTAGTCATTGACGTCGGAGTCCTCACTGCCCTGTGTTGCTATTGAAAGGCTCAACTCCTTATGCAATGTTAGTTCTCAAAACAGCAGCAAGAACAACCCTACTTTATTAACCAAATGAAGAAACCAATGTATAGAAAAAATGTTTTCTTTGTATTTTAACTACAGAATCTATCATTAAATCTCAGTGTCATTGCATTTCCACACTATAAATGGGAGAATTTTTAGTAAGGTCATGAACATTAAGCTACTGAGGGCATTTTGTATTTCATAATGTTGATAAAATTTGTAACTGTTTATCATGTGTCTTATACTAAATTAGGAGGTCTCCTATGGCAGAGACAATTTGCTTTGCTTGTTTCATTTGATTTGGTTTTATTTTAATTTAATAATATAAGATCAGAGCCTAACACACCTGAGTGAATGAATGGCACAAACTAAAGATTGATGCCTGGAACCAAAATCTGGTTTTGCAACCAGCTATATGGCTGCAAACCCACAATTAATCAGCAAGTGTTTATTGCACCCCACACAGTGTGTGTGACAACTGCATTTTGTCTGCCTCTAGAAACATGTATCGGCTTTTCAGACTGTCAGTATTGCTCTTCCTCAGACTAACCAAGGTAGAAGGAGACATGCAGGAGTGTAGAGACAATAACTATACTCTACATGCTCCAACTTGATGGTCTATTGCTTTGGTGTTTGCATAGTAAAATCTGCCTAAGAGTGAATTATGTCAGATATGTATGAGTGGTATTTTTGCCTGCAGTAGTACCAGAAATCTTAGAAGAACCTTCAAACTTTTGAGAATCAAAGGTAGACACACAGTGCCAACCAGTGGGTGCTATAGAGGAAAAGTTTTCCCATTTTGTGGGGAAGGCAACAGACCTGAAGTTAAATAAATTGTTCATATAACAGACGCTAGAGATTCCTAAAGGGGGAAAGAAGAGTGGGGGACTGGGGTGAAAAACTATTAGGTATCATGCTCACTATTTGAATGAAAGGATCAATAAAATCCCAAACCTCATCACCATTTAATACACCCATGCAGCAAAGCTGCACATGTGCCCCCAGAATCTAAAATTTTAAAAATAAAAGAATAATAATAATCTGCTTGTACTCATGTGGTAAACAACTAAGAATCCTGAATTTACACAAGTTGAACAAAAAAGGCAATTTACTTCCTGCTGAAGAAACCCATGTTATTTCCACACAATATTTTTATTTTAAGGCTTATATAAACTACACTAAAGCTGAGTGACAAGGCAAACATATTTTGTATTAACTACACTTAAAAAGAATCAGATTATTTAATAAGAATGTTCTGACATTGATCAACCTTACTCTCATATCTCATATAAAAATATGAAAATTCAAAACTTTCTGGAAGGAGAAAATAGGGAAGAAAATCAGAGGAAATCAAGATAATGCTAATTATTTTAGTTTCTGTAAAGCAAGTATTCTTAATCGAAGATTTGTGAGCCCCTGGACTGCATAGATGAACCTGGGGGTGTGCAAAGTTCACATCCATCAACTCCCTGAAACTGCAACAAAAATTTGGATGAATGTGCATATGTGTAGTTTACTGGGAAGAGGCCAATAACCTTGATACTACACAATAAGTCAATAATTATTGGCATAAAAATGTAAAAAACCAGGTCATCACAACACATCCTATTCAGCACTCCAGTCTGGGTGACAGAGTGAGACTCCAACTCAAAAAAAAAAAAAATCCCAGAAATCAAAAAACAAGTTCATATTGTTCAGAAATACAAGGTAAATACTAACTGAAAAGGAATTGAAAAGTATGAGATCAAAGAAACAGTATTGTAGATTGTGTTACTGACATGCTGGCCTATAGGGGTCAAGTAGAATTACATAATAGTAACCTTTCTTTCCTCTAAAAGAATCACACCCCCCACCCAAAATTTGCAGAAACCCTAAACTCAGACTCTTGCTTGATATGTCTAAGAGTGAATCCTTCTTTCCATTTTCTGTGATGGCTGTATGGTGCCCACTAACTGCTGGTAGTCCCTGGGTGAACCTTACTTGAGTTAATAGCTCAGCCCCAAGTAGCCCTTCTAGAAGTCTACATATGATGAGTAGATTTGATTTTGAACAGACCTTTGACTATAGATTCTAAGGGGACAGAAAGAGCAGTGGTTGCCATTGATAGCATGTCCTTAGAACAACACTGAAAATGGTAGGATAGTAAACAGGGTTTGAGTTTTTCTAATAATGCAGCTACACATCTCTGTAGCCACAACCAGGGGCTTAGGTCTTAAAAAAAACAGATGATACCAGGCAGTATTAGACAAACAAGATACACAATGAAGGAAAGTCTGTGAAGGGAAAGTGGGAAAGTGAAAAGACAGTGAGCCTTCAGATCTAGGAGCAGATCCATCAAGTTCAAAAGGGGGTAGGGAAGGATTGGAAAGGAAGAACCTCAGATCACAGTATGGTTCTAAGAAAGTTTTAGCCAAGCCAACGGAGAGTTCCTTAGCAAAGAGTTGCCTTTAAGAGCAAGGATTAGCACTCTTATTCTACTGAGTAATTGACTGGGAGCAGCTCCAGGCAGCATAACCTGGCATGTAGTAGATCCAAGGAATGCAGCCGGAAGCTGTCAACCATCTTTGTTCCCTGCAGTGATTTCTCTTGAAATTAGGTCTGGTCAGTGAATCTTCAAGGTCCTTACAGGATATACAACTCAATAATGTTATCCAAAGAGGTGAACTCATTAAAACTAAAGTCAAACCACTGAATATCTGAACACTACTCTCTAGCCTTGTCTTGTTTTTGGAACAAGTGGCATGGAAATGTTGAGAGACCCACAGAAGGATAAAGAGACAGAGAGAATCACAAAGATAGAGAGAAAGAGAGAGGGAGAGAATGAGAGGAAAGAGAGGATGACAAGCAGGCAGGAGCAAAATGCATGGCAAAATTATAATTTCTTCCTTTTGTCTTATAATAGCATTCTTCCATGAAATAAAGCAGAAACAAAAAGAATTGCCTTTTAAAGTTGATGGTACTGACCGGGATAGTGGCTCAGCCTGTAATCCCAGCTCTTTGAGAGGCTGAGGTGAGTGAATTGCCTGAGCCCGTGGGTTCGAGACCAGCCCAGGCAACTTAGCGAGATCTCATCTCTACAATAAAAAATCAAAAAATTAGCCAGTCACAACATTTCCATGCCACTTGTTCCAAAAACAAGCGCCTGTAGTTCTGGTTACTTGGAGGGCTGAGGCAGAAGGATTGCTGGTCGACGCTGGGGTGGTTGTGAGCATGCCACTGCACTGCAGCCAGGGCTACGGAGTGAGACTGCAACACAAAAAATTAAAAAAATTAAAAAATAAATAAAATTGATGGTACTTTAAAAACATTCAGAGTGTCTACATGTGGAAATGTAGATAAAAATCACTGTGCATGTAAATATATTAAAATAAATAGAGCAGTGAGTTAGCTCTGTGTAATATACTATACAGAATAATTGTTATTTTTCAGAAAGAGGTATATATTTTTTTTCATTGATAGGTACCTTACCCTCTCTCCCTTCCTATATCTTCAGCTCTTTGCTTTGTGGAAGTCAAAGCTTTGTTCACAATATTTCCTGAAATACTTTCTTCTAAAAAAATTGATAAATAAATATGAATTTCTCTACTGGTAGTGTAACTAACAGTATTGACTGTAACTCTCTATTTTCTGTGATATCACTTGTATAGTCAAATTTCTATTATGTATGTTTGCATCTTTAATGACTATGTATTATGTATGTTTGCAAACTGATGACAATAGTTAATATTCATTAATGAGCTTAATATCTTAAGATTAAAAATAAAAATAAAAAATCAATTAAACTAATAGTCAGCTATCTGAAAAGATAAATAAATCAATAAGTGCTTAGCTAAACTAAGAAGAAAAGAGAGAAGAATCAAATAAACAAAATTATAAACAAAAGATATTACAAGTTACCACAGAATACAAAGGACTGTAAGAGATTACTATGAATAATTATATATCAACAAATGGAATAACCTAAAAAAATTAATAATAATAATAGAAAAATTAATAATAATAATAAAAGAAATTCATAAATTATTAGAAGCATACATCCAAGAATAAAAACTAAGAAATAAAAAATCTGAATGAGTATGAAAATTGAATAAGCAATCAAAAATCTCCAAACAGCATTTCAACTTGAGTCAAGCAGAATGGTGTCAGCAAAGAAATGTGGTAAGAAAATGGGCCGTTTTACCATCAACGAGGGGGTGACTAAGAATACACCATCAACATTCACAAACACATCCATGGAGTGGACTTCAATAAGCATGTCCCTCAGACACTCAAAGAGATCCAGAAATTTGACATGAAGGAGATGAGGACTTCAGATATACACATTGGTGCCAGGCTTAATAAAGCTGTCTGGGCCAAAGGAATAAGAAATGCCCCAAACCATATCTGTGTGCAGTTATCCAGAAAACATAATGGGGTTGAGAGTCACTTAACAAGCCTTGTGCTTTGATTACCTATGTACCTGATACCACTTTCAAAAATATAGAGTCAGTGCGGCTAAGAACTAATTGGTTATCACCAAAAACATCAAATAAAATTATAAAACCACCAAAAATAAATACCTCCAAGCAAAGAAAATCTTAGGTGTTCATGACTTTATTGATGAAGACTATCAAACATTTAAGGAAGAATTAACATCAATCATGGGTTAGAGGAGTTAATATTGTTAAAATGTTTATTCTACCCAAATGTTTACAGACTCAACGTAATTTTTCACATATATTTTTTAAAATCCTGAAATATGTGTGGAATCACACAAAATCACAAATAGACAAAGCAATCTTGTACAAAAAGACTAAAACAGGAGTAATCACACTATCTTATTTCAAAGTATGCTACAATGCTATAGCAAGCAAAATAACATAGTATAGGCATAATAACAGATATATAGACCAATGGAACAGAATAAAGAGCTCAGAAATAAATCTACACACTTAAGGTCAATTAAGCTTTGACAAAGTTGCTAAGAATGAACAAGAGGAAAAGAAACAGTGTCTTCAATAATTAGCGTTGGGAAAAACTGGATATCCAGATGCAGAAGAATAAAATTGGACCCTTATTTTACACCTTATGCAAAATTCCACTAAAAATGGATTAAAGACATAAATGTAAGATGTAAAACTGTTAAACTGTTAGAGGAAAGCATAATGAGAAAGCTTTAGGCAATTTTTTAATATAATTGCACTGGCAGCAAAAGCAAAAATAGTCAAATGAGATTGCATCAAACTTAAAAGCTTCTGCATGGCAAAAAACAAACAAACAAAACAGCAACAACAAAAACAACAGACTGAAGAGTCAACCTACACAATGGGAGAACAGGAGACAATATTTGCAAAATATATGTCTGATGAGGAGTTGATATACAAAATATGTAAGGAACTCAAACAACTCAATAGCAAGAACACAAATAGCCTGATTAAAAAATGAACAAAAGCCTGAATAGACTTTCCTCATGAGAAGACAAACAAATGGCCAACAGATGTATGAAAAAAATGCCCAATGTTACTAATCATCAGAGAAATGCAAATTAAAACCACAATGAGAATCACCTCACACCTACTAAAAATGGTCATTAATAAAAAGAAAAAAGATAACAAAATTTGGTAAGAATATGGAGAAAAAAACCATCATATACTGTTGGTGGAAAGGTAAATTGGTGCAGTCATTTTAAAGAACAATATAATGAGTGCCCAAAAAATTCAAAATAGAACTACCATGTGATTTAGTATCTTCACCTCTGGCCATATCAATAAAGGACATAAAATTAGCATGTCAAAGAGATAACTTCATTTCTGTGTTTATTGCAGCATTATTCACAATAGCTGTGGAATGAAACTAAGTGTCCTTTAACAGATGAATAGAAAATAAAATGTGGCATAAATGCAATGAAATACTATTCAACCATAAAGAAAAACAAAATTCTATCATTTGCAACAGCATAAATATACTTGGAGGATAATATGCTAAGTGAAACAAGCCAGACACAGAAAGACAAATATTGCTTTATCTCACATATATGTGGAATCTAAAAAAAAATCAAAATCAAACTCAAAGAAGAAGAGAATAGAATGGTGGTTGCCAAGAGGTTGAGATGGGTGGGAGGTTGGAAAGATGTCGGTTAATGAGCCAAAGTTTCAGTTAGACAAGAAGAAAAAATTCTGGAGATCTATGATGCAGCATGATGACTATAGTTAATAATAATGTAATACATACTTGAAAATTACTAAGAGAGTAAATCTTAAATATTCTCACCACAAAAGAAGTATATGAGGTAGTAGGTATGGTAATTCATTTTACATAATCATATCACTATATATTAAAACATTACATTGTATACCTTAAATATGTACAATTTTTATGTGTCAATTAGACATTAAGAAAGCTGGAGAAGCTGGGCTCGGTGGCTCAGCCTATAATCCCATGCTTTGGGGGCTGAGGTGAGTGGATTACCTGAGCCCGTGGGTTCAAGACCTGCCTGGACAACTTGGCGAGACCTCATCTCTACAATAAATCAAAAAATTAGCTGGGTGTGGTAGTTCCAGCTACTTGGAAGGCTGAGGCAGAAGGATCACTGGAGCCCAGCAGGTCAAGGCTGCCGTGGCCGGGAGCAGCCACTGCACTCCAGTCTGGGTGACAGAGTAAGACTCCAATTCAAAAAGAAAAGAAAAGAAAGCTGGAGAAAGAAAGATAAGCCCTTTTTAGAAAAGATATTTATGTACAATCCATCTAAGACCCATCATTTTCAGATTATAATGATCTCACACTAAAACCTGTTGTATACAGTCCAAAAACCGATTTGTTAAACTGAATGTAAAAAGAGATTTTAGGGTTAAGTGAGCAAAAGTAAATTTCTCTCCTTGAATGTTTATGCTAATTCAATAGTAGCAATCAAGACACATGAAGCAGAAAAGCAGAAGACAGAGAACAATAATAGACCATGATGAGGTGAATCTTTTGAAAACTTTTTAAAAATCTATATTCCTAGGAAAAGACTGATTGTTCTGTAGCCATGGTAATGAGTAGCCACCTGATGTCTTTTAAATTCAATGTATTCAGTGACAATTTGTCTCAGGGAACACACTTTCTTTTTGCAAGCCAACAATTAGTAATAGTTCCTCACCAAAAAGGAATCAGCCAGGCAGGAACAGACTCACACTCAGTTCTCTAAATGTACCTCTAAATGTCAGCCAACCCACAGTAGCCTCATCACAGCCTTGATAACTATGTCTTGACAGATGATGTCAATTCACTCCTGAAAATCTGCCAAACACTAAATCCATCCTTTCCTTAAACCATATGAGCAGCCTATTTGTGTCTGACCAACACAGCTCTCCTTTACTACTGTAAACAATAAACTCATCTTTACTTTTTTTGTTTCATTCTCTAGATGGTTATCTCATAATCCCTTGACAGTCTGTGTCGCGGTGATCTCTTTTTTTTTTTTTACAGTATCCACCACTGAGCAACAGGCTTTATGAGGGCAGAGGCTGAATTTTTGTTTGTTACTGTTTCATTCCCACTGCCTGACACAGAAAATACACTCATTACAGTTGTTGAATAAATATGTGAGTGTATGCAGCAATGGATGAAAGGACGGACAGACGGACGGACAGATGGATGGACACAGATGGGTAAGCGGATGGGTGGATGGGTAGATTGGTGGGACAGAGGTACAATCACTGACTAGAAAATTCTGGGAGATGACTCTTAGAAACGATATTTTTATTATCTTTGCTATTGGTGTCCTCTATGAGACCTCTGATTCTTTGCCGAAAGAGATATTGATTATATGTGAGATACTAGCAAAGATTCTCAAAAGAGTTGGAGATAAATTGTAATGGAATCCCATTCTGCTTATTTAGAAAATAAAAGCAGGTACATGAGAAAGAAATTGATACAGATACAATAGTGTCTTGAGGCAAATTTTTTGTCCTTCATCAGAGTGGACATAAAGAAATTCAGATTACTAGCAAGATCAAGAAGCATTCGCCAAGCCACAGAGAGTTGAGAATTTGGAAGCCACACTTTTATTCAAATCAAATAATCTTAGGCTGGGTTTCATGGGAGAATACTCAAATTAGGTATTCTTGCTCAAATGATTTACTGAGAAAGAGGTCAGGAAATTGAGAGTGACATAAGCAACATGGTGTTGGGGGGAAAAATGATAAACAAGTATGTAGTCTCAGTCACAGAGTAGCTTCAGTATGATCCAAAGCTCTGAAGTATGAACTACTCCAGAGTTGATATCATTTTTAGGACAAAGAGCTGGTCTTCTGAGTCATTGGCCTTTGATGCTGGTTGAGTAGAGGGGAGCCTTAGCCTGTCTATTGAGGTGGCTTCTGGCTGAGTGAGGGCAACTCTCTTAGAAAGAAGAAGATGTGAGTGTTTATCACCCAACATCCACAGTAGCTGAGAGATGGGTGCACCCTGGAGATCTATACAAAGCACCAACAGAATCCTCTATTCAAGGCTAGAATGGGGGTTCTCACCTATGCCAATATTGACATTTAGGGTCAGGAAGTTCTTTGCTGTGCAGAACCCATTATGTGCATTGTAGTATGTTTAGTAGCTTCCTGGTCTGTACCCACTAGACACCAGTAGCACCCCCGCCCCAATCATAACACCCAAAATGTCTCTAAATATTGTCAAATGTCCGTTGGGGCCAAAATCACCCCAATCTCACACTCATCGAGAACAACTGAGCTAGTGCAAGAAACCAAGGCGAGGATCAGTTAAGTAACTTTATTATTTTGCATCAAGAATAGTGTGACACAGAAGAGCCACTCGTCCAAGATTTTTGAACAATAATCTAAACTGTGAGGTAAAGAAAAGAGATTCTAAAAGAAAGAATTCACAGTTGACTCTCCAGTAAGTAGTTCTACAACAATTTCACTCTGACAGAGTACAAAATTATGCACTTATTATTTTGAATGCTAAGATAAATGCTTCTAACTCAATGTTACACATTTCTCCCTAAACATTTTAGTGTTTTTTCAAGTCATGTTGCACCTGTCACCATGGGGCTTTCTGAATGACAATTATTACAAGCTCTTATTCTTGAAACTGGGAAACAAAAAGAAATTCATTGTCAGAAATGGCTCAGAGCAGATCAGGAGAGACAGCACATGAGCAGAACTAAGCAAAGAAATTCGGGTAGAGCAAACAAAACTTAAAGCAGAGCATCAGTATATGAAAAAGGAGAGAGATGGTACCCATCATATTGACTCAAGTGGAGACTGAGAAGCAACTCTAAGGTATTTCTGTGATCAGGGTCTCAGCAGGACAAGTGTCAAGCTGAACTCTAGCAGCAGGTATCTGAACTGGTCATGAGGGTCTTAGGTTCAGTGATGTGATGCCCTGCCAACCTGTCTACTTCTTTTTGTTTTCTTCTTTTTTTCTTTTAAATTTTATTTTACGGCCGGGCTTGGTGGCTCAGCCTGTAATCCCAGTGCTTTGGGAGGCCGAGGTGAGTGGATTGCCTGAGCCCATGGGTTTGAGAGCCGCCTGGGCAACTTGGCGAGAACTCATCTCTACAATAAATCAAAAATTAGCCGGGCGTGGTAGTGCACACGTGTAGTTCCAGCTACTTGGAAGGCTGAGGCGGAAGGATCACCAGATCCCAGCAGGTCGAGGCTGCCACTGCACTCCAGTGGGTGACAGTGAAACTCTAACTCAAAAAAAAATTTATTTCATTTTATTGTGTTTTGAAGTTGTGGAGTATAAATCAGGATTGTGTACATAGGTGGTTTAGGTACAGTTGAAATTTTTGGCCCCCCTTTGAACCTCAGTTTTCCTCGATTAGGGTTAAGTACCTTTACTGATGCTATGTGCTCCCTTTTCCCTGGAAGTGTCCTGCTACTGCTAATCCCTTTTTTGTAGTATTATGATAGGTGTTCAGGGTCCACTTATGAGTGAGAACATGTGATACTCTGTTTTTTGTTTCTGTGATAGATCACTGAGTAATACTTCAAATTCACCCAAATTGCTGCGAAGTCCATAATTTTGTCCTTTTTTATGGATGGGTAATATTCCATCATATATATGTACCACATTTTTTAAATCCAGTCCAGATTCAATGGGCAGCACGATTGGTCCCATGCTTTTAGTATCGTGAATAGTGCTGCAATAAACATGCGTGCACAAGTATCTTTTTTGTAGAATGATTTGAGTTCTTCTGTGTATATTCCCAGAAGAGGGATGGCTGGGTCATATAGAAGGTCAATTTCTAGTTCTTTTAGAAATTGCCACACTGTTTTCCATAGAGGTTGAATTAGTCTGCACTCCCACCAACATTGTGGCAGCGCTCCCTTTTATCTGCATCCTCGCCAGCATCTGTTTTTTTGTCTTATTAATGATGGCCATTCTTACTGGAGTTAGGTGGTATCTCAATGTAATTTTGATTTGCACTTCTCTGATGATTAGTGAGGCTCGGTATTTTTTTCATGTATCTGTTGGCTGCTTGTATATCTTCTTTTGAGAAGTGTATATTCATGCATTTTGCCCATTTTTTAATGAGGCAGTCTACATCTTGAATACATATGTATCTCTTCCTTTAAGCTCTGTTGAGTTTTTGTCTTCACTATACATGCTTGCCCCGCTCTTCTCATAGGCAAAAACGAGGTCCCTTCCTACTTTTCTTCCATCGCATCCAAGGCATAGCCCTGTTAGTGTATCTGCTACATTGTTTTTTTGTGGTTTTTTTTGTTTGTTTGTTTTTTTACCGTTGGTTTGTTTGCCATCCTTCTAAATGGAGTGGCATGCTTCTTAGGACAGAGTGGTTTGTTTATCTTTATGACTTAAACATCGAGAACATTTATGCATTATTCATTTGACAAACCTTTGCACAGTACTTGCAATGAATCAAATACTATGTTATGAACAAGATATCTTCTGTCTCAATCCTGATATTTTTTTATCTCCTATAATAAGGGGAAAAGATGCTGTCCCAATCCATTCCCCAAGAAGGAAGTATTACTTCTCATTTTGAAAAGTACAAGTCACCTTTTCTCTATGCTCCTGTGATGAGCTCTAGTTGCCACTCTTCCTCCCAGAAGGAGCTGCACCATGATGGATTCAATGCCTCATAAGGTTGGTATGTCCTGGGCACTGCCTGTAATTCAAGTCAAAATACAGAGGGATAAGCCCAGAGCTGAGAATCCTTTCTTCAACTCATTAGTATTATATGTATAATGCATGACTCTTAATGACCCACTTACGTGGAATTCCATCAGCAAAATATTGTGTTTGATATATTTCTACTGGATTGCCTGATATTTATCACTAGTTGGTAAGAACTGAAGTAAATCAGATCCACCACTTTTTCAGATTTTTCTATTTCTAAAATCTAATATGTAATTTCAGTGATATTGGAAAAGAAAATGATTTTGGTCCGGAGGAACTCAAATCATCTACAAAAAAGTTATCTGCATACACATGTTTATTGCAGCACTATTCACAATAGCAAAAACATGGACCCAACCGTGCTGCCCACTGAAACTGGACTGGGTTAAAATAATGTGGTACGTATACACAATGGAATATTATGCAGCCAGAAAGAAAGACAACCATATAGACTTCGCAGCAACTTCGATGAATTTAGAGTCTGTTATACTCAGTGATCTGCCACAGAAACAAAGAACAGACTACCACAGGTTCTCACTTGTAAGTGGACCCTGAACATTTCCCATAATACTATAAAAAAGAGATTGGCAGTAGCGGGATACTGCTGGGGTGGAGGGGCTCACAACATTAATAAGGGTACCTGATCTCAAACCAGGCAAAGTGGGGACCAAAGGGAACCACAAACTTCACCTGTACGATGACCACTTGTATCCCTAGTTCTGAATTGTACCCCACATCTTTAAAAAAAAAAAAAGAAAAGGATTGTGTGTTATATTGGAGGAGTCAAATGAATCCTGATGTTTCAATAGTTATTTTTATTTATTCATATCACAAGTATTGGAAATATACAACAAACTCCAAGAAAGAAACCATATTTAGAATCCACTTTTATTTAGAGACATTAATTAGTTCTTTTAATAGCCTGGTTTTCCCCTACCTAATATCATCCAGAACACTTGTGAAATATGTTGGTATTTATAGTTATAATACACCTGTACTTTCAGTCACATAAATTCCCAGATGACATCATAGTAATACTATATCAAAGTAAGAAATGTTTTATAAACTTGTTATATTTCTATTGTGTTAATATGTATACTTATATGTATGCATTTCTACTATTCCTTTAGTAGCTCTCCTACAGGAGCCAGCATAGCTGATCCAGCATTTAAGACATTATTTAGAAGCATTCACAGCAGCATGTCTGGAAACATAATAATATGATGAGTTTTGTCAGCTATATGCTGTGGGAAACACAGAGCATAAGAGGCCAGAGGCAAATATCCACCATAGCTGAAGGTAGAAAGGTAATCTTCCTGTTATATCATATGCCTCTATCATCCTACTTATAAAAGCAATATATTTCTAGATAAAACACAGAACCCAAAGATATATTATTTTTTCCTGAGTTAAGATTCAAATCATCCACCCACACTTTAAAGTTGTACTCAAATATACAGTCAGACAGACATCAACATGCAGGAATCTTGAGGCGTTAGAAAGAATATGTATGAATGTGCCAAAAAATATGTGTTTGGCTACATAATTAAAAGAAGAAGGTTACTTCTATAATTTAGGTGGCAAGGTACACATTTAAAAATATTGTAATTATATTTTTCCAAAGTCTAAAATAATAGTGCAATGAGCTGGAAGAAGAAGGCTCACTAGAGTTTGAGTCATTATAACTATTCTCCAAAACCACAGCCCTGTATGAATCTCTTTGAGTATAATAGTTTTATAGAATAGATCAAAGCAACTTAACAGCATTGTGTATAAAATCATAGCTTTCCCTCCTTTGATGACAGTATGGTAAATGTGGATATGTATATATATTTACATGAATACATGCTCTTTGCAAAAAAAAAAAAAAAACTTAGAAAAAAATCTCTTCCTTAGGTCATGTTGAGTTCCAATTATTTGGGTCCATGGTTCCCACTTATTAGAGACCTCACAGTTCCACTTCTATTCCTTGTGAAATCAATTTTCTATTCTTTCATTTAGAAATTGTCAAACTGTCTTTGATTCTTCTCTCTTCTTCATTCCCTAGGTTTCTGTTCATTCCTAGCACAGTTCTTTGCACATAGTAAGCATTAACAATTATTTCTTCAAATTATTTACTATGAACACATTTTTTACTTCCAAAAATCCTCCTAGCCTTCCCATTTTTCCTTATTTCTTGCCCATTCTATCCCTAGCCATTTCCCACCCATTCTATCCTAGTCATTTCATCTCGGTGTCTCCTTAAGCACATTCTCTCACCCTATAGAGAGCTAGGGGCCACATTAATATTCCTAAAATATTACTTTCATTGTCAATCACTTTCAAAATCTCCAATGGCCACCAACTGTTTACTTTCAATTCTTAGTGTCTTTTTGAATAGTGAATACTCTAACATGAGCACATCACCCTATTTATCAATACACTTCTTTGTACCACTAAGTTGCCTATTTTCACCATGACTCTAAGGTCCAGGTTTAACCACATCTCTGAATTTTTTCTGATGGAATTTCTTGGTCCATAGGCTCTCCTTTTTTCTTTAGTTATCCAAATTAATACTTCAATTTCCAACTCAAGCCTACTTATTCATTAAACTTTCCTATTTTCTATGTGAATACATTAAGCAACTTTTTTTTTCTGAACAATCAGTCTTTACTAGATACATTCATTGTCTAATAGTATATTATTCTGACTTCTCTTCTAATTAGTTAACATAATGCTTTATTGATCTGGTCTACCCAATTTGATAGTCAAATTAGGAACAAAGTTTTTTAATCACGATTTCTAACACCAAAATCATGAATAATAAGCATATGAAAAATTATTAACACTTTTATCAATGCTGTAAACTGATTTTTATGTGCAAAGTTAAAACATCAGAGAAAACAATTGAAAATGAAGTAAAAAAAATTTCCTTACAGGAAGTCAATGTGAATGATAAAACTCTCACATAAGTTACAGAAAAAGTAGGTGCATTTAGTTCCAAATAATATAAATTTAAAAACTCTATAAAGAAATTTAGAAAGTGCTTCAATGCTATTCACATTTTTGTTCTTACAGTCACCAATTACTCTAGTAAGGCTATGTAAGTTGTAATAAAATGAGAATCCTAAATATTCTTTCTTACTAATACTGAGAAAGAATATGACTATGTTCTACAAGAAAATAAGCCAATAATTATGAAAATTTAAGTTTCAAGATAAGGTAGTTTTTAAATGTGATATGTATGTACTTAGCCATTTAAATTTAGATGAATACATTTTGTTATATATAACTGACATTTTCATTAAGGATTTTTTTCTTCATCCTCCAAATCCTGACTGCTTAGCATTGCACATAAGAACCACTCAGCAATTATGTCTTCAAATTACACGTTATAAGCACATTCTGCCTCCAAATGTCCTAATTTTGTTCTCATAGTCCACTAGTCTTCTGAGCCTAGCAACCTGTTTTATAATATTATGGACAACAATAATGAGCACTTGTTTAATAAACATATTCACCCTAAGTGATTTCCTGGTTTTGTGTCAGTTGTTTGGGTAAAGGTGATGGGATGAAACGGACCAATAGTCAGCATATCAGTATCATTTAAAAATGGTAACTCCCAGAAGTTACCCTACATTGCTTGAAAAGGGGAGGGATCCCAGGTTCTGAAAATTCCCCACTGCCTTCCCAGAAAACCCATATTTCACCCTTTGCTTAGCATATAATCAAAAGATGGCTATAAGAATAAAATCTTAGCTATGTACAGCTTTCTACAGACCCGCCCAGGCTGCTGCTTGGACTGTAAAGTAGCCTGCTCTTTTATTTCAATAAACTTGTTCTCATTTTTCAGCTGAAACCCCAGTGATGAACAAGGGCTGCTCTGCCTAGAGAGTAGTCTTCTTTCTGTAATTCTTTTCTTTTATTAAGCTTGCTTTTGCTTTGCCTTGTTGCCTTGTGTTTGAATTCTTTCCTTTGTGAAGCTAAGAACATATTTGGCCTCTTTGGTGGGATCCCGACTTTGAGGAACCCTAGCCTGTATCACATTGGGTAACAGTCCTTTATCAGATATATGTTTTACAAATATTTTTTCCCGGTCTGTGGTTGTCTTTTCATTCTCTTACAGCATCTTTCACAAAACAGAAATTTTTAATTTTAACAAACTTCAACTTATTATTTTTTTGAAAGATTATCCTTTTGTTGCTGAATTAAAAAACTCATGATAAAACCAAAGTAACCTAGATTTTACTTTATGTTATTTTTCAGAAGTGTTATAGTTTTGCATTTTATATTTAGGTCCTGTGATCCCTTTCAAATTAATTTTTGTGAAAAATGTAAACTTTGAGTGTGTGTGTGTGTGTGTGTGTGTGTGTGTGTGTGTGTGTGTGTGTGTGCATTTGCAGATAGATGTCCAACTGGTCTGGTACCATTTACTGAAAAGATGATCCTTTCTCCATTCAATTGCCTTTGCTCTTTTGTCAAAGACCAGTTGCATATATTTGTACAGGTCTATTTTGGGGATCTCTATCCTGTTGTATTGGTCTGTTTATCTATTCTTTAGCCAATATCACACTATGCTGACTACTACTACTTTAAAGTAAGTCATTAAGTCAGGAAATACCAGTCCTCCGACTTTGTCCTCCTTCTTTAGTCTTGAGTTAGTTATTCTGGTTCTTTTGCCTCTTTACAAAAGCTTTATAATTAATTTGTTGATATCCACAGACTAACTTGCTGAGAATTTGATCACTTAGTATCTATAGATCAAACTGAGAGAAATTGACAATACTGAATGTTCTCACTCATGAACATGAAATATTTCCCCATTTAAATAGATCTTGTTTGATTAGTATCATCAGAGTTTTATAGTATTCCTTACTTAGAACTTGTACACATGCTATTAAATTTATATCTAAGCACTTCATTATTTGGAGGCTAATGTAGTGTGTTTTTAATTTCAAATGCCAATTGTTTCTTGCTAGTGCATAGGAAAGTTACAAATGCTTGCATATTTTCCATACCTCGTATCCTGTAACCTAGCTGCAATCACTAGGTGTTTGTTGTTGTTGGTTACTTGACATTTTTACGTAAACAGTGATATCTCCTGTAAACAATAACAATTTCATTTCTTACTTCCCAGGATAAAAGGGGGGGACATCAAAAACTGGAATTTATTAAAAATAATTGTGTATTTATTCTTTTTGTAAACTTTACTCACCTTCAAAGCACTCTTTTTTTGATGTAATACACCCATCAAGAAGCTTTTTCTACTACTCAAAACAGTTTTTGAACTCGTCAATTTTGATGCCTTTTAGTGCTTCTGTCACTTTTTTTTTTTTTTTTTTTTAGTTGGAGTCCCACTCTGTCACCCAGACTGGAGTGCAGTGGCCGCTCCCGGCCACCGCAGCCTCAACCTGCTGGGCTCCGGTGATCCTTCTGCCTCAGCCTTCCAAGTAGCTGGAACTACAGGCGCGCGCTACCACGCCCGGCTAATTTTTTTATTTTTACTGTAGAAATGAAGTCTCGCCAAGTTGCCCAGGCGGGTCTCAACCCGCGGACTCAGGCAATCCACTCACCTCGGCCTCCCAAAGGCACGGGATTACAGGCTGAGCCACCAAGCCCGGCTTCTGCCACTTTTTATTTCACCTCTTTAACACTGACAAAATGTTTCTCTTTGAAAACTTTTTACATCAGGGAAACAAAACAAAGTCAGTCTGGGCAAGGTCAGGTGAATAAGGTCGATGAGACATGGGAGTCAAGCCGTTTTTGGTCAAAAACTACTGCTACTCAGTGCTATGTGGCAGGTGTGTTGTCATGACAGAGCAAGTCACCTGTTAACTACAATTTGAAAAGTTTCTTCCAAAAATCGTGAGGCAACCTTCTCAAAACCGTCAGACAAAAACTTTGGTTGACTGTTTGATCTGCAGGAACAAATTTCAAGTGTGCTACAAGGGACCCACTCTCCAAAAGATAATTCTCAGTTTTTTGGGACCCCTTTTGTATTACATTTCAATTTATCTTTCCATTTTCTTTTAGACACTTAGTTTTTTTGTGTGTGTCTTCTTTCTTTTATTAATAACATTACCATAAACATCTTTATTTATATAGCACACATTTCACATTTGGATTAGTTCCTAGAATAACTTCTTGAGGTTGCAATAGCTATTTCAAAGGCATAAAAATATTCTCTTCCCACCGGGAATGAGTTAGCATACTAAGAATAAACCGATTCCTTTCCAAAACGTCAATAACAATTTATACAACCTCTATATTTTAGACTTCTTTTTTCTGTGAATTTGAGAGTTAAAAATGGAGCTGGATATCTTTCCAATTAATTTTCTTCTGCTGTTTCAAAATATGTTTAGCAAGATACTGGAGCTTATTTTACTTTGATGTATCTTTGAACCACAATAAATGGAACCACAGCATTAACAGACAGGAGTACCTATGTAGAAGAACCCAGTCACTGCATCTCTACTACCTGGGTTCAAATTTGAGCTCAGTCACATATCAGTATGCAATCTCAGGAAAGTTATTCTGCTTGTCTTGGTATTAAAGGCCATTTTATATGTACCAAAGACACTGTGGTAACTTCAGTAGGGGCCTATTTAAAGGAGACACTCCTTTTAAAGGAGATCCTGAAAAAAATAGAGCAAACAAAATGGCGAGGTTTTGAGAAATATGTCTCAAGGAACAGTGGAGTGAAGCAGCATATTTAGTCCAGAGAAAAGATAACATGTTGGGGAAGTGATTGCTGACTTTAAATATGTGAGGATCTGCCGTGAGGAAGAGGGAGTTGATAGAATTCCATTTCATGATAGAGAAGAGAATAGATGGAAATTACAAGGAGGCATATTTTTGGCTTTATAGAAGGATAACCTTTCTAATAATTACATCTTTTTGGTGAAAAACCTGGCTTCCACCTGGAGTAGCAAGCTTTCAGTCATTGGCAGATTTCTAGCAGTAGCTGTCAAGTGACCACTTATTCTAGGTGGCAAAAGTTATATGCTGGAGTCTAGACAGGAAGGCAGGGGATAGGGAACTGGAATTTTGGGTACCTTTCAAAAATAACAGGGCTAAGCTTCATCGAAACAACTTGGAAACACTGCTTGAGATCTTAGATAAGGCACTGGCATGAGCAAGGTAGATATCTCTCTAGGTTGGGACTGGAAAATTACTGTGAAATAGGGTCTAGAGATTAATTCATTAATGAAAAGGAAAAGAAAAGAGAACATTTTAGGGAAATTTTGAGTAATTCACCAATGAAATCATTGAAATCATTGTTAAGAACTGATTCTTAAATAATAATTCCTGTAAATAAATCTGCAATTATTTCTCTATGCTATGATTCTGTTTTTAAGTTCTTAAAATAGTTTTATTTTCTCTGTAGAAGTGGATGTGCTATTGGCCTCATATTAAAATTAGACTTTCTTTTATTGTTATTTTATTTTAATGTGTGGGGTACAATTCAGGATTAAGTATGTAAGTGGTCAATGTACAGGTAAAGTTTGGACCTCCTGTTGGTCCTCATTTCATCTGGTTTAGGATAAGGTACCCTTGGTGATGTTATGTGCCCCCCCTTCCTTGGCAATTTCCTGCTACTGCCAGTCCCTTTCTTGTAGTATTATGATAAATGTTCAGGATCCACTTATGAATGAGAGCATGTCATTATTTTTTTCTGTGATAGACACTGAGTATATGATAGACTCTATATCCATCCAAGATTTTCATTCTTCATTTATGTTTTATTCATTAGATTACTCTGCTTTATAGAACTTCATCCATGTTAGAAGTGGAAAAGAGAGAGCTTTCTGCTTCAGAGGGACTTTTGTTAAATGCCACTTTGCATCTCCCAAGCACATTGTGGCTACTTCAGGGGTGGCTTATTAATGAGTCAAAAATGGGGTTGCTGTAAGAAGCCTACAAAAATCAACCTATAAATTTTTTTAAATTAATATAAATTTTGGTAAGAGAAGCGTTTTTACTGCCCTTATTTGTTCTTTGCTTAGTTTTCCTGTGTTCCCCTGAGCAGTGATCTCTCATTTAAATTGTGTTTAAATTCTATGTCATTCTGTG
Source organism: Cephalopachus bancanus (assembly GCA_027257055.1). Classification (NCBI taxonomy): domain Eukaryota; kingdom Metazoa; phylum Chordata; class Mammalia; order Primates; family Tarsiidae; genus Cephalopachus; species Cephalopachus bancanus. The sequence goes on from JAPVLO010000257.1 coordinate 2,245,427, forward strand.
TTTTGTTTGAAAACCTACAGGTGGCAAATCAACATATATTAATGCCCCAGGATAATTGACTTCAAAAGGATATTAACAAGTAGCACAACTAAACATTTGGAAAAGTTAAACTATTTTTTAAAGACTATTTTTTAAAGTGTGCCAAGTCAAGGCTTTTGTGCTGAACCTCAGGCCACACCGAGCATTTATTGCTGGCTCTGCTCAGTTCTCTGCAGTCACAATGACCTGGCCTCTCTTCCTTCCCTCCTCTATTTACAACTTTCCTCAACAAGAAGAGTTTTCACATGGTGTGAATTGAATAGGTTCCCAACCCTGTACATACTGTAATCACCACTACCAAAGCCTGTCAGAAGATGAGGCTACCAAAGACCATGTTTTTTTTTTCTCTCTGCAATGCCAAGTTGTCTTTTCTCTGTATAAGAAAAGAGTACCAAGGATTTGCCAAATATCCTTGAAAGTAAAAAATTGGCATATTTCAAGATATAAAAGGTAGAAGAACAGACCAGTAGCAAAGTGGCAGATCACTTTAATTCTATTTCCTTTCATTTAATTTTATTTAATCTAATGTTTATTCTAATTTTGTCCATAATTATGCAAACTTAAAAAAATTGAACCTTGAGATATCTCTATTTTCTCAAATATAAAATGCTAATGTTGATATGCATCCTGTTACAATGAGCGGTAGATGTGTTGGGCTTCCTGGAAAGTAAAACCTCTTTTCTCAAGGTGAGAGATTCCCACAGTACGATTATTATTAGTAAAGAATGACACTCTACACGATGAGAACTAAAAGGTCAGATTCTCACTGCTCACTTCTCCCATGTTCTTGGCAACCAAGGAATGGGCCTATGACTTCAGCTTGGTTATCCAAGCTTGCCTAGACCTTTGAATTCACAGTGACAGAGAAGAATTCTTCTGGTGAGTGGTTGCAGTAACATCCTGGTCCAAGAGCAGCAGAGACAGTGGTTTCGGGTCTGCTAACACATACTGAGTACTGGTCAGAGGGAGATGTCCCCTGCGGGGCCTGGTGTCTAGCAGTAGCTGCAGTGCTGCCCCCTCTAGACTATTACCAAGCATGACCTTTGATCGTATTGTTTTTGGCTTTGGGTTCATGTTCACTTGTTTTGATCCTTATGCTCAGTCTTCCCAGAGTCTGAGTCTTTCTAAGAATTATGAGAGTGACCCCATAACTTTTTTTTTCTTTCTTTCTTAATTCAGCCAAAGTCAGTTTCTGGTGATGTGAAATTCTGCTGAGTTATTCCAAGAGAAAATGCTTGTGAAAAGATAAAATGTGGGTGTAATTTAATGTAAAGAGTATTTATTAGCCGGGCTCAGTGGCTCAGCCTGTAATCCCGCGCTTGGGAGGCTGAAGTCAGTGGATTGCCTGAGCCCACGGGTTCAAGACCCGCCTGGGCAACATGGTGAGATCTCATCTATACAATAAAATCAAAAAATTAGCCGAGCATGGTAGAGTGTGCCTGTAGTTCCAGCTACTTGGAAGGCTGAGGCGGAAGGATCGCCGGAGCCCAGCAGGTCAAGGCTACGGTGGCCGGGAGCGGCCACTGCACTCCAGTCTGGGCAACAGAGTGAGACTCCAACTCAAAAAAAAAAAAAAGAAAGAAGGAAGGAAGGAAGGAAGGAAGGAAGGAAGGAAGGAAGGAAGGAAGGAAGGAAGGAAGGGGAAAAGGAAGGGAGAGAGAGTAGGAAAAGAAGGAGGGAGGGAGGAAGGAAAGGGAAGGGAAGGAAGGAAAGGAAGGAGGGAGGGAGGGAAAGAGGGAAGGAGGGAGGAGAATGGAAGAAAAAGCACACAGCTTGTATTAACTTGCACAGATAACAAAGATTCCATGAAAAAGGAAGCATTTGGCATTGTCTTAAAGGCTTGAGAATAGAGAAACAGCCTGCAGTTAGTCACGAATCTCTTTTCCTCTCCAACTTCATTCCAGGTCTTAACCTCCTTCTTTTGTGGCCTCACATGCAAAATGTGGATGTTACAATAAATGATCTAGAAGGCTTTCACAGTTTTAAAATTTCTGATTGATTTCCAAGAACATAGCAGGAAGAAGCAGCAGAGTAAACTAAAAAGTAGGGAGAAAACATGAGATGAACAAAACTCTAAAAACAAGACAGCAGGCGCAGTCACAAAACAGTGTGTAGTTTAGTATGGAATATGATGATGAAGAGAACACATTTCATTTGATAGCCAACAGGAAGTCAGAAAAGATTATATCAAAATGCTATGATAAAAGATGGGCTTTTATTGTATCTAGAGCAATCTGCAGGGTAGCAGATATAACAGTAATGAGGCTTGACTTTGAAGAAACCAGGATGAAAAATAATAGTGAACTGAGCTAGCATGACAGCAGACAGGAGTGGAAAGAGAAAACAGTTGTCAGAGACATTGTGAAGACAGGATGATGATGCACTGGAGAGAGAGATGGAAGTTGTGGTCAAGATAACTTGTGGGTCAAGCATGCAGAATGTGAGGGGTTATTTCTCTTGAGGGAGATTGATTTTCTACAGTATAAAAAATAAAGCATAGTCTTAATCAAAGATGAAGCAACTAAAAAGACTGGAAATATAGATGAGAGACGAAAACTAATAGAACAATTGACAGATATAATTCATAAATCTTTTATTTATTAGAATTATAATCAAACATTCCAACCTTTTATTAAGATAAGAAGAAATAATTTCAGAAAATCAGATAAGGAGAACCAAAGAGAAAGTAAGAGTTTGCCATCTTTATTTGGTAAATATTATATATATGTACACTATATATGTATATATTATATATGTGCATGTATGTATATATAGAGAGAGAGAGAAAGAGGTGTTTGAAAATAATGACTATTTCTCTTCATTTCTACCTTTGTGTATACCTGTACATAATACGTATACATTTTGTATTTGTATATAAATTAACACCTCCTCAATTACATTTTTAGAGATGAATACAGTGATTTGTTTTGAGTTCTAAGCAAGCAAATAGGAAAGCCAGTTTCAAAACAGCTTTTCTGGCTTCTAGCCCAATATTCTTTCTTCTTACCAATATAGACACTCTTCTGAACATAGCTTTGTCTGGAAAGTCTAGGTGTTTATGGAACCATGTGCATCACTCAATAATAATCCATCTTGCAAATTCACCTATCTTTACAATGAGTTTGATTTAGTTTTATACTGCTGACTTTTTATTTCATTTTATTTTTGGCTAAAAACTTCCTTAGAGATGTTGTATTTAAGCTGCCCATGTCAAGAAATACAAATTTATGTCTGTATATTTTGGGAAGGAACAATTGATCCATCGGCAAGGGGCATGACTTTGAGTTCTGCATTTTCTGACCTAGTAGCAGTGATACATTTTTGATTGCCAGTCTTTCTGGCAAGAATGAGACCTAGAGCCTATGGCCAAAGAACATGAGGAGGCAAAATGGCAGGTCATCCATACATGTGATCTTATGGCACCAGTATATTAGAAATAAAAGAGAATTTGTCCACAAAAACTGATTTTACAGCTATGACTGTTTGCCCTCAGCCCTCAGTGCTGCTCTAAAGTCAGTCAAATTAGTGTTCAAAGGCAAGCCATAATTTTGAAGCTATTGAAGAATAACAGTCTGTTAAGAACTAGTAAAAATGCTTCACATGAAACTTTACTCACTCATCTGGAAGTATTATTAAAGTACCAATGAACCAGTCTCCTCCACTAGAATCTTATGATCCAGTAGAAAAATGGCATAAACTCTATAATGAAAGCGATAATTTTCAAAATTTAACTAGATGTCTGTTTAGCTTCAGTCTGCCCTCTAGTCCCAGAGCTTCTATCGAATTTCCACCTGAACATCTTGCCTAAATCTTAAAATTATCACATTACTTCCTTTAATATAGGAAACAAGTTTTCTGATACTTAACTTTAGGCCAGAAATCATTTCAGTTTTAATGATCAATAATTTTAACTTCAAAATTGATATGAGGAGACATTTTTGTGTGATTTTCAAACTGTAAACACATTTAAGACTATATATTAAAGCATACATTGCCCATATTATGTAAAGTGAGTGTTAAAAGACTTATGAAAGTAAGACAGATGAGTTAAACTCAGGGTTGTTTTTTTTTAAGTACACACTTGCTAACTTATTTTATCCCTTATGATATCAAGAATTTTCACCATGAAATAATTTTTTATTGCTAATTTAAGCATAGAGATTTTTTAACATCGAGCTATAATACTAAATAAAGATAATCATCATTAATAATATTTATTTGCTCTCAGATAAAAATGTATTATTTCACTGTTTTATCAATGATCATCAATGCAAAATATATTTAGGCAAATAATAGTATGTGTTACCTTCTATCTGATTTATAGAAACAAATAACTGAGACATCTACCAAAAAAATTTCTAAAGAATCATTTCATCACTTCAGTCAAGGCAGACTAAATTAAAAAGTCAAAAAAAAGATGATCGTTTATTGATTTCCTTAGGCTACTCAAAAAATACATGTGGTCTGCTGTTTTTTTTTAACCATGAAACAAAATATTGAACTCTGCCTTTCAGGCATATTACCATACTTCAAATGCTGATCTTATCATTGCTTGCAAGGCAAACAGAGTTGGACTTTAAAAGAAAGAAAGGAAAAGCCTGGAGCCACTAAGAATCACCAGGGGTCAGGTTGTTAGTCTGGTTCTGGTCAGAATTTACCCAGGGTCACAAGGCCTGAGTAAGGGCCACTTTGATTCCAGTTGACGTTTTTTGCACTAAGAACATATAACCAGAATTTAAAATAAACAGACCTTACTTTGAAACTGATTTTCTATTTCATTTGTCATCTTCCTATCTGTTTTACTTGTCAACAGGAAATAGAATTTCCCCTCAGGTCTCAGCAATTTGAATTCTGTGTGCAAGAATAAATAATCATAATAAATTACAAAATAGTAATGCAAACCAAATCAGAGATTGACAAAGAGTTGGACTGGGATTTTCTCATGTATTCAAAGTATGGGCCACATCCCTTCTACATTCCTGAAGGCTCATTTTATAATAAATTGTGAAATGTATCCAACAATTGTTAAGTGGGTGTTAGAAGCTCCCCAAACAGTGCAGAGCACACAGAAAAATCTCAATTAATATTCAATTAACTAAATGTTACTTGTTTGTTTGCTTGCTTGCTTGGATGAGTAGCTCTTAAATTGATCCCTTGCTTCTTTTTGAAAGATTTCAAAACTTTCTATCTTTAACTCCCAGAGATAGAAATGTCCAGTGGGCTTCCTGGAGCAGAATCTATATCTCCCAGCCATACTTAAGTACAGAGTTTGTGCTGTAGTCTGGAAAATAGCTGTGACTGTGTCAGGTGGCAATCAAACTTCCAGGCTGGAGAATCTCAAGCTAAAACAACAAAGCATTAAAAGAATAGGCATTTTTACTGAGATAACCCACATACTCTTCTTCCATCTTCAAATTAGACTGAACTTTAAAAGGGCCTGCACAGTTTCTTACATTTCTCTTTTCCAAATTCAAAATATCTTTGAGCAGAAAAAGGGCTCAAAGACATGACTCTTACTCCCATTATATATTCCTGTAAATAATCAGATTTGTATTATTGGAGAAAAAAAGAACATTACCCCCAATAAAAAACATTTTGACCATGATTAGCAAGACTACTCATGGAACCAGTCTGAAACTGATTGGGTTTTAGTGATGAGGGGTCTTTGGGGAGAAGGGGAATTGGGGGAGTGATAGAAAACTTTCTAGAAAGGGAAACGACACACTACTGAAACCAGACAAACACAAGGGGGCAGGAAGAGCCCAAGCTCTGCCTTAGAAAACTGCTGACTGAAATGGGATCCAAACTATTTAGTTTGCCCTCCAGATATTTATCAATTCTCTGGGCATGCGAAGAAACGTGATGCTGACAAGCGGGTTTCGTTTGTGCTTTGTCTAATTACGACGAAGAGAACAGGAACGTCCCTAATGACAGTTACCCTAACAGCGCCGGCTTTGGGAGAGCCTGGGGCTACATTCCCTAGAATTTACTCTTTGGTGCAAGAGTAGCGATTCTGATCAGGCTGCATTTCTCACGCATTCCAAATCCCACCCCCTTTTCCCCCCTTTTACTCTGTGAACTTTGGTTGCAAAGGAGGGGCTTGTGAAAAACTCACCAATCCGAGGACCCATTGCAATTTACGAGGAGAAGGCAAAGGGGGAGAGGGGAAAGGGAGGACATGGGGTGTGCAACCTGCTCTAACTTCGGCTTTTCATTGCTGCGGTTCTTTTGCAAATATGCCCCCAGAGTTTGTTCGCCAATTGCTCTGGGTTTTGCTTCAAACTCAAGCTGCACTACGCCCAACAGCTCGCGGGTTTGCAAGTTTCCCTGAGAAACGGCCATGCCCTTGCGCAGGATCTCGTTGAATGGGGCTGAGTACGGAGGGTAGGGGGGCATATAAAATGGGTACCCTTCGATGGCGGGCAGATGAAGTGAATTCAGCACAGCCTCACGTTCCGAGCCCTCTGTGGGAGTCTCAGGGTTTAGCACCCAGAGTGAGGCATGAATGAGCATGGATGGGCAGTCCCGGGCCACCTCTTCCCTCACTTCCAAGACAACCTGTCGCGCCTCTATCTCCTCCCCTCTCCGGTTTCCCCGCCTTGGCTTCTAAGAGCTGATTGGCAGAAATTACTGCCCAACCCTCAGCTCGCGCCTCCTCCCGGGACCAACGATTGGCTTCCTGGGAGGACTGGAGTAAGGGGGTGTAAGGGGAGGGATTTCCCTCAAAGCCCAGGGTCCGGGACCTGGGAAGCAAGGGGGGAGGAACTCAGTTCTCTGCGCGACTGAGTCGCGAGCGGCGGAGCGGGACGGGCCGGGAGGGCTTAGCCTCCTACGCTGCGGCTCCAGCCGGGACGGCGCCGCTCGACATTCCCATCCTTCTGGCCCAGCCCTGGCGACAGGAGGACCCCGCGGGCAGGGTGCGGAGTTCTCGGCACTTTCCGGAGGTGTCTCTTGTTGCCTGCCGGGGTCTTCCTTTGCACGCGTTAAGGCTGACCTGTCCGAGCGCCATCACCTGGACCATGCACGCAGCCGGGGTCCCAGGGTCGCCTCGCGCGGGGCAGGCGCCTCTACCAGCTTTCAGCCACTACCTCCGCCCTCACTCCGGCTACTGCTGCTGCTGCTTCTCCTGTCACTGGTAAGCCGCGTCCCGGCACAGCCCGCTGCTCCCGGCCGGGCATTGCTGTCCTCGGGTCTCGCGGGGGCTGCAGGAGTTCCTGCCGAGGAGGCCGTCGTGGTGGCAAACCGCGGACTCCGGGTACCATTCGGCCGTGAAGTCTGGCTGGATCCGCTGCACGACCTGGTGTTGCAGGTGCAGCCAGGGGACCGCTGCGCGGTGTCGGTGCTGGATAACGACGCGCTGGCTCAACGGCCCGGCCGCCTGAGTCCCAAGCGCTTCCCGTGCGACTTCGGCCCCGGGGAGGTGAGCTACTCGCACCTGGGCGCGCGCAGCCCGTCGCGGGATCGGGTCCGGCTGCAGCTGCGCTACGACGCGCCCGGAGGGGCGGTGGTACTGCCACTGGTGTTGGAGGTGGAGGTGGTCTTCACCCAGCTAGAGGTGGTGACTCGGAATCTGCCCCTGGTGGTGGAAGAACTCCTGGGGACCAGCAATGCCTTGGACGCGCGGAGCCTGGAGTTCGCCTATCAGCCCGAAACGGAGGAGTGCCGCGTGGGCATCCTGTCGGGCTTGGGCGCTCTGCCTCGCTATGGAGAACTCCTCCACTACCCCCAGGTCCCTGGAGGAGCCGGAGACGGAGGTGCCCCGGAGCCTCTCCTGATGGACTGCAAAGCTTTCCAGGAGCTAGGCGTGCGCTACCGCCACACAGCCCCCAGCCGCTCGCCGAACAGGGACTGGGTGCCCATGGTGGTAGAGCTGCGTTCGCGAGGCGCCCCTGTGGGCAGCCCAGCTTTAAAACGAGAGCACTTCCAGGTGCTGGTGAGGATCCGAGGAGGAGCCGAGAACACAGCGCCCAAGCCCAGTTTTGTGGCCATGATGATGATGGAGGTGGACCAGTTTGTACTGACTGCCCTGACCCCAGACATGCTGGCGGCTGAGGATGCTGAGTCCCCCCCTGACCTGCTGATCTTCAACCTCACCTCTGCCTTCCAGCCTGGCCAGGGCTACTTGGTGAGCACTGATGATCGCAGCCTGCCCCTCTCCTCCTTCACTCAGCGGGATCTGCGCCTCCTGAAGATTGCCTACCAGCCTCCCTCAGAAGACTCAGATCAGGAGCGTCTCTTTGAGCTGGAGCTGGAGGTAGTGGACCCAGAAGGAGCAGCCTCAGACCCTTTCGCCTTCATGGTCGTGGTGAAGCCCATGAACACGCTGGCTCCGGTGGTCACCCGAAACACTGGCCTTATTCTCTACGAAGGCCAGTCTCGACCCCTCACAGGCCCTGCAAGCAGTGGTCCACAAAACTTGCTCATCAGCGATGAGGATGACCTAGAAGCAGTGCGACTGGAGGTGGTAGCTGGGCTCCGGCATGGTCACCTTGTCATCCTGGGGGCTTCCAGCCGCAGCTCTGCTCCCAAGACATTTTCAGTGGCCGAGCTGATGGCTGGCCAGGTCATCTACCAGCATGATGACAAAGATGGCTCGCTGAGCGACAACCTGGTGCTCCGCATGGTGGATGGAGGAGGCAGGCACCAGGTACAGTTTCTGTTCCCCATCACTTTAGTGCCCGTGGACGACCAGCCTCCTGTCCTCAATGCCAACACAGGGCTGATGCTGGCAGAAGGAGAAACAGTGCCCATCCCACCTTTTGCTCTGAGTGCAACTGACATGGATTCAGATGACTCTCTGCTACTTTTTGTGCTTGAGTCACCCTTCTCCACTACAGGGCAACTGCTTCTCCGCCAAAGTCACCCTCCCCACGAGGAGCAGGAGTTTCTCAGGAGCCTTTGGAGAAAGCAGGGGGCATTCTATGAGCGAACAGTCACAGAGTGGCAGCAGCAGGACATAACCAGCGGGAGGCTGTTCTACAGGCACTCTGGGCCCCATAGTCCAGGGCCAGTCACGGACCAGTTCACGTTTAGAGTCCAAGATAACCATGACCCCCCTAATCAGTCCGGGCTACAGAGATTTGTGATACGTATCCATCCTGTGGATCGCCTCCCTCCAGAACTGGGCAGCGGCTGTCCCCTTCGCATGGTGGTGCAGGAATCCCAGCTGACACCACTGAGGAAGAAGTGGCTGCGCTACACTGATCTGGATACAGATGACCGAGAACTGCGTTACACAGTGACTCAGCCCCCCATGGACACAGATGAAAACCATTCACCAGCCCCACTGGGCACCTTGGTCCTGACAGACAACCCCTCCATTGTGGTAACCCATTTTACTCAAGCCCAAATCAACCACCATAAAATTGCTTACAGACCACCAGGTCAAGAGCTGGGTGTGGCCACTCGAGTGGCCCAGTTCCAGTTCCAGGTGGAAGACCGAGCTGGGAATGTGGCTCCAGGCACCTTCACCCTGTACTTGCAGCCCATGGACAACCAACCCCCCGAGATCCTCAACACCGGCTTCACTATTCAGGAAAAGGGTCACCACATCCTGAGTGAGACCGAGTTACACGTGAATGATGTAGACACTGATGCTGCCCACATCTCGTTCACTCTCACGCAAGCACCCAAACACGGCCACATGCGAGTGTCCGGACGGATACTGCAGGTGGGGGGGCTCTTCCACTTGGAGGACATAAAACAGGGCCAAGTTTCCTATACCCATTATGGGGATGAGTCCCTGACTGATAGCTGCTCCTTGGAGGTCAGCGACAGACACCATGTGGTGCCCATCACTCTCAGAGTGAATGTCCGAGTGAATGATGAGGCACCCATGCTGAGCCTTCCTACTGGCACTCTGGAATCCTATCTAGATGTCTTAGAAAATGGGGCTACTGAAGTCACAGCCAATGTTATTAAGGGAACTGATGAGGATACTGATGATCTGATGTTGATTTTCCTCTTGGAAGATCCACCCTTGTATGGGGAAATTTTGGTCAATGGAGCTCCAGCAGAGCAGTTTACCCAAAGGGACATCTTGGAGGGCTCTGTTGTCTATGCCCACACCAGTGGTGAAATTGGCCTGTTGCCCAAAGTGGACTCTTTTAACCTGAGTCTGTCAGATACGTCTCAAGAATGGAGAATCGGTGGCAATGCTATTCAAGGAGTTACTGTGTGGGTGACCATCCTCCCTGTTGACAACCAGGCTCCAGAAATTTCTGTGGGTGAGCAGTTTGTAGTAACAGAAGGTGGTAAAAGTGTTATAACCTCAATGCATGTAAGTGCTGAAGATACTGATTCCCTGAATGATGACATCTTGTGCACTATAGTTATTCAACCTACCTCAGGTTATGTTGAGAACATTTCCCCAGCACCAGGCTCTGAGAAATCAAGAGCAGGGATTGCTGTAAGTGCCTTTACTCTGAAAGATCTCAGGCAAGGCCACATTAACTATGTCCAGAGTGTCCATAAAGGGGTGGAACCTGTGGAAGACCGATTTGTATTTCGTTGTTCTGATGGCATTAACTTTTCAGAGAGACAGCTTTTCCCCATTGTAATCATGCCCACCAATGATGAACAGCCAGAGATGTTTATGAGAGAATTTATGGTGATGGAAGGCATGAGCCTGGTGATTGATACACCCATTCTCAATGCTGCTGATGCTGATATTCCCCCAGATGATTTAACTTTCACTATTACTCAATTCCCTAGTCATGGCCACATCATGAACCAGCTCATAAATGGCACAGTTTTGGTTGAAAGCTTCACCTTGGACCAGATCATAGAGAGTTCCAGCATCATTTATGAGCACGATGACTCTGAGACCCAAGAAGACAGTTTTATGATTAGACTAACAGATGGCAAGCATTCTGTGGGAAAGGTGGTCCTCATTATGGTTATCCCTGTTGATGATGAGACCCCAAGAATGGCCATTAATAATGGACTAGAAATAGAAATTGGGGAAGCCAAAATTATCAACAACAAAATGTTAATGGCAACTGATTTAGACTCAGAAGACAAGTTCTTGGTTTATGTTATTCGTTATGGGCCAGGACATGGCATACTACAGAGACAAAAACCTACAGGTGCCTTTGAAAATATCACACTGGGCATGAATTTTACCCAGGATGAAGTGGACAGAAACTTGATTCAGTATGTCCATTCTGGGAAAGGGGGCATTAGGGATCTAATTAAATTTGATGTGACTGATGGAATAAATACCCTCATAGATCGCTACTTTTATGTGTCTATTGGGAGCATTGACATTGTCTTCCCTGATGTGATAAGTAAAGGAGTGTCCTTAAAGGAAGGTGGCAAAGTCACTCTCACAACAGACCTACTAAGCACTAGCGACTTGAACAGTCCCGATGAAAACTTGGTTTTTACCATCACCAGGGCTCCCATGCGAGGTCACTTAGAGTGCACAGATCAACCTGGAGTGTCCATTACATCCTTTACCCAGCTCCAACTGGCTGGCAACAAAATCTACTACATCCACACAGCTGATGATGAGGTAAAGATGGACAGTTTTGAGTTTCAAGTCACCGATGGACGTAACCCTGTCTTTCGGACATTCCGTATTTCCATTAGTGATGTGGACAACAAAAAGCCTGTGGTCACCATCCATAACCTGGTTGTCAGTGAAAGTGAAAACAAGCTGATTACTCCCTTTGAACTCACTGTTGAAGACAGGGATACTCCTGACAAACTCCTGAAGTTCATTGTCACCCAGGTGCCTGTTCATGGCCATCTCCTGTTCAACAGTACCAGGCCTGTCATGGTTTTTACCAAGCAAGACTTGAATGAAAACTTAATCAGCTACAAACATGATGGCAGTGAGTCAAGTGAAGATAGCTTCTCCTTCACAGTGACTGATGGCACCCACACAGACTTTTATGTTTTTCCTGATACGGTATTTGAAACAAGGAGACCCCAAGTGATGAAGATTCAGGTCTTAGCTGTTGATAATACTGTCCCCCAAGTTGCAGTGAATAAAGGGGCCTCTACACTTCGCAGTCTGGCTACTGGCCACTTGGGGTTCATGATCACAAGCAAAATATTGAAAGTAGAGGACAGGGACAGCCTACACTTTTCTCTCAAGTTTATTGTGACCGAGGTCCCCCAACATGGATATCTCCTCAACTTGGGCCAAGGCAACCACAGCATCACTCAGTTTACCCAAGGTATGTTTCACTTTTCTTTCTTTCTTTCTTTCTTTCTTTCTTTCTTTCTTTCTTTCTTTCTTTCTTTCTTTCTTTTTTTCTTTCTTTCGAGCTGGAGTCTCACTCTTGTCACCCAGGCTGGAGTGCAGACCTGCTGGGCTTAGTTACTTTTCTTTCTTTATAACAAAGGACATTCCAGGTCCTTTTTCCAGAGAATATGGCTGTCACTGAAAGACTTATAAGGTGAATATCAAATTAGAGTCAAGAGAAGGGAAGTGAAAGGAAAAGAGGAGAAAAGTACAAGGACTTACTTCCCTGGGAGAATATCTTTCTTGCCATATGTTTCTTTATGGTGATTTTTCTTAGAGGGAGTATCCATGGTATTTTGACAGAGGCAATATATGCTGCCAAAGCAGGAGCCAGATTTTGGTGAATTAAAATTGAAGCAGCCTTTCCAACTCTGCTCCTTGTGCCACACCTATGGCAGAGAGCATCATCTGTGTAGTATGCTACAGATAGTTCACGAAGCATTTTAGCACCTTAAAGATAGACGTGCTTTCTAAATTCTAGTTATTCACGTTGCTGTTATCAGTTACTATTCAAAAAAAGTTTTCCAACGTATGATGCTTTGATTAGTTGTTAAGAGCATTGTTCTGATACTGCTATGGTTGTTAGGATTTTATAACTAAAAGATTTGTTCATATCCACTTTGTAGATGTAAAAAGTTTTAATAATATTTTATGACTCAGGCAAACACCTGTCCAAAGATATGAGATCGACACCTATCTAGAGTTATAGCAAATATACATAGTCATCCTACTTTAAGATGCACAAAAAAGGAAAGTGTACTTAATGATATATTAAACAATACGTTCATCATCACAACATACATGCATTTCATTATTAAGAACTTGAGGATATGTAAACAACATTAGCAGTAGAAATAGGTGGTTATTTCATCATTGTGAGCCTGTTGCAAACACCAGTGGCCTCAAGCACCTGCATTCTTGAGGCAACAGGGCTTTTTTAACCTGAATTCCCTTTGTGAATGGCCACAGTCTGAGACAGGAAGGGCAAGTGACCTGTGCAGTTATTCAGTGAGAGATGGGAGAAGCCCATTCACTATGCTGGCTTGGGAGTTAGGACTCTGTTCTCTAGAACGTGCGACTTTCATTACAAAGGGATTTGGGTTGCTTGCATGAAAATCTCACCACCTCAGAATGGAAACTAGATCTTTCCTATGTGGCTCTATGTGTGGAAATGGAGTTTGACCCCAGGGCATCCCAGTGGGGGTGTTATTTTCTTGCAACTATGTTGCGCTCTTAGATGACAAACGCTTTAATAAATATGAATGAAGTAAAATGTAGTGTTAAAGGGAAAAACTTCTCTGTTTAGAGGCTGGCAAATAGCCCCACACTCCAACCTCCTGATTCTTGGCTGAAAGCCTGAATATATCCTAGGGCCTGCAGGGACAGGAAAACCTCAGAGTGCCAAGTGTCATGCCATACCAGCAGGAAATTTTGTGTGAAGGCTTTCTGGACATAGCGATGCCATGCAACTTTATACTGGTTTATTTTCATGGAATATATTAGATTATAAAGAGTGGTACTTTAAATCACCTCTCTGACCTGGAAAAGGAATTTGATTTTAGAGATATTTTTTAAAAATTATTTGGATGAAGACAGGCAAATGATTTGATTTAATTTCTGTGGACCAGGTCCAATGGCTCAAAATATTGAAATACTATTTCTTGAATTCTAAGCCCCAAAATTATGCTATCTCACTATAGGCCATTGTTCTATTACTCACTGACTCTGAGTCATCATGATTGGTTTTTAGGGGCTTTGAAATGTTGAGCCGTACTTTTATTATGCAAAGTGATGATGCTTTTAAAGTGTTACCTTTTTAAGGGAAATTATCAAATTCTAATACAAACCCAAATACTGACTAGAAAAACTGTTGCTATTTAATCGCACAGTACTCATTTGAACAAGTCAAGGCTGGAGTTTGATTCATAGCAGTTATTTATGAAGATTAGATGAGTGATTTTTTAAAATGGAGAAAGTTCCATCAGAGATCTACTGTGGCTATTATTATTCCAGTAGAAGAACTGAAAGTGGTGTTTAGAGTGAAGACGATGCAGTCTTTTTATTTGTTTTTGGTTTTGCTTCATCATGAAGGGGTTAGCTAAACTATATTTTGATGGATTTTCAATATATTTAATTGAGTTCATTTAACATAGGTGGCCAGAGAAAGTTATTCCTAAATTGATTGACTAAATGGTCCCAAGAAGAACAAAATTAATTCACTTCTAAAAATTATTCAATTTCACTATAACTGAATATGGAATGTAGATTTAGGCAAATTAGAGACTTTAGTTATATTAAACTTCACCTCTTTGCCAGTGTGCCTCTCCTCCCACCAACCTAGGTCTAAATCATTTGTCAGGTACCTTGGCTTTGTTTTTGTTTTTTTTTCACTACAATAAATACATAATGATATCCTTTGTGGGGTAATATATAAAGCACTTTCAGGAGAGCAGAATGATTCTTAAAGAGTTTGAACCAGGTGTGGTTACCAGGCATGTTAATGAACTTAGAATTAAAAACAAGCCTACAAACCCATGGAATATTCATGTAAATGAACTGAAATACACTTAAAGTATGTTGAATAACTAGAAAAAGGCCTAGTTATGTCTTAGATGTTTGCTTAAAGAAAGTAACATTTTGGCTATTAGGTTATCTTTCTAATACTTGTGTGTCTTAAGAAAAATAGAGATTACATATAAATTGTTTATGTTATTTTTAGAGCTTTTATAGAATAAAGTATTTTATAGGTATGTGAGTATACTCAAAGTCTTTACTTGAGATTTTTAAAAGTTTATCTTTTGAACCATGAATTGTCAACAAATTACAAGAAAAATCAAAAAGGTTTCAGTATGTTCTAACTCATTAATAGCATGAGCCCTAACTTGGAGGGGAAACTTGCCACTTGAGTACCATATAATTGCATGCATTGTTCTCTGTATCTTTAAAAAAAAAAAAAAGAAGGTTCTTTAATCAGTTTTAAAGTGGGGATGTTTTTTCAGTAAAATTATCTCTTAAATGCTATATTTCTGCTTAATAAAACATTATACAGATATTGGGTGTGCTTAACAAGTATTTTTTTTCTTTTCTCCTAGTAGAGATTTGTTTGTAAAATTGAAAGGATAAGAGCATTAGAAAAGGGTCTTCTCCACATGACCAGAGGTCGTTATCCCTCTGGAAGGATGTGTAGTCAGCAGAGTTCACTGCATTCCTTGCTGATAAAGTGAAGGTTATAAAAGTTAAGAGTTGTAAGAGTAAATAGTCAAGAGCTATGGGGGAGGACTTCACCCCTTATCCCTGTGGAAACATTGTATATGCAAAAGTAGCAAGGCAAGTGTGACTTACCAGGCGACTCTTTTATTTTAAATTAAGAAACATTTGAGACTTTACTGCTATTAGACCCCAAGCAAAGGATTATGGGAACTGAAGATATAAGAATCCTAGAAGTTTTCAATCTACCAAGGAAGGCAGCCAAGTCATACAGAAAGACAAAAATGACACTAGACAGAAAGTGTAGCAAATTATAGTAGAGTTAGAAGTGAAGTAGAAGGCCAGACATCTCAGACTTGCTTCACCTCAGATTCTCTATTATCAGGAGGTACCATCAACTGTAAACTCAGATTATCCCATTCCCAGGTGCTCCTGATTGTGAGTCACCTTTCATCACTGTACAGGCCAGGGTAGAGCACATGTTTCACATCTGTAAATCAGAACTATAGATTGCCTCCTTTGAGATTATTCTTTCATAAAATCATTTTCTTATAAATCAACCTTTGGACTTCATGGCATGAATGTAGATGAGCCTCTGGGAGATAAAAAAAAATGACAGAACACACATTAGGCAAGTAAATATTACCATTGTCAAAGCTATTTTTAATTGTGATGTTGATTTTATATAGGCTTAGAAAGTCACTGATTGGCCCAAATCAAAACTATTGTGTCACAGAGAAGAATGATATTTTAAAAATTATGTTGCCTGTGGGATATCATGAAGGAGAGAAATTGGTCAGATGGATGAATAAATTTTTAAAATTATGTCCTATTAATTTAAAAAAATCTACACAAGTGAGTTTAATAGCATAGGAAGCAACACAAGGAGCATTTCTGAGGCAGGAGAAGTTTCTACCATGAATAAAGGTTTCCATTTTTATTAGGCATTTTTTGTTCTAAGTTCTCTTTGAACTTCAGTCACAATAGTTATTTCAATGTGCATGATTTTTTTAAAAGATGTCTTCTTAATTTTTCCTTTCAAACTTTGGAGAGCTTAAAACCAACTTGCTATAGCACAAAAAGGTAAGAAAAGTGAACCAGAATGCTGAGGCAAAGACTTTTCTCTGAGGTCAGCCCCTACAAGGAGATAAGGATGTGATTTCAAGAGTGCCAGGAAATCTGCCATGCCTCAAAATATCTTCCTTTCCACCTGTCATGGTGCCTGACATTCCATATTTAGATAGTCACTCCTTTAGTGCATGAACATGCAAATATCCCTGGGAGGGGCAACACCTTGCTATTATTATAACCTTAACTCTTGCACTCTGTTTATCTGCATAAGAGATCAGGTTTCTATGGGACAGCTGAAATCAAGGGGCTTAGAGATCTGAGAAATAAGATAGCACTGTTTCTCTTGGGAGGAGAAGGAAATTTAAACATGTTTACAGAATAAGGAATAGCCAGTAAAATTTACCATAAGCAATGCGTCATCAATTTTACTCTAGTAATTAATTATCTTGTGTTTGTTTTTTTATTTTATTTTATTTTTTATTTTCTAGCTGACATTGATGACATGAAAATATGCTATGTCTTAAGAGAAGGTGCTAATGCCACAAGTGATATGTTCCATTTTGCAGTAGAAGATGGTGGTAAGTATTCTACTCCTCCTGGTAGTGACCACACGGAGAGGGAGTTTTCTTTGCTGTTCTTTGACAACAATAATAGGAGGAATCTTTATTGTGTGGTTCTACGTTCACCTGAATGTATACTGAATGAATTTGGTACTTGCTATAGAAAATTTTATAATTTCACTCTGGCCCAATTCTACTCTGTAACACTGCAGATGAGCGTTCTAGTTATGTTATCTTTGTCTTATGATTTGTAAAGCACTAAAGAGGAAGAGATATGTATAAACAGGATCCTCTTGTCTAGTTGTTCAGATTACGTCCTGCATAAAGTTGCTTGTTTGAGGTATCAAGAAAATGTTGGAATCCACTCATGGCTATGTGCCCACCTGCATATGTACTGTGTGGACTGATGCTAGTGGATGATGTGTTACATTCTCCAAGAGATCATTACTAAGTAAATATCTGTTTTTATCTCACCAATTAATTTATTTATTTATTTATTTTTTTGGTGAGAAAGCAAGCTTTAGCCGGGCTCAGTGGCTCAGCTGTAATCCCGCGCCTTTGGGAGGCTGAGGTGAGTGGATTGCCTGAGCCCGCGGGTTCGAGACTCGCCTGGGCAGTGAGATCTCATCTCTACAATAAATCAAAAAGTCAGCCGGGCGTGGTAGCGCATGCCTGTAATTCCGGCTACTCAGAAGGCTGAGGCGAAAGGATAGCCAGAGCCCAGCAGGTCGAGGCTGCGATGGCCGGGAGCAGCCACTGCACTCCTGTCTGGCGACAGAGTGAGACTCCAACTCAAAAAAAAAAAAAAAGAAAGAAAGAAAGCTTTATTGAGAGGACAGAAAAACTCCCACAGTGGGAGGAGACCCGAAGGGATTGCCTATCTCACCAATCTTAAGATGTCTAATGATTTTCTTTGTGGGGATTTGTGACCTAGTCTAGCTAAAAATTTTTCATGGCGAAATCTGAAGAATACTGTAGAGAATGGGATAAGACTTGTGATCTAAGTCTCCTGGGCAATCTTATTGTCATTGTTCCTTCCAAACTGATTGCCGCTCACACTCCAGCTTCTGATTGCTTGTAGACTAGGAGAAAAACTGGCCACTTCCAGGATGATCATAAAAATATTTTTGTTCTTGCATACCCTCATGTGAACAAAAAAGTGCGCGTGTTGTGTGAACAGGACACTAAATAAGGGCACATGTGAGAGAGAAGAGAAAGGGAGGAGAAAAATAATTCATACTCAGTCATCTGTTCCCTATGATACTTTTCAAAAATGGCACACTATTATACCATCTATCTCAAAAAAGTTGCATTCTTCAGCCGGGTTCGGTGGCTCAGCCTGTAATCCCGCGCCTTTGGGAGGCTGAGGTGAGTGGATTGCCTGAGCCCGGGGGTTCGAGATCCGCCTGGGCAGCGAGACCTCATCTCTACAATAAATCAAAAAGTCAGCCGGGCGTGGTAGCGCGCGCCTGTAGTTCCAGCTACTCGGAAGGCTGAGGCGGAAGGATCGCCAGAGCCCAGGAGGTGAGGCTGCAGTCTGGGCAACGGAGTGAGACTCCAACTCAAAAAAAAAAAAAAAAAGTTGCATTCTTACCTATATTTTTTGAAGCATTACGTAGCATTTATTTAAAATATCGCTGAACAGAACACAATCATAACTTAAAATGCCTACAGAGGCAAAAAAAAAAAAAAAAGGTGTTAACTTGGGTTTAACTACTTGATGTCTACAATAAGTTAAAGGCTTGATAAAGCTACTGCCTTTATTTTTAGGATAACCAAATTTAGTGTTCAACATATTGACAAACAAAATTCTAGCACGAAACAGTTCTAAGAATGAAACCAACTCATAAAAATAATCAGCTTACTGAATATTGTTGCTCGAAG
This sequence comes from Cephalopachus bancanus, assembly GCA_027257055.1. Classification (NCBI taxonomy): domain Eukaryota; kingdom Metazoa; phylum Chordata; class Mammalia; order Primates; family Tarsiidae; genus Cephalopachus; species Cephalopachus bancanus. The sequence goes on from JAPVLO010000257.1 coordinate 2,264,441, forward strand.
GGGAAATTCTATTTTAAGTAAACTTTAGAACGAGACCCTGAAGTAATCCAAATCTATGTAGTATGTGCATAAAATTAAAGGATTAAATTGTTAGTTTAAGAAACAATGTTTGTCTCTTAAAATGACTAAATAAACCTCAATAGAAAAAGTATGGTTTTCTTTACAGTTACCAAGAAAGTTCCAAATCCAGTGTTTACAATTATCTTAAGACATGATATCCTGTACTTTTTTTTGCATTTTACACTCACACACACCACTTTCTCTCTTTTGCTTTCTCTCTACAATTCTACTATATTCTACGCATTCCTTAGCTGGGTGGAACGGTAGTGTTTACTTTAAAATTTTGGTCTGTAGTCAAACTTTGAAAAACATTATGCTGTATCATATTTCAAAATATTAAGTGAAAATGACTTAACTGGAGAGACTGAGTTTATTTTTGTATTTGCTGAAAGTGTAGCAGGACTCTAAAGATTGTCTTTGTCTTTATGGAAATAGGAACTGAATCATTTCAGTAGACTTTTTAAGAGCTATAGTTTTATATGAGAAAGAAAAATTCCAGATATATCCTTTTTTACCTTCTTCCTCCCCACTGGTATAACATTGCATATGGGACTCAGGCAGATTCTGGCAAATTGTCTGCTGAACAGAATGTACCTTAATTCCACTGATGTAAGAAAATTTCCCTTTTATAGAATAAATACAGAGACCTGCAAGCTTACAAAATAAGAAATCACATATGTATCTCAAAAGTGTATTAAACTGATTCTTATTTTTTAAAGGATTTTTGAAGTGTCTTCTAAATATTCTAACACTTGAATGAAAAGTGCAGTACTATTTAAACTTACAGATGATTAGTTGTAATGACTTATTATTATCTCCTTTATATGGTGATAGTAGGCATGTCCATGAATCATCCCCATGAAATACAGGAAATATATGAAATGTATCCAGTATTTCACACCTGAGAAGCAAGTCAAGGCACAATGGCATAATATGGAGAACTCTCTATTCCCAATTCTCTTGCCAATCCGCTAAATTCACCTTAAAATCAACATGATTGGTTTTAGTATTGTAACTAAGAAAATTACTGGAGTAAGCATAATTTTTGACTAACTTAAAACAAAACAAAATATAAATCTAGGGATCAAGAATAGAAGAGCTTGAAGAGAATAGAAGTCTCAAACCGCTTGTTTAATATTTAATTGTCTTATCATGAGCACCTGGCTAGCCACAGGATTTTTCTATGAAGTAGTAATGGATTAGAGACCATCCCCACTAAAGGGCTGGAACTTGGGACAGTGACTACTTTTTGGGTTTTGGAGCATGTTGAAGCTATTAGCAAATAACAGGTGAGCATTATCTCAGGAATAAATAATGTCAGGATCTTCACCTCAGGGGGATTCTACTGTATTTAGAATTATCGCATGTTGGTTGATATAGCACATGTACATATACAAGTACACACGCACACACATATAGAGATCCCTGTATCTTAGAGTTCATTCTTTCTTCTTTTTTTTTGAGTTGGAGTCTCACTCTGTCACCCAGACTGGAGTGCAGTGGACGCTCCTGGCCACCGCAGCCTTGACCTGTTGGGCTCCGGCGATCCTTCCGCCTCAGCCTTCCAAGTAGCCGGAATTACAGGCACGCGCTACCACGCCCGGCTGATTTTTTGATTTATTGTAGAGATGAGGTCTCGCTGCCCAGGCGGGTCTCAAACCCCCGGGCTCAGGCAATCCACTCACCTCAGCCTCCCAAAGGCGCGTGATTATGGGCTGAGCCACCGAGCCCGGCTAGGGTTTTTTCAAATGGATTTTAAACCTCCTGTATGATTTATAGTTAGTTATGCAATTTTGCCTTAATAGCATCCCTGTGAGCTTGGTAAAACAGTAAGACACTTTATATGATTGTTATTTGGCAAATGGGGAAACTGAGTCACAAAAATGGGTAACTGAGTTGAAGTTGCACAACTAAGCAACTAGAGGCTGATTTGAATGCCAGATTATTTCCCCGAACAATAATCTGGCATTCAAATGATAGCTAATAATATAACAATAATAAACTCATAACTTCCACACTTAATCAGGATAGACATAATAAAGGAAAAAGTCTTACTTCTCTGAGTTCTTCAGACCAAGTTTCTAGGATTGTTTAATAGTTGAGAAAAAAGTCAGAATAACATCTACTGCTAGAACTGACGAAAAGTTTTGTTTTCTGGAGTGTGAATTTTTACTTTAAAACACTTTAAAAGTCATAGTGTCCTAAGCATTGTAGTACACTTTCCTGGTACCACAGTGTAATTCTTAAACTGACTACTTAGTAACAAAATATGTTTATTGGAATCTTAGTGAAGCGCATGCAAATGCCATGTCAGAATAGGCCATTCAGCTGGGTATTTTGGGGCCAATTAACATATATGAATACATCATTACAATGTATAAGGTCAAACTCTGAAGTTTAGGAATGTATTCAGACTCTCTGCAGCTTCAACTAACAAGCATGTGTGTATATATAGCAATTACCTATGAATTTAGCTAAACTGTCTTTCATTTTTTTCCATGTTCACCTTTTACATCTTCATGAGGCTAACTTATAATATAATAACATTACAGACCTGGGAAATATACCCTTCTATGTCTTTTTGAATTCTATTTCCAGATCTAATATTCAGGAATTTTATAAAGTGGGTGGGAAGAAAGCATGGATGCTCTTATCTTCTTCATAGTCAAGCATATTTTTATCTGGTTCCTTCTTAAGAGTTTGACTTTCTGTAATTTTTCTGTAAGTTATTCTCACCTGAAAGTGCTTTTTTGGGCTTTTTTTTTTAGTTTCCTTTCCTAGGAACTCTTCTAGCTCTTTCTTGTGATGTGAAGGCTGGTCTCACATAACTATTCCAAGTATGCCCCGCCCTCAACCCTAATGGCTGTTATTCACCCTTCAACACCCAGCTCAAATGTCACTTCCTTTCCAGAGTTGCTCACAGCATCAAAATGACAGTCATGCCCTTCTTTGTGCTTCTAACCCCCACTTCATTTACAGCAAAAATGTCATATTGTGATTATTTGTTAATGTGAAAGCCTTCTTTAGTAACGAAGAAATGCCTTCATATCAAAAAACCGTTATCATTAATCTTTGTACCTCAGTGCCTAAACAGGGTTGAGCACTTGGTAAATATTTAACAAACATTAAAATAAATGAATGAATAAACAAGAGAAAAAAATGCTCCCTTTTTATATAAAGATCAATTAAATAGTATTCTAAGAAAAGCTCCTATAAACAATTCCCAGTGGACTCTCTACATTCCTTTAGTACGTTCTCTTATCCCAGCATTAATTTAAATCCCTGTGGCACCAAGAAAGATCTTTAGTAAAGCTTTCACATTTTTAAACACATGAAACTAACTGCTGTAAAAATTCCTTGGAATTCTTTAATAAAATATACTTAAGATTGAAGAGATTCATAGTAACCACCAGTTTGGAGTTCATATTATTCTTAATGAATCCACTTCAGAAAAAAATGTTGTCAGCTTATGATATAAACAATTATATAATTTACAATTTAAAAGGAAATAGATATTTTGAATGTCACTAATATTTTAAAGCCAGCACCACTACCATAAGTATTTTTAGTTACCCCAATTTTTTTTCTTGTGTGATATGAGATAACATTTGGACAGGTAGCAAAACAGAAAGCTGTATTAGCATAAAGTATCCTTTTATTAAAAAGTTATTGTGTAAACTTTTATTTGCTTGGTTTCGTTTTCGTTTTAAGTCTTAAGTCCTCAGCATCAGATCCAAGAAGTTTCTTGGTGAGCCTAAGAAATAATTAAGATATGTGATCACCTGGTTTGTTATACTGTGTAGGAAGAACCTTACATTTTTATTCATTATGAAAACCAGTTTGCTGCTTCCTCACTTGAACTCTATCATACGACATAGGCATGCAGTACAAGTGAGTTTTGCCTGCTGGTTTTGGCATTGAAACTGGGGCGGCAGGCATGATATCTGCATTGGCCATTATAGTGTATCTGGGCCACAGCCAAACATTTTTTTTTGCTGCTGTCTCTGACTATGCCTTTTGGTGCTCAATTTTCCATCCGCCAAGATTCTTAATTCATACTCCATTGACAGATATTATTAATAGCATCGTGACATAGTAAGAGAAGCTGCAGAGTTTTTTCTGTATATGAAATGCCAGTTAAGGTTGAGGCTTTTGAATTTTTATTCCATATTTGACAACTGAATACTCAAATACAAAGACACCACCGGAAGCTCTTCATTCTAGGTAGAAGGAGCACAAGTTTTTTGCTGGAAAGTGACCAGTAACTTCAGGGTTTAAGGCAAAGTCATTACTAATAATTAGCTTGAATGTAAAGCAAGGGCTGGAGTAATATAATTAAGTAATGTAAGTAGAATAGCAAGATCTGAGTGCAAGCATTAAAAGATTATACAGACATACTCGGCTCCGAGAAAAAAACAAGCATTCTTGGCCATAAAATTAATTGCTAGTGACATGAGAACCAGAGGAAAGATATTAATGCCTTAGGGAGTTATAATAAGACAGTGAAGTAATGACAGGCACTGATACAAATATTTTTAAAGCTGTAACAGAGCACAAGATCTACTAGAATACAGATCCTGGGAAGGGCTGTTGGCTAGTATGGCTGAATGTTTGTAAACCTTTCACTTTTCATTGAGCAGTTCCCAATAGATCAAGTTATCAAGGTATTTTTTAATGCCAGATCCCTACCTTTAAAAGCATAACTCTGTTAAGGTATTTGTACTGTATTCACCAAGGAACTTATGCCTTTTGCATAGAAAAGTATAAACCAAATTTATTAGTTACTAATCTTTGGATTCATTCTAAAATTATATATCATATGGTATACTATTGTCATTAGCTTTAGTTCAGAGGACTTTTTTTTAACATTGTTAAATATTTGGTCAAATATGAGTCTTTATTAGGCACATATCTAGAAATTGAACACAATTCCATATTTACTCTTAGAATAAATGATAGTCACCTTTTAAATACTAAGCAAATTTTTCATAGATAATTAAAATACTTTAATCTCATATCAAATATTTATTTGCGGTATATGGGACATAATTCAATAATATTTTATTCTGTCCTTTTACATTTGCTCTGGTGGCTGGAAGAAGTAGAAAGTGGTTTTCAACAGACAAGTGCATGGTTTTAATTGGTCTTATTCTATATTTGTTAGAACCTATGATAATGCAACAGATAATCAGTATGCAATGTAAGAGAAGACTCAGAGTTTCTATAGTAAAATTTATTTACTAAAACAAGATTCCCTACTTATTTGTTTATTGAATTACTCAACACATATTTTTGGAGCACCCACTTACTATGTTTCAGGAGTCTATTGGGATCTGAGAAAACAAAGGTGAATATAATACTCGTGATTTTTGACCTAAGATTCATCCTTAGGATAAAACAGTAGACTAAACAGTTAAACATTGTTTAAAGTATTCTGGGGGTTATAATTAAACCCAAGAGAGATGGAGCTGTCAGGAGAGGTTTCAGAAAGGTGATATTTAGGTACAGACTTGGGACGAGATGAAGCTGCCACAGGAAGAAGGGAAGAAGAAACTTCCAGGCAAGTGTAAAAGTATGTGCAAAAGTACTGAGCTTTGTGTGTTCCAGTCACCAGAAAAGCACCAGTAGGCCTGGAGCTCAGTGAACAAACCAGAGAAGGGCACAAGAATACTGAGAGGGTACTGAGCCTTGTATACCCAGGAAAGTGGTTTAGATTTTCCTCTAAAGAAAAGAGAACCCCACCAAATCATTTTAAAGCATGGGAGCAACGTGTTCCAATTTGTGTTTTAAGAAGATGATTATTGCAGCTGCAGAGAATCTATGGGAGGGCAGCAAAGAGGGGAACAGGGAGACTGACATGAGACTGAGGCAGGGAGACAGATGTCATATGGGAAGAAGATGGTAGTCTTGATATAATGCTGGATCTAAAAATATAGGATCTATTGATGGACTGAATTATAGGGCAAGGAAAATGAAGACTTAAGCATGACTCTGGTTTTCATAGCCAGCAGGGATCGGCGGTGCCTATTTATTGAGATGAAATCGATTCGAGAGGTATGGACTAGGTTTAAGAAAGGAAAGTAAGAGGTCATTTTGGACATATTAATGCGAGATGTCTGATTTCCTTGAAGTGTGTATACAGGAAGGCCAGTCTCTTGATCCTGCTTATCTTTCCTTCCATCATAGTTAGAAGCACAGCCATGGGAGTTAGAACCGGAACAAATACTGGTTCTGCTCCTTGCCATAATTGGTGATATGACCCTGAGCCAAGTGACTGAGACTTTCTCAGCCTTGGTTTCATTTATAAAATGGGGATAATGATAATCCCTAGCTAATAGAGTGCTTTTGACGTTTAAGTAAGATAATTTATGGAAATAAGATCATTCATGCTGCACAGTTCCTGTCACATAGTAACGACAGTATAGGTAGCCATTGCTGATGTTGTTAATTATTACTCTGAGTGCTTTCAGGACTTTTCTTTTTCCTTTTCTTTTCTTCTTTTTCTTATTTTCCTTATCTCCATTTCTTCTTTACTTCTTCCCTTTTTTCTATTGTCCTTCTAACAATGGCTGCCTCTACAGTTTGATTGTCTATTTGGTTTTGGTGGAGAGATGGGGAGGATACAGGGATGAAAAATAGAAAGGTGACAAATCCTTCTGTAAAGCAGCACTAAAAAACTAAGAATGTTTTCAAGGTTATATCACACTTCATAAGTAGCTTGACAAAGATCTTCATTAAGAAATAATAATAAAGAGCTTTCCCTGTGGTAAAATAACAGGAATACCAGAAATACACACACACACACACACACACACACACACACACACACACACACGATCTCTTGAGCTCAGTTTGCATTTCTTATTTACCCTTTTTAATCACTGGAAGTTTAAATTGTATAGGCTTGGAGGTTAAATATAGTAACCTGATTTTATAAAAATACAGCACTTGGGCCGGGCTCGGTGGCTCAGCCTGTAATCCCGCGCCTTTGGGAGGCTGAGGTGAGTGGATTGACTGAGCCCGCGGGTTCGAGACCCGCCTGGGCAGCGAGACCTCATCTCTACAATAAACCAAAAAATTAGCCGGGCGTGATAGCGCATGCCTGTAGTTCCAGCTACTCGGAAGGCTGAGGCGGAAGGATCACCGGAGCCCAGCAGGTCGAGGCTGCGGTGGCCGGAAGCGGCCACTGCACTCCAGTCTGGGCGACAGAGTGAGACTCCAACTGAAAAAAAAAAAAATAAAAATAAAAATAAAAAAAATAAAAATACAGCACTTGGAAACATCTAACTCATGAGGCTCAAAGAATAGTTTTGATTGCAAATCTTGAATCTACTGAGCTGTAACTGACTGATGACACTGAAAAAAATGTCATGTTTGTTCAGATCTTGGAATCCACTAAACATGCTTAGTATATATAATATGCTAAAGTATCCCAGTGGATAGATGCCCCATTGAGTCAATATTGTGAAGAAGAAAAAAAGCAACTAAACAAATGTACCTTTAAGAAAACTAGTAAATTCAGAAACTAAGAAGAGCTAATACTTTGAAATTCCTTATTGAGTTCATTGGAAAGTGAATGTTGTGTATATGTACATACTCCTAACAATTTTCTTCAAAAGCTGAATGTTGCTTATGGGAGCCATTTGTATGAAATGGGTACTTCTTGATTTCATGTCATTGAAAAAATGTAAAATCTTACTTTCCTGTGAGGTTAGAGGAAAATTATCTGCTTTTTGGAATCTTATAATTTTAATGTTATTATGAATAATGACTGAGTAATAAATGGGATTTTATTTAACTGCTACAACAACAAGTGTTTACTATGATATTCCAGTGAGGTCAAAAGGACAAATGTCATACTTAATCCTGATTGCAAATAAGTAAAAATAAGATTTATTGAAGTTTAACTTTGTGGTAAATTGATGAAAGCGTGAACCACACACACAAATAAAATATAAATTTTTTTTCTTGCTTCACAAATGTAGATTGATTTCATAATGTACATTTTCTAAGAGCAAAAATGTTTGCCTAAATGAGAAAAATTTGTTTACTTAACATTCTTTTTTAGAACAGTTAGTGTAAATTTCCTAAGATTATTAATGTATTAATCTGGTTCTGCTTCCAATTATCAATAACTCAAAAATTAAATTGCCAAGTAACTGTATATAACCAATTTTTTTCATTGAGGAAATAAATATGTTAAGGAAATGGTAATCTTCAGATGGTTAGCATTTAGAATTCTTAAATTGTTGATAAGAGAGAAATTTATAGAATGGACCATTCAGTTATAACTAATTACCATTTAATATGAGTCATTTTTTGAAGAGCCTTGGTATTCATGGAACAAATAAATGAAAAGAAAAAGATTAAAAGAAAAAGAATAATTCTATAGCTATGCTTGGTTTTCCATTTAGAACTCTTTATTCTTCATGTTAATTTTGAGCTAAGCTTGGAAAATAGCACCCTTCATGGTCTATTTTGAGAAGGGAACCCAGGACACAATTCTTTTTCTATTTGGAGAGAGCTCTGACCACATTCTTGCAGTCTGAGATAGCAGAAGGCTCTTTTCTCCATTCCTTTACTGGATTCTTCTGTACAGGAAGGTTTAATCATTTAATCTTGGTGATGTGCCACCTGCTACGTTTAACTCTACTTATATAGCTTTAGAGGCATGTGTTGAGAACACTGAAAACAGTGTTTTCAAGCATAGTTCAGTAGAGCCACTTCAGAAATTGAAAATGAAGTGGTGAAACTGGTCGGTAGACTTTAGGCACCCAAATGAAAGAAAAGAACCATTTTGTGTTCCCACAATTTTTCTCTTGCTTTATTTTATATTATGCAGAAAGAACCAAAAATTAAATGCATTGCATCACTGCCATAAAATTAAGAAAAATAGGCTACAGTTAACCATTTAGGAAACTATTTTCTCAAAGTTATTCTTGCTAGCTTAACCTAGAATCCTTTTGTTTCACCATCCATGTCTACCCTGTTACTAAATCCAGACAGCTTAACCTGCTGCCTGAATTTCTGTAGAGTCAGATTCCTACCTGTACTCTATGACTATTGGTTCCATTAGAACCAGGTTGAAGTTTTTGTTTGCTTGTTTTTGTTTTGAGTTGGGTCTTACTCTGTTGCCCAGGTTGGAGTGCAGTAGCATGGTCACAGTTCACACAGCCTAGACCTTCTGGGTTCAGGTGATCCTTCTCCATCAGCCTCCCAAGTAGCTGGGACTACAGGCATATGCCACTATGCTCAACTACTTTTTTCCCCCTCCCCTTCCTCCTCCTCCTCCTTTCCTTTCTCCCCCTCCTCCTTCTTCTCCTCCTCCTTTTCCTCCTCCTCCTCCTCCTCCTTCTTCTCTTCTTCATAGAGACAAAGTCTTGCTATGTTGCTCAAGCTGATCTTGAACTCTGAGCCTCAAAGAGATCTTCCAGCCTGGGTCTCCCAGTAGATGTAAACTTAAATAGATGCAAACTTAAATAATAGTTGGCACAAAGTAAGTGCTTTATACATGTTAGCCATTTTCCCCCACTATAATATAGTATGACATCCATGAGAGCCAGGACTTTTTATCCCTGGTTTTCATTGATGTAGCCTTACTGTCTGACACATATAGGAGCCAAGTAAATATTTGTTGAGTGTATGAATAAATTTCTTCTAATGTAATTCTCCTAACAGGTCATTTTATCTCTTGTTGCCTTCCCCTCTAATTTGGATGTACCTCATTTTCAAAGTTATCTAAAAATACAAATGTGATTATAGCTATCTTTTTAAAAACTTCTTTCCATCTTTTAGAAATTGCCACACTGTTTTCCACAGAGGTTGTACTAATTTACACTCCCCCCAAGAGTATAGAAGCTGTCCCTGTTCTCCACATCCTCTCCAGTATCTGTTGTCTTTTGAGTTATTAATGATGGCTATCCTGAGTAGAATTAGGTGGTATCTCAGAATGATTTTGATTTGCATTTCTTTGATGATTAGTGGGGTGGAACACTTTTTCATGTATCTCTTGGCTGCTCATATGTCTTCTTTTGGGAAATATCTATTCCTATCTTTTATCCACTTTTTAATAGGGCTGTTTTTTCCTTTTAGCACATTTGAGTTCCTTGTAGATTTTGGATGTGAGCCCTTTGTCAGATATACAGTTGGCAAATATTCTTTCCCATTCTGTAGACTGTCTCCCCACTCTCTTGGGGATTCCTTTTGCTTTGCAGAAGCTTTTCAGTTGATGAGATACCCCTTGTCAATCTTATCTCTTGTGGTATGGGCCTTTGGAGTTTTGATCAGGAATTGGTTACCTATTCCGATTTCTGTAAAGGTGTCACCTGCATGTTCTAAGATTCTTAAAGTTTGGGATTTTACATTTAGTCTTTGATCCATTTAGAGTTGATTTTTGTGTATGGTGATAGGTAGGGGCCCTGTTTCATTCTTCTACATGTGATCAGCCAGATTTCTTAGCACCATTTACCGAATAGTTTCTCCTCTCCCCAGTGGTTGTTGGTGGAGGCTCTGTCGAGGATGAGTTAGTTTGAGAAAACGAGGTTTTGCTTCTGGAATCTCTATTCTGTTCCATTGGTCTATATGCCAGTTCTTGTACCAATACCAGGTTGTTTTGGTTATTGTAGCCTTATAATAAAGTTTAAAGTCTGGAAGTGTGATACCTTGTGCTTTGTTTCTTTTGCTGAGGATTGTTTTGCCTATCGTAGTTACTTATGTTTCCATATAAATTTCTGTATTGTCATTTCCAGGTCTGAGAAGAATGATGTTGGTAATTGATGGGTATTGAGTTGAATCTGTAGATTTCCTTGGGTAGGATGGGCATTTTAACAATGTTGATTCTTCCAATCCATGAGCATGTAATATTTTTCCATTTGTTTGTGTCTTGAGTTATTTGAGCAGTGTTTTGTAGTTTTCATTGTAAAGGTCTTTCACTTCTCTGGTTAGGAAGATTCCAAGGTATTTCTTTTGTGTGTGTGTGTGTGTGTGTGTGTGTGTGTGTGTGTGTGTGTGTGTGTATGACTACTGTGAATCCCTTCCATATGACCCAGCAATCCCCCTCCTGGGAATATATCTGGAGGAACTCAAATCATTCTACCAAAAAGATACCGGTACACACATGTTATTGCAACACGATTTACAGTAGCAAAAACATGGAACCAGCCATGCCGCCTATTGAAAGTGGACCGGATAAAAAAATGTGGTACATATACACAATGGAATATTACACAGTCATAAAAGACAAAATTATGAACATCACAGCAATTTGGATGGATTTAGAGTTCATTGTACTCAGTGCTCAGTGATCTATCACAGAAACAAGGAACTGAATATCACATGTTCTTACTCATAAGTGGATCCTAAACATTTATCATAATACTATAAGAAAGGGATTGACAGTAGCAGGACACTGCCAGGGGAGGCAGGGAGAGGGAAGACACATAACATCAATAAGGTTACCCGATCCCAAACCAGGAGAAGTGAGGATCCATGGTAGGCCCAAACTTCTTCTGTACAATGATCACTCACATACCTAATCCTGAATTGTACCCCCACATCTTGGAAAAAAAAAAAAAAGAACCTTTGCTCCCAAGCAATTCCACTTCCACTCCTAAGTATCTATCCAAGAGAAATGAAAATGTACCTCAGTACAAAGATTTGTATGTGAATGTTAATGACAGTATTATTCATAACAGCCAAAAAGTTAACAATCTACCTACACATTGTAGTACTATTTTAGCTATAAAAAAGAATGATCTATTGATACATGCCTCAATATGGATGAATTTCAAAAGTATTTTGCTAATGCTAAGTGAAATAAGCAAGATACAAAAGACCACAAATTTTATTATTCTGCTTATATGAAATGCCCAGAAAAGGCAAGTCTGTAGATACAGAAAGTAAATTAGTGGTTTCTTGGGAATAGGAGTAGGGAAAATGAGATTAACTACAAATGGGAATGAGGGAATCTTTCGTGGGGTAATAAAAATGTTCTAAAATTGGATTGTGGTAATGTGGTACAACTCTGTACATTTATTAAAAAGTATTGAGTTGTACATTTAAAATTGCTGAAATTTATGGTATTAAAGTTAAACCTCAATGAAGCTATTTTAAAAACTTTTGCAAAAAAAAAAAACACCTTTCTTTCCTCCTTCTGCTGCCTTAGTTAATTTTCTAAGTGCAAATCTGAAGTTGTCTTCTCTTTTCAACCCTCAGTGATCACTTGTTAGGCACAAGATAAAACTCAGGCTCTTCTTTGCAATGTACAAACTGACCAGGTCTGACCTACGCAATCACACTGCTTCCACAGGATTCCCGCACACACCGTGTACTGTTCCATGTACACCTGTCTTTCCTTTCTTCCTGGATACGCTTCTTACTTCCTCTGCATAAGATTTCACCCAGACACCACATTTAGTTCTTGATACCTCCTACATCCGTCCTTAGGGTCAGACATTACCTCCTGTGTTCCCATAACTACTCATATTTGTATCTAGAAGCTACATTCAGAGTATTAATTTGCATAACAACATAGTGATTTATAAAATAATTTAAATCATTATGCCACTTGTAAAATATTACATATACATATGTGTATAAATATATATATACACACATAAATGTATATATAATTGCTTACCATGTGATAAAAGAGGCAGAGCAAATCATATAAAGTATAATGAATAAGGTTGTTAAAATACCATGCAGGAAAATATATTATATATGTATATATCTATGTTTTATAAAAGTATCTACAAGTGCTATATTATAGTACAAATTGTGCTTCAAATCACATTGATAATTTTAAAATCTTTTATTTTGATGTCATCTTTTATTTAAAGCAGCTTTTTACAAGCTAAAAGATACACTTGCTGGGCTATGATTTGACACGGGCTGCCATATCAAACCCTTCTAGTAACTTCCCCCTTAAAGTGGTTATTCGTAAGTGACTCATAGCCTCAGTTGGGTAGAAAATTGTTCTTAATATCAATGATATTGTTCATGGTGCTAAATCTTCTCTGCTTTTCCTGAATAAAAGCAATCACATCCAAACTATTTCTAAAGCTTATAAAATATGAGACTCATATATTCAATACCTCTATAGATGAAGTCACAAAAATTATTCACTGGAATACAAGGTTTAATTAGGTGGAACTTAATACTTAGGACCAATGAGAGGTGTTATTGAATATCTTGGTTAACAATGTGAGCTTTCCTAGACATTTTGGACTTAATTTTAAATAATCTTTCTTGTTATCTATTAATCAAAAGAGATACATTTGATATTTTAACAATCAATACACAATCCATGAATATATCACTCTGTCCTGGAACTTCTTATTTACATTGTGTTTATAAAGCTTCTGTACTGCAGGAACTATTTTATTTATACTTGTGTCTCCTGTTCCATGCTTAGTCACGTTAGTCACCACAGTGCCATTAGTAGGAAGTCAATAAATGCATGTGGAGTGAAGTCATGAATAAATGTAGAGCATAAATGAACTGTTGATTTCTGTTTTCTCTTAACGTTGTATGTGGAGTAACATCAGAAGTCCAGAAAATAATCTAAAACAAAACTAAAGATAAAAAAGAATAGTCTTATCAGTTAAAAATAATGTAAGTTAAATGGAAGCTTGTGTTTACTTTATAGATCTTTCAAGCACCCACAGGTGTATATGAGCAAATACTTTCCCACTGCTCTTTGCATAGTCTTATATTGTGACATCAAACTCTGTCCTGCTTTTTACAAAATGGAGTTACTTTTCTTATGTGTATATGTCTAAGCAGGTTTCTAATTTAGAGATTTCACTTCTAGACATGTCAGCATTTGTAGATGCTGTAGTTTTTTGACTTAGTTATTAAAATAAGCATGCTTAACCTTCTTGGTTTATGTTCTAGACACCAATGAGAATGAGTGAATTGATACCCTCATCTTAATGGACTCACTTTATCCTACTCTTTTCTCCAAATCATTTTGACAAAACTGAGAAAACTACCAACTCCCGTTGCCTTCCCATCCTCATCTCTACCACAGGCCAATATAGTGGTGGCAAAAGTAAACATCCATGAGAAAGTTTAGAGAATCATTTAAATGATACTTGTCTGTTTTATTTAATTTGGGACAAAGGTAACACTCAGAGGTAAGCAAAGCATTTTGTACTGGATATTTTGTAAATTTTGTTACTAAATTATAAAAGTAAAAGTGTCTAGAAATAAATCATCTATTTTAAAATGACCATCCTTAGGAGTCACTACTTTTTAACATATTGTTTAGATATTCACTGTATGAACACATGTAGTGAATGAGGTGAAGACCATGTGTTATGGAGTCTTAAAAATTATAGATACCATATAGATTTATATAGATACCATTCTATATAAATACCATATAGAATTATAGATACCATTTGTTTTTGAGACTTCAGAGATATGATTATCTTTTAAATATGAGATTCCTAAAATTTTAAAGTCTTTTATTAAGTCCTAAGCTTATTACATTCATGCTGATATTGTTTTAAAAACAGTGATTTTATTTACTAAACAATTAAAACACACTTTCAGAATTTTTAAAGAAAATTTTTCTACATAAAAACTGAAGTGAACTGAGTCCATGCAAATTAGAAGACTTGGATTTTAAAAGTGTTCTCTGCTCAGCCTGTAATCCCGCGCACCTTTGGGAGGCTGAGGTGAGTGGATTGCCTGAGCCCGCGGGTTCGAGACCCGCCTTGGCAGCGAAACCTCATCTCTACAATAAATCAAAAAAAACCAGCCGGGCGTGGTAGCACGCGCCTGTAATTCCGGCTACTTGGAAGGCTAAGGCGGAAGGATCGCCGGAGCCCAGCAGGTCGAGGTTGCGGTGGCCGGGAGCAGCCACTGCACTCCAGTCTGGGCGACAGAGTGAGACTCCAATTCAAAAAAAAAAAAAAGTGTTCTCCAATTTGTTATTAATATTCACAAGTATTTAAGTGACAATGGTTTAAATACAGCATCTTCTCTTGTGGGTTTCTGAGACTGAGAGTTAAAGAGCTAGATCCAAACAGAGCAGAGCCAGAGTTTGTGGTGTATACAGTTAAGGTATCTTTTGCCATATTCTAGAAAAACATGATTCTGCTTTGTTAGGTGGTTGCTTAATCCATGGTAATTGTGTTACTTAGCCCAAGTTTCTATATTATAAGTAGTGGTCATAACTGAATTCGTGATTAGGTCTCCTTTAAATCTACCAAGATAACTAAATACAAGAGGGGACCCAAAAAACCGGAATTATGTTTTGGAGGGTGAGTCCCGTGTAATACAGGCTTCCCCTGCAAGGTAATTGTTCTAGGAACCCATCAGCATCAGGCATTAGTGTACCAGGTAGCACTGTTGTGAGAGGCTATTATTTAGTTTCAGTGAATTTTTTTTTTTTTTTTTTAGTTTCTTTCAACCTGTTTGCCCATTTCATAATGGGTGATTTATGAGCACACTGCTCTGAGCATTCAACAGTTTTTGACCAAAAACAGCATGATCCCCATGACCCACCCTCCCTTTTCACCCTGAGCAACTTTATGTTTGTTTGTTTGTTTGTCTGTTTTTCTGGATGAAAAAAAATCTGCAAAGGGAGATGTTTCATCGATGTAGAAAAGGTGAAACAAAATGCAGCAGAAACACTAAATGGCATCAATATTGACAAGGTCAAAGCCTGTTTGGATCAGTGGAAAAAGTGTCTTGATAGGTGTATTGTATCAAACAGAGTGCTTTGAAAAATGTGACTGAAGTTTAAACATGTCAGAATAAATACACAATTTTTTGATAAATAAATACCAGTTATTTGGTGGTAACCTCTCCCCACCATACAGATTCTGCCATATTCTTATTTCTTCCTCAAGAATGAGATATTAACATAGACCCCTTCTAGATTTTTGTTGTTGTTGTTGTTTCTTTGTTTGTTTTCCAGTTGAGATTTCACCTGTCTCCCAGGCTGGAATGCAGTGGCATGATCACAGCTCACCGCAGCCTTGACCTCCTGGGATCAGGTGATACTTCTACCTCAGCCTCCTGAGTAGCAATGACTACAGGCACATGTCAGCATACCCAGCTAATTTTTTTATTTTTATTTTTGTAGAGATGAGGTCTCGCTATGTTATCCAGGCTGGTCTTGAATTCCTGGGCTCAAGCAATTCTTCCACCTGGGCCTCCCAAAGTGCTGGAATTACAAGTATGAGCCACTGTTCCTGGCCCCCTTCTAGTATTTCAATGTTCATTTTAATACATTTATTTATTATAATTCAGAAAGTCTTTGTATATATTTTATTTGCTTGTCTGTTTATTTATTTACTCATTCATTTATTGTTTCTATGTTTCAGTTTTTGTCTCATAAGTTCCCCTAAGGCAGGCACACACACACACATACACACATATATACACAGAGAGACTTTTTCTGTGAGATTCCAGTATATCACTATTTGGGAACCAGTTCTATACTTTAATAATGCATTAATATTTTTCTGGAGTTGGGCTCGGTGGCTCAGCCTGTAATCTCGCACTTTGGGGAGGCTGAGGTGAGTGGATTGGCTGAGCCTGCGGGTTTGAGACCCACCTGGGCAGGCGAGACCTCATCTCTACAATAAATCAAAAATATTAGCCAGGCACGGTAGCGTGTGCCTGTAGTTCCAGCTACTTGGAAGGCTGAGGCGGAAGAATGGCCGGAGCCCAGCAGGTCAAGGCTGTGATGGCCGGGAGCAGCCACTGCACACCAGTCTGGGCGACAGTGAGAATTCAACTCAGGAAAAAAAATATATATATATATATTTTTTTTCTGGTACCAGTGCCAAAATTAGCCTCTTAAGCAATAATTTAGAAAAGGTTGAAAATATTTAATTACATTCTGATTTACTCCTAGAGGGTAATGTGATTCAGCATTTAACTCTCACAGTAAGTAAATGGCTTATCAGATGTCATTCTTCTGTCATCCCCATTTCTTTTAATGGTATGTATGTTCTCTCAATCATCAAAATATCTTTTAATTCTCCTCTTCCATGGCCTATCTAATTAGTCCTCACAACCTTCTTTTCTTTATTTGCAAAATCTCATTTGATCCTCTTTTCCATATCTTCTGTGGCCACCACATTGATACCCTGAGTCACTGATTTATTGTAGACATTTTCTAAGTCTTCTCCCCTCTCTTATCTCCCCAGCCTCAAATTTCTCCCAAATAAAGTGCTTCACAGAGAAAAACCTCTGCATTTGTAAGCTAATGACAAGAACCCTACAGCTGAACTCAAAGAATTTTATATAACTCTCAGCTTTGCTACTTATCAACTGTATGATGTCAGGCAAGTCCCTTAACCTCCCAGAGCTTTTGTTTCTTCATCTGTAATAATAAAAACATAATTCTGATGTAGCAGTTTTGCAGGAATGTTGCAAGGACTATATGAAATAAGAATGTGAACATATAATAAATCTATAATGCATAATTATTATGGATATATCTTTCCTTGGCATCATATTTTTCTTACTCTCTTGCTCAAAAACTTCAATTTTATTTCTTCGTCTACTGACTCGATAGTGCTATATAATTTTTAGTCTACTTTATGCTTTTAAGGTTATCCACTCTATGGCCATAACCAGTCTCTTCATTTCTATCTCCTCCAGTTTACCCATAATCTCCCTAAGATGGATTTTTTACCATTATACCTACCAGACTTATAGTTTTGCAAGTCAACATATACATTCATGCTATCTCTTCTTTCTTCTTTAAAGTATAATTTCATGTTTCTCAGCTTACTTGTAAAGCACCACTCATACACGTTAGATTCTGTGAAAATTTATTGTATTTCCCCATCCTAAAGCAAGCTCTTCCTCCTCTGTGTCTATACTAGTGTTTCTCAGCTATCCCCAGAAGACGTTTAGGAGACATTTTTTACTTACCAACTTGGGAGAGAGAGGTAGAATGCTACTGTTATTACTGGTTTCTAGTGGGTTAGAGAAGCCAGAGATTCTTCTAAACATCCCACAATGCACAGGACAGCTTCCAGCAAAATTAACTATGGAGACTAAAATAACTATGGAGACTAAAATGTAATATACATAAATGTATATATAGTTTGTGTGGTGTGTGTGTGTGTGTGTGTGTGTGTGTGTGTGTGTGTGTGTGCGTGTCCACAGCTAAGAAACCTAGGTCTGTGGTAATCTCACAGAATTTATTATAACCCACTGGGCCTTAAGTTGTTGGTATTGTAATTCTAATGATAATCTTTAGGGACAGAGACCATGACACAGTCATATTTGTGTCCTGAGCAGTACAAAGCATTGTGCCATAGACATAGTTGTCAAATGCGCAAACTTCCTCTGTAAAAATGTCTGGGTGAAATCTGTATTACGCCTCATGTAAGCCTCAATGGTGGAAATGAAATTACGATCTCGTGTTAAGGGATGTGTCCTAGGAGACAGGGACTATAAGAGACTAATTTAAAAGTATATCAGATGAGCCAGGCATGGTGGTTCACGCTTCTAATTCCAGAGCTTTGGGAGGCCGAGGCAGGAGGATCACTTGAGCTCAGGAGTTTCAGACCAGCCTTGCAGCAAAGTGAGATCCCAGTTTTTACCAAATGTTTTTTAAAATAAATAAATAAAATTATATGAGATGCATAACCATCAAATGCTCCTGAAAATGAAATTATCATTTGTTGATCAAAAACGTTCAACTGTATCCTGCTCAAATTCAATGTATACTGTTCAAATATACAAAATTATAAGTTGGAACAAAGGACACAAAATTTTAGTTAGACAAGAGGATAAGCTCAAGAGAGCTATTATACAACATAGAGATAATAGTTAACAATATATTGTATTCTTTAAAAATGCTAAGAGAGTAAAGGCTGTGTTCTTGCCATAATGATGATCACTATCTGAGGTATTTTATATGCTAATTAGCTAGATTTCATCATCCACAATGTATACATGTTTCAATGTATAGATATTTAGTCATTTCACAATATACATACATCATGTAGTGCATGATATATACAATTTTATCTGTTCATTTAAAAAACTAAATTATAAGCCGGACTCGGTGGCTCAGCCTGTAATACCGTGCTTCGGGAGGCCGAGGTGAGTGGATTGCCTGAGCCCACGGGATCGAGACCCACCTGAGCAACTTGGCGAGACCTCATCTCTACAATAAATCAAAAAATTAGCTGGGCGTGGTAGCGGGCGCCTGTAGTTCCAGCTACTTGGAAGGCTGAGGAGGAAGGATAGCCGGAGCCCGGCAGGTCGAGGCTGCAGTGGCAGGGAGCAGCCACTGCACTCCAGTCTGGGCGACAGAGTGAGACTCCAACTAAAAAAAAAAAAAAAAAAAATTATAAATGTCTTAATTACTTAAAATTATCTTTGTAAATTCTGAGGATTTTGTTATGGCCTTATTTTTTAAATGTTGAAGTCATCTTTATTTAAACATGTCTTACCAAATGGCTTCTGAAAGAAATATGGAAAAACAATACCATATAAGGAAAAAACCCTGTACCCCAGAAATCCAGTGACATGTTGCAATGATGTAAATAGTGAATAAGTTCCAAGAAAATAGTTCAAAATGTAGGGAAGGGCAAATAAGATGCAGCCAGGATTGCTTTGTCATTGCAAAATGAACAAAAAGCAAAATCTCTCCCTAGATAAAGTAGTAGAAGAGTACAACAGAGGGTGTCTAGGAACAGGAGATGTCTGTGATCTTTACTGGCTATTCCAGTGCTCTCCACTCACCAAGACTTGCCAAGGGCATCTTTGGAAAGCCTGAGCTGTGTCTAGGTCCTCCTATTCAGACCTACATTATTTCTAGTGCACCCAATTGAGAGTCCTTTTTTAATAGAAGGCAATGCTTTTTTATAAAATAGTGCTATATAAACATATATAATGTTTAGGGACATTTATATTTCAAAATCATTGGTACTATAGAGAGAATTCAGTACCTGGAGTCTAGAGAATAGTATAAATCTTGTGTTGGCCATTTATTTTCCATATTTGTGGTCAAATCCCCCAGCTTTTCAAATCTCCAGTTATCTGTATATGGATAATAATTAAGGAAAAATAATTTCAATGTAAGCTTAAAATAAATAACAAATAAAGATGTGTTGCAAATTATGAAGTGCTACATGAATATAAATTATTACCTGGAATAATTTGTTCTTAGAATTTTTGAGTTGCTAAGTTATATAGCAAATGAAGAGTTGATTTAAGCCAGAATATAAAAAAGAGGGCAAATGATTTATTTTAAAATTCTTTAAGGGAACGTTAGGGACATCTGACTTTCCTTCCATATTTTGCCTCATTGGGATGAATGAATCCCTAAGAAACCACAAAGAGTGTTCTTTTCACATAGCTCATATATTTGGACGCTTCCTTTTCTCACTCATGACAAAGATCTTTTTTTTTTTTTGAGTTGGAGTCTCACTCTGTCACCCAGACTGGAGTGCAGTGGCTGCTCCTGGCCACTGCAGCCTCGACCTGCTGGGCTCCCGCAATCCTTTCACCTCAGCCTTCCGAGTAGCTGGAACTACAGGCGCGCGCTACCACGCCCAGCTTTTTTTTTTTTTTTTTTTTTATCGTAGAGATGAGGTCTCGCCAAGTTGCCCAGGCGGGTCTCGAACCCACGGGTTCAGGCAATCCACTTACCTCAGCCTCCCAAAGTTGAGGTGGAATTACAGGCTGAGCCACCGAGCCCGGCTGACAAAGATTTTTACAAAGATTTGCTACCTTTCCTTCAGTATCAGTTACTGTTTTCCAGTGGTCCATCCCACTACTGGTTCATAAAATGTGCTTTGTTATTTTCAATCCAAAATAGGTTCTTAAGCAAAATCTAATCAACCTGTATCCAGCTATCCCATACCCCCAAACCTTTACTGCACATCTTTGTGATTCTGTAACATCAACACAGCACATTCTCAGCATGGACCTTACTTTCTAGTACCCTTTCCTCATACCCATCTCTACCTTGTTGGCTCAGTAATCATCTCTGCTCTTTCTTGTTCTCCCAACACACACAAGTGCACAATACACTTTCACACATGTGTGTATGTGTGCACACGTACAAAAATTTGAGTAAGATGTCTTTTAAAATTTATTTCTAATCCTGTACATTCAAGTAAAGAAAGCTAATGCTATAAATGCTTGTAAATACCTTCATTTGGAACCAAGATGACTGGAAATAAGAGAAAAAGATGATTCGACTAACACTATAAAGCAGAAATTTTCTAACAAGGCACTGCCTGAAATTAAGTGAGCTGTCATGTGATAATAATCTTTCTATTACCATAAATATTCAAGTCAAAACTGAATAGCTATTGTCAAGGATGTCAAAATTTGATCTTACGGGAAGAGACATGACTAGATATTAATTCTAAGTTTCTATGATTCAAGCTTCTTTTGAGAAATTGACCTTTCAAATATAAGTGGTTAAGTTCTCATCTTGATAAATATAGATGTTTTCCTTGAAAACATTATCATATGAATGCCTGAAAGACTATTACAGTGAGTTTTCATCAATGAGATTTATTTAAGATTGTCTTTTTACAGGTGGATATATTCATTGTAGGAAAAATAGCAAATATAAAACTTAAAAAAAAAGTAAATTATCAAAATCTCACTAACCAAGGAAAATTACAATTAGTATTTAGTCAAGACTTCTTCCATATCATGTGTTTTATTTTGTAAAAGACATCATTTGACATATACTCATCTGAAACTGGCATTCACATTTTATAGCATGTTTTGAACATCTTTCTAGATCAATGAAATATAAATCTACAATTGTTTTTAATGATTGCTTTATATTCCACTGTATGATTATAGTATATAATTTATTTTTTAAATTCCAGACATTTTTTAAAAGCTTATATACTTGAGAGGTGAACTCTGAAATGACTCTGATCTAATTAGCATTACTAATTATGACACCTTTAATACAGGGGTGAAAAGATATTTTTGGACCCATCTATATGCTTTCTCCTATTGTTAACAGATGGAATCAAGCTTCATTCTTGCTGCTTTTAAGAGTTGGTGAGACCAAGACCCCCTTTTACTATTTTTTCTCCCTTCATTATTAATGAAAAAGAAAGTACAGTTTGTCATGATCTGTTGAACTTGGAATTCTTGGCATGCTTATTCAGCACATCTATAAGCTCAAAGTCAGTTTACAACCTCCAGTGATAAACTATACATAAACAATGTCTCTTTAATATTTGCTAATGGTTCTTATTAAGCTTCTCTCTGTCTCTTCTTTCACCATTAAAAAATTACTCTAATATTTTGAGAGATAATTCTATAATATCTGTTAAACAATTATCTCTAATTTAGAGATACCCCTGGCTTTGAATGTGGCCATAATTGCTTGATTTATGGTGACAGGGTGGTAGTGGACCAGTGAATGGAGAGAAAAGATAGGAAATAACATGTCTTGAATACTCCTTATGTGATCAGCACTTCATCCAAGCCAACTCATTTGGTTATTATAGCAGTGGTCAGTAGTTTCTATTTGTCCCATTTTACTTAGGGAGAACTTGAGTTTCAAAGACTTAAAATTTTCTGAGTTACTGTATCAATTGTACTATAACAAATGATCACAAACTTGGTGACCAAAAAAACCCTGCAAATTTATTAACCTTGGAGGTCAGAAGTTCAAAATGGGCCTAACTAAGCTAAAGTCAAAGTGTAGTTAGGGCTGTGTTTTTCTGGAAGCTCTAGGGAGAATCTGTTTTCTTGCCTTTCCCAGCTCTTTTCCTGTATTCCCTGGCTCATAGCCTCTTCCTTCCAGCTTCAAGGACAGCAATGCAGCTTTTTAAAAGTTCTGTAATGCTGACTTTTGTCTCCCTCTTTCAGTTAGGATCCTTGTTATTATATTGGGCTCACCCGGGTGATCCAGGATAACATCCAATTGATTAGTGACCTTAATTCCATTTGCAGTCTTAATTCCTTTTTGCCATGTAAACTAGTGTGTTCACATATTCCTGGGTTTAGAACATGGACATCTTTAGGAGCCATTATTCTGCTTACCAGAGTCACCCTACTTGTAGGAAATGAGCTAAATGATGAGTCAAGTTCAGATTTGTCTACCTATTGGTGAAATTCAAGGGACACAAGACAGTTCCTTCTAAGCAGAGATAACTAACCCACTGCCTGCTACAACACCTGAAATTCCATTATTAGGGTTACTTTCTTTGAAGTTCATATGCAAAAGTCTTAAAGAATTTCCAGGTAAAATTCAGACAGTACAGATCCTCAGGAGATTTATCAACAGCATACTGAGTACATTTCAAGGAACATTTCAGGGGGAGGAAGTGAGGGAAACAGATTGCAAAGGTCATCGAAAGGAGAGGTGTAATGATGCCAATTTTATTTCTAGCTTACTCCATCATTTGGCCCTGAGCTAGTTTTATAGTAGTAGGATTTCCCTCTAATTCAGGCATATGAGCATGTACAAACAGCAGTGTAACTTTCCTTTGATGTATTTTCTGAATTATTAATCCTTATTTACTACCATCATGTTGATACTTGACTGTTTAAGGAAAATCAAGTGGCCCACTACGAACTAGAATGTAATACAGGTTTGTCTACAGATATTTACACTAAATGTAGTTAATTCAACTGAACAGATGTTTATTGACTTCTTAGTATATATAAGTCACATTTCTTAAAGCTACAGGCACTGGCAGAGTCTAATTGTCTCTCTGATTCTGGGTAGAATCTGACATACGAAAGCATAGGTCTACAACATCAGGCCAGAGTGACCTAAATAAACTAAAGAACAAGTTGGCTGAATCAAACCCCTATAAAATGAGAAGCCAGGCAGGATTTCTGAGAGCCTGAACTGGTCCAAGGCAAGGGCAGATTTTTGGACCACAGTGAAGTGGCAGAAAGCTAAACTCCTCAGTCCAACTGAATCGCCACTTAAAGATGCTGAGAAGGAAAGGTAAAATAACAGATGTTAGAGAAATAGGACAAAGCAACCAGTCTCAAAAGGGAGGTGAAAAGACTGAATCAAGACAGGATAGTCCTCTTGAACTCACTAAGGTGAGGAGGGAAATGTCAGGGTATCCAGAAAGTTGGAGTTCAAAAGAGAGAGTCCTGTTTCTAAGATGTATTTTAACTCTCTTCAGTATGGATCCAGTGCTGTTCCAGATATCATCAAAAGTGGAAGTAGACAAAGATATTTCTGCATATGACTTTTGATGAAAAGAGGCACTATGAAAATCAAAGTAATCATGTGTCTGGTAGGTCACACAGCCAAAATTCTTGTTGGCTGGCAGTGACATTGAAACCAAGTCCAGATGTCCATAGAGCTCGGGGCGAGTGAAATAAACTGGTAAGAGAACCGTGGAGAATATAGGTAGGGTCAGAGATGGTGAAAGAGCCACGCTCAAAAAAATGGGTAGCCTGGGGTGAAGACAGCAGATCAAAAGGAGAACAATGATGGCAGGGGAAGCCACCTCAAGGGGAGAAGGACCAGCTGAGGAGCTCCATAGTCACTGGGTGCATTTACTGTGCAACAGTGACAAACTGAACTTTAATGCAGAACAGTCCCATAACCTGTGCTAGACCAAAACCAGATGTGTCAGGGATATCATCTGCTGATACCAATCCAAAAGGCAGATTAATAATGAGTTTTATGAGAAAGTATGGTTGTCCAGGCCACACATATTCAAGAGATAAAATATCAACAAATTGTACAGCTGCAGAGAAAACAGTGATAGCTCTTATTTCTGAGACAAGTCTAGCCCTTGGAAAATGTGTGAGCACCACTGAATCCAGTCATCTTGATGAAATTTACCACATTTTATTTTGGTAACAGTAAGTTAAGTAATATTTACCCTTTCATTTTAGAAGCTTATTATCTTCTGATAGTACCAATCTCTACTGGTGCCAGAAATTAAATTTCTGATAATACAATGTTTGAAGGTGATGACAGTTTCCATCCTTCCTGTATACTACCTACTGCTTAGAGAGGATAAGCTCTCAAACCTAGCCAGGTATCAGAATTGCCTGGAGACTTTTTAAAAATCCCAAAGTCCAACATAGTCCCAGGAATCCAAATCTCTGGTGCTAGGACACAAGCACTGGTATTTTTTTTTTAACCACCTCAAGTAATTTTTTTTTTTATTTGTTTGAGACAGAGTTTCCCTCTGTGTCCCAGACTGGAGTGCAACAGCATGATTATGACTCACGACAGCCTTCAACTCCTAGGCTCAAGCAATCCGCCTGTATCAGCCTCCGAAGTAGTTAGAACTACAGCCACGTACCACCACACCTGGCTAATTTTTTGATTTTTTGTAGAGACAAGGTTTTGCTATGTTGCTTAAGCTGGTTTCTAACTCCCGGGCTCAAGTGATCCTCCTGCCTCTGCCTCCCAAAGTGCTGGGTTTACAGGCATGAGCCACCGTGCCCAGCCACTGCCCCCCCCATTATATACACTGATTTAACAAACTAAGCTAAGTCAATATTTCTTGAACAGTGATTCTCAAATTTTAGCATCATCAAAATAACCTGGAGGGCTTGTTACAACACAGCTTGAGGAGCCCCACCCCGAGAGTATCTGATTCAGTAGGTCTGGAGTGGTGCTTAGGCGATACCAACTCTATTTACATTGGAGGCATATTTTGAAAACCACTGTTGTAACAAGAGGGTGTAAAGATAATCGAGCAGAGTTTATATCTGGTAACATTTTTTCCACCCTACTGCCTCTCTACTTGACCTCAGAGATTCAGTCTATGACCCAGAGTTAATATCAAACACAAGATTTTAAGTACTTCATATTATTCACTTCTGACAACCTGTGGAAGAGTTTTGCTGAAAGTTTTAGATCAAAGTGCTAGATATTTAAACTTGGAATTATTCAACACCCAGCTGGAGATGCCCATGGGAGTGTCTCTGTCAATTTGTTTATTCATCTAAAATGTATTAGCACGTATATCAATTTTTCATTTTGTCAAATATGATAAGAAGAATGTTTAGATACAAAACTTAAAGTATTTTCACCACTTCTCCTGCCCCTGATTATATAAAGTAAATTTTCTTGGTTAGCTAGGCCATCAGTTGAGCTTTTGCTAAACTGGGTTGGGGTGGGGAGCAAGAACTTTAGTTGAGAAATGTGTGGAAAGGATTTCTTAAGATCCTTATGTGTGGAACATGTGACATAATTAGCCTTTCACTATTTCCATAAGAGAATTTAATAATTGCTAGTATTTATTGAGCTCTTTCTATAGCTATTCCTTCTAATCAGGATTCCATGAGAGAATTAATTCCTAATGACCTGAAGCATCCTAAAGTATGAACTGATTTTACTTCATAATTGTGCATCTAGAATGGTAATAGTTCTGTGTCATTGAGAAAATAATCTCCAAAATTATTTCCTACAGGGCTGGAATCTAGGCACTGCTCCAAATGTTGAGTTGTAGCTTAAGAAATTCTTACAACTGTTCTAAAAAGAGATTCTATTATTTATCCCCATTTTTACAGGTTAGGAAACTGAGACACAACTAAACAACTTGCCCAAGGTCATATAGTAAGTAACAGAGGCTAGACTCAAACCAAGAGTAATCTGACTCCAGACCCCATGTTCTTAGTGGGTTCTGACCTGCTACAATGGGTTCATTGCAATTCCAGTGTTTCTGGAGTTAGACTTGTGTTTCCTTTAGATATACTCACTTGCTGAGTCAGGTGACCCCAACATCCATGCTTTAGGATGGTCCCTTAGATTGCTACCCCTTCTATCCTACATGTTTTATGGTGTCTATAACTAGTTGGGGATGGCAATGGGAGGTACAGTAAGGAAGAATGAGCATCAGATGGAAAGTTAGCCCTGAGTATAGCAGGGAACTAGCCTTGGCATACTGTCCGCCGTGAGCCTTGTGTGTTTTCTTACTTCATTCAGAACCATTTGACCTCTGAAGGACTATGGATCCATTTAATGTACAACAGATATCATGGAAGGTTTTCACGCAAGAAAAGGGCATAATCTAACTTACTTTTGCAGATCTATGGAGAACTGGATTGGGGGTTTTTAGGCTCAAGTCATTGGATGAGTGGCAAGGCTTTTTACTGACATGGGAGATGTCATTTTAGAGAAATGAAGAGTTCTGTTTTAGACACATCAAGATTGAGATGTCTGTGAATGAGGTAGCAAGTGTGCAATTCCAGATGGAGACACAGAACTCACAAAAACCTGGGTCTATTTTAACATGTAAGTTTTATTATGATTCAGGCATAGTGAGGCCAACAGATCAGGAGACAACTACCATTGAGAAGATGTTTGTTACTCACAGATCCAAGAGGAGGGGGCATACCATGCCATGCAGGGTCCCACGGGGAGGCACCAGGGTCAGTCAGAAGCAGAGGGAACAAGGGAAAGGCACAGGCCAAAGACTTTGTTGTGATTTCTGTGGGAAAGGCGAAGCAAGGTAAGCAGGTTTAGGATTGTCTCATTTGAATAACTTCAGGCTTTGGGGTATAAGACTGATCTCTAATTGTCTGGTACCTGGCCCTGAGATGATCGGGCAGAGGAATAGTGCCTGTAAGAGCCAGACAGAGGAGGTGGTTTGGAATATGTGCTCTGGATTGGGGGGTTGTCTACAAAAGGCATGCTCCCAGAGGGGTAATTTTGCTATCTCTTAGAATTACATAACCTCAGGAAGAGCCATTTCTACTGAGTCTGCAAGGCTCCAGATGCCAGAGCATCAAGAATATAGAAAATTAGAAAATATAGTTAATAAAAGGTCAGAGGTATGAATTTGTAAATGGACCCTAATATGTGTGTAGGAAGAGTATGTGGGTGGGGGGAAGGTTGAAAACTACTCACTATCTTAGATACCCTTGGTTAAATGCTGGAGAGTGTATCCAAAAGAGAGGTTGGAAAATATTCTTTCCTTTTTTGTTGTTTTTTGTCTGCTCCACTACTAAAGATTATGGCTATAGAGAGCATAGACAAAGAGATTGCAGCTGCCCTCCCGCCCTGCCCTGTCCTGTTGCCCACACTGTTCTTATGTGATATTTTAGCACAGACATATGATTGTGGGTAGAGGAAATACAAGTATTTACCCATTATGTATATAATGAGCTTACAGCTGTTGCTGCACCCTAATTTGGAATCTGATAGATGTTTCTAAAAGAGTTAAGTGGTAGTTCAGTTAATCGGTAAAACTTCTGCCAAGTGGCTAGGTATTTTAATTAAAATGGTTGAAATGAAAGGTAGTGATTGTCAGGCCTAACGAAGTAAGATTCTTTATTGACTTTAATTAAGGTGCAAAGAAAGTATTGTTTTAATTCCCCAAAGCTTATTGAATGTAGTTTTTAATGCCTTTGGTACAACTTCAGCTGCACTCAACTTAAAATTTTTAGTTACTGCAACATAAGACCTCTAAATCATGGTTTTAGCTTTGATTCTAAGATATAGAAATCTTTACTATTTCGTCGTTATAAGTGATTCTAAAGGAATCCCTCTGGGTATTATGTTGTTCTATTTATTTATTTAAATGCTATAAAAATCCAGATCAAAATTCTGCTCTTCAAATATACCTCAAAATTTTTCTTTTATAGATAAAATATTATAAGCCACAGGCCCCTTCAGGTCCCCTGTGGGAGCTTTTTCTGTCCTCTCAATAAATCCTACTTTCTAAAAAAAAAAAAAAAAAAAAAATACATACACACACACACTCACATATATATATATATATATATATATATATATATGTGAGTGTGTGTGTGTGTGTGTGTGTGTGTGTGTGTGTGTATGTATATGTATATATATTACAAGTTACATGCAGGCAGAGACCACGTTTGTTCACTATTTTATCAATTAACTAGCATAGCACTTGGCACAAAGTAAGCTCTCAATAAACATCTAGTGAGTTAATGTGCACCAAGCATATTACATTGGCAGCAATTATCTCTGCAATTAGTGTTGCCATCTTCTCATGCTTTCTTTGTGTACTGCATAGGCTATCAATAGCTTTCTTCTATTTTCTTTATATTTTGCTTCTGGCAATAATATTTCATGCTTTTAGTATGTAACTTTGATAATTGCAAAAATGAAAAAATCACAACTATAAAATTAATTATATTCCTCTTTGATTTTAATTACAAGTGAATCCAAGCTTGTTTTGTGAGCAGGCTTAGATAGCAGTCAGTTACACAACAGTAACATTGTTGGAACTTTCAGGTAAGTCATAGGAAACCTCACAGGCAAATATTAGATATGGATTGGCCCATTTCTTGGATGAAGAAAATAAGGCAAGCAGGGGATTGGTGTGTGTTAGATTCCTGGTACATTCAGGACTAGAGTCCCTGGATAAGCTTTGCCCAGATGAGCACTCTATATCATAAACAATGCAGGACGTTGTATAGTCCTTTTAACTTTTTCTACACGGTGGTTTTCTGAATCTCTGACAAGGACTAGGTCACCTGTTGTCATTGGCAGGACTGCCAGCATTACCTCTTTTTAAAAACATTTTAACCAAAAAGGATTAAAACTCTAAGGCTGAGTATACAATTAGCATGAGCTTTGGTGTTCTTCATTTGAGGCATTCAGAAAGTCATGTAACAGGGAACAGAGGCCTTGTATTTGAGAAGAAACATCCAGTGGCTCTTCCTACACACTATTTCCATTAATATATTATTTTAAAAACAGGCTTGTGAGATATTCCATGAGGAAAGAGTTTCATGGTCAGATGTATTTGGGAAATGCTGCCTACTTTATTCCCCTCTTAGGAAATCATGGTAGTAATGGAGTCCTGAAGAATTGAAACCTTTAACTTAGTATTCCCCGTACTCATTTGATCATAGGCATTTTTTTTCCTGTTGACACCTACTGGTGTTCTGTGGAACTTGTCTTCCAAAGAACACAGATCGTGATGCACACTATGGGGTAGAATGATGATTTTTCTTGGGGGGGGCATATGATGCTTTTCTTCTGATGAACTATTCTATTTATGAGATAATACAATAAGAACTTGTATGTCATCCTTTAAATATAATACCACAATGCTGTCCAAAAAGAATGTGAATTTATAATAGTTCCAGGAGTATATTAGTGTATGATTTCCATTATTACGTCACTACCAGGATTGTGATTTTTAAATTTTATTTTAATAATTATTCCCAAATTCTTGACCCAACTAGGAATTTGTGTTAATTTTTTTCTGCCATTTTCAGTATTACTAAGGGACTTGAATTTAACTGTCTTTATTAAAGAATACTTCTCTGAAGACCTGATATTCTTCTGTGAGTGATGCTTTACAACAAATACAGCATGTGTGATACGTGTATTGAGGCTTTCTGCAGACTTTATATAAGTGCTAAATGTTGACTTTAACATACCTAGAAGTGCAATATTTGTGATCAAACTATAGTAAATATGTCATTTTCAAAAGTGCAGGATTAGAGTATTTAAACTTGTATTCTATATAATGAGTTAGCTACATCAGGAGAAATGGTAGTCTTATCTGTGATCTGACAGGAAATATTAAGTATCTTTATGTTGGCTAACTATAGTTTTATCCAGATTTGCTAAAAAATAAAACCAAAACAACTATCAGAATAAAGCTATACTCTATGAAGTGGATAAAGAGAGCAATTCTTCATTTAGGAGTAATTTCTCTTTTTTTAGGAGAATTTATCAGAATAAACTATTTCTAATTCTAATAAAATCCTTTTATTAAGATAATTGTTTAAGACTGCATAAATGGAGTGAACCCACTAAGGACAAGAATTTAGAAACAGTATTAGAATACTGCCTTTGCCTAATGTTGAATAAACAAAGACTCCATTGTCACACACATCTCCAGGTATCCCTGAGTTTGGCTGCAGCATAAAGAAATCTCTCCCGTGACCAGAATTTTCTCATTTTTTCATTGTACTACTCCGTTATGCTTACGGTACGTTTGTTTAAAAAGTAAGAGGTGGATTTGTTATATATTTAGCTTCCTTACAGATGATATTTCTTTTTGTTTATAAAGTGATTCTGTTAACTATCATTCAGGAGTAAAAATGCAAATGGAATCTGAGAACTTATATGGAATATGTACAGAGAAGGTCAACGTAGCACCTTGGCAATTTCTAAAGTACTTATATGCTTGATGGGGGGATTTCTGGGAGCTTTTGCTGTTCCATCAGTATGAGTCTATATCCCATTCCGGGAGAAAGGAATGTTGGATTTCTGGAGATTCTCATTAAGACTTGGCACTTTCTTGGAAAGACTTGCAAGAAGAAAGGAAAAGAATATCTGACCTCTTCTTCAGGCAGCTCACACTCACTCCCTTCCCACCTTCCTCCAACCTATTATTTGCACCTGTGTGTTTTGAACTGTGTTCATAGCTTTATTCTTACAAGAATAAAATGCTTTTATTGAACTGTGATTTGTCATTTAGACACGGCTCATTGCCTTCTTCTTATATAGGTACAAATAAGATGCAACAGCCAGAAATATTGTTTGTATATTAAAGATGAGAAGGTTCAAGGACATTATTTTTCTTAAAGTTTTAGAAGTGTAAAACCTTGCTTAAATTATCCCAATGGCTATAAAATTACTGTATAACTTAGTTTTCCATAAGCTTTTCTTCACTACAGTTCTCACCTATGTCTTTGCTGAGAAATATTAATGCTCCAATGAATATTGTCTAAACTGAAGATTCCAAAATTGTCTTTTTTGGATTTAAACTCACAAGCAAAGCTTGGTGCTCAGTGTTCAATCTCCATCTGCCTTTTTAAAAATAACAGTGCTTCATTCAAAGTTTTTATATCTGAGAATCATAAGAATGGCAAGAAAAATTAATAAGACTTTACGAAGTCTTTGTGAACTTCTAGAAGATATAACCTGTGAAGAAATAAAGAATATCTTCTTTTTTTATTTTAAAGATATGGGGTACAATTCAGGGTTAGGTATACAGATGTTCATTATGCAGATACCCTTGCTGATGAGGTGTGGCACCCCCAATGCTACCTATCCCATCCCCGCCCTTCCATGGCAGTTTCCCACTACTGCCAACACTTTTCTTATAGTATTACTATAATTGTTCAAGGCTCACTTATGAGTGAGAACATGTGATACTCAGTTCTTTGTTGCTGTGATAGATCACTCAGTATTATAGACTCAAGTCCATCCAAGTTGCTGCGAAGTTCATAATTTTGTCCTTCTTTATGACTGCATAATATTTCATTGTGTGTATGCGTCACATTTTTTTAAATCAGTTCTCTTTCCATGGGAAGCACAGTTAGGTCTATGTTTTTCCTATTGTGAACAATGCTATAATAAACATGTGTGTACAGGTATATTTTTAATAGAGTTATTTGAGTTCCTCTGGGTATATTCCCCGCGGGAGAATTGCGGGGTCATATGGAAGGTCAATTTTTAGGTCTTCTAGGAATTGCCAAACTGTTTTCCACGGAGGTTGTATTAGTTTACAATCCAACCCACAAGAATATCTTCTCTTTTTTTTTTTTCCTGAGTTTGAGTCTCACTCTGTCGCTCAGACTAGAGTGCAGTGGCCGCTCCTGGCCACTGCAGCCTCGACCTGCTGGGCTCCGGTGATCCTTCCGCCTCAGCCTTCCAAGTAGCTGGAACTACAGGCGCGCACTACCACGCCCGGCTAATTTTTTGATTTATTGTAGAGATGAGGTCTCGCCAAGTTGCCCAGGGGCTCTTGAACCCGCGGGCTCAGACAATTCACTCACCTCAGCCTCTCAAAGGTGCGGGATTACAGCCTGAGCCACCGAGCCCAGCTAAGAATATCTTCTTAACTGACTATTTTACTTAGTAACTACTTTGTATGCTAAGTCAAGAAAATTATAATGACTAAAACATACAAAAATATCTAAAGATTGTTCTTAGATAAATTGGCTTTAAAAATGGCATAGAGGCCGGGCTCGGTGGCTCAGCCTGTAATCCCAGCACTTTGGGAGGCTGAAGTGAGTGGATTGCCTGAGCCCAAGGGTTCAAGACCCGCCTGGGCAACTTGGCGAGACCTCATCTCTACAATAAATCAAAAATTAACCGGGCGTGGTAGCGTGCGCCTGTAGTTCCAGCTACTTGGAAGGCTGAGGCGGAAGGATCGCCAGAGCCCAGCAGGTCGAGGTTGCCGTGGCCGGGAGCGAAAACTGTCATCCAGTCTGGGTGACAGAGTGAGACTCCAAGACACACACAAAAAAAATGGCATATAGATGTGACTTGGAGATCCCTGAAATTATAAGATGCCAAAAAAGAGAGGCCAAAAAACAAGGCTTCTGTTAAATGTGTTAGCTTGATAAATGGTCTTTTTTTTTTTTTAATCTGGAGGAATCGTATGGACAATATCATTTATTAGCTAGCCAGGATACTTTTGAAAGGAAAGGGGGACTCTAACCACACTGGACATTAAGACAACTGACATACAGTGGAAAAGCCCTGGACAAGTAAGAAAGATAGGTTGTCCTACAGGTTATTTATTTTCACAAAAGTAAAAGAAAACTGTCCAATAACCACATATCATTATTATTTATTGCGTTCAAGATGCTATGTTAGACATCTTGAAACAACTGAAATGGACAGAAAGGCCTGCCCACCTGAGCATACCTCTATTACCAACTGCAAAACAAACCTTTGCCCAGAATAGAATGATTTTTTTTTAAATGACTTCAGTCAAGCAGCTACTATTCATGTCCATAAAAAATAAGAAAAACAAATGTCATCTTCAGTGTACAGTAGAAACTAAGTAAAGAATTACAGCAAAAGAAAAGCCACTCGGGAAAAAAGATCCCATGAGTTAACAGCATTTGATACCTGGTATAAAATAGTTGATTCTGAATTTTCATCTTCAGATGTGTCATGTAAAGCTTTGAAATGTTAGAATATTTTGTTCCGCTAGTTCCTTCATGTTCAGTTAAACTGGTACCTAAAAGAGGAATGTGGAATATTGGAGTGTGTATTATCCCTTTGTCTTGGAAGAATGTGGTAGTAAAGATGTGTAAAGTCTAAGCTCATTAAAATCCTCTTAAAATAATATAACCAGGTTTGACAACATTTCAAGTCTTAGTAGTCTTTTAAGGTTTAAATCTTAAATAGTATTCACTCTTGAATCTTCAATGTCAAGACTGTATGTAGATCAGAACTTGTCAATTTGGGTTCCACATCAGATCTTGCCAAATTCCTAAATGGACTTTGCCTATCTACGGATGCTGCTAATTGAACTGAAATTGCTGCAATAGTAAAACATCATGGCTGAATACTCATTAAAATTTGTGATTTATTTTTACTTAATAAACTAATTTAGTTATTACAGCCATTGTTTCAAAGTATACTATATATCAATTCAACAAGTGTCTGCTGAATTTTTGTTAGACTCTATATGGTGATTCAAAGATCAGTAAGGCATAACCCCTGCTAAGAAGTAGTGTGGAAATGCTGTTAAGAACTGACATGGAAGTCAGAACCAGGTTCAAATCCCATTACTTATGTGTGGTGTTCCCAACTACATAACCTTCTAAACATCACTGAAATTTCCACAGGAACTGATGAAAATGATGTTTCAGAAGTAAGAAATCAACAAAAGTAGTAAGGGGAGGTAAGAAGAAATTAATGAAAGAATTGCCAAGTGAAACTGCAGAGACCACTTTGAAACATGGTTTGGGGAACCTTTACCCACCCTTACTATTCATAATAAACTGACACTTTCTGTTGTATTCCTTTTGTTAAAATCTTGGTTGAAACTCATCCACCAAAATAACTTTACTAACCACTAATGGAATATGTTAGGAAAACATTACAGTAGAGGATTATTTTCTTGTAATTAAGTTTTCAAGAATCTTTAATCCATATGTATCAACAGCAGGCAGTGTGATTGAAACACAGGCATAATAATTGTTTTGGGCTCAAATTATTTTTCTTTGTTTTACAGTTCTAAAAACTTACTCAAAAACTATTTGGCAAAATACTCATACTTCGGATATTTATTTTGTGGAAACAAAAGCTGCCTGCATTTGACAAAATGTGTTCAATAGAGCTGTCTTTAATGCTAAAATAAATGATAAAAATGACTTTGTTAGTCTCAAGCCAGAAAAAGTATTTCACCTAAATAAATATTTAGGAAGTTGAATAAATAGGCTTTATAAGTTAATGAAAGGAAAACAATTGTTTATATTATAAACTAGATCACCTTACAATGAACTCTTGTTTTTATTTTTAAAAAATTCAAGTGAAAAAATGACAAAAAAGTGAACCAATCTTAGGAGTCTTTGACTTGTAAAAACAAGCAAAAAAATGCTCAGCATATATTACCCTATCTCATTTTTTCCCTCAAAAATCATGTTTGTTTACTAAGCTTTACATGTTCAACATACATTTTTGAGCCTAGTTAGAGGCTTGGGACACTGAAAAAGAATAAAATGGGTGAGACTTTAGGAAGAAATGTATTTCTTTCCTTTTCAGTTTTAAAGTACTTTCTGTATAACTAGTTAAAAGACTTTTTCCTTAACCCTAAAGTCTTTTGTGGCTACTGTTTGTGCACATGGGACAGCAGTGGTTCTCAGACATTTTGGACCTAGGACCTCTTTTCACTCTTAAAAACTTGTTGATTACCTCAAAGAGCTTCCATTTGGAGTATATCTATTGATATATGCCATGATTTAAACTGAGAAAATTTTAAACTGAAAAAGTACTCATGTGTCAATTTATTTAAATATAATAAGAAATCCATGATGTACTAAATTACATATTTTATTAGCCATAACTATATGTCTCTAAATAAAAATCTCAGTAGGAAGAGTGGCAGCACTGTACATTTTTAGAAATTTCTTTTAATGTTTGCCTTAATAGAAGACAACCAGGTTCTCATATCTGCATTCAATCTGGGATATGTCATTTTTAGTTGATTTATAAGAAAACACTCCATGCTCACTACACTTTCCCTTTTATGAAGAATTATATCTTTATGCTATATTTAATTATTAGAAATTTAATTATTAGAAATCAATTTCTAATATTCACCCTTATATAGAAAATCATCCCATTTTACAACACTCACATTGCAAGTTATAAATGTGTCCTTTAGTTTAAAAACTTAGTTAAGTGGAGATTTGTGACAGTAACATAGATTCAGTAATGTCTATGTTTGAAAGTGAAGTTCATTAAAGCAAGGAATTATCTGTTTTCTTTGATGGTTCTCTCTGATTATATGTGATAAAGATAACCACTCCTCTGTCATTTCAGTTTCAGTTTTTATTCTTGGTTTTAAAAAAATCATTTATCAAAATAGTAATTACTTGTCATAATCACAGCAGAAAATTATAGCAAGAGCTTTTTTAAAACACTTACTCAGGAACTGCTTAGGAAAACTTAGTCGTTGCCTAAAAGCTTAACATATGATAATAAAGAGTCCAGAAATGTTTTGGTTTATCAGAGAATAGAGTGACTTTTCAGGAGACTCAGATGTTGAGGTTCTGTTGTCTGACGCACTGCTCTGGGCAGGTGGGCATGGGAGGGGTTATGGGCACCTGAATGATTAGATGATAATGACAGTGTCTCTGCCTCCTTATCTAAGGAGTCATTGCCACCCATCTTTCCAGGCGATGAGTGGGGGAGAATGAGTGGGGATTAGTTCAACTAGCCCCTCACATGCATAGAGGTGCTCTTCGTGGAAAAGCTGCCATTCCCACTTCTCCAGGAAACAGGAGCAGTCAGTGGCAGGAGGGATACGTTCATCACGGAGGGTGGTGGGTGCAGAACAGGGCTCCCTTGGGCTATGTTAAACCTCTTCCTCACCACCCCCAGCCCCAGTCGCTCAGTGCTTGTCTAGATAGCACTGTTTATTCTAGTCAAGCTTCCCTTTGCCTCAGAGGTTCACCTAATGGCACAAGATTTCTCAAACCTTGAAAGATAATTTTTAACTAGAAAGTAACCTATTTATAAGAATGATTTTTTTAAACAAGTGGTTCTGACATGGGTTTTCTGGCCTTAGAAAGCAACAAAATTCTTTCAAGAAAAAAATCAATGGACCTAAAAAGCAGATGACTAGAAATTGAGGTTGAGAGACTAAGCTCTGAAGGGAACTTGTTTAAAAGTACTATGATTTTATTAACTGGTAGAACATCCAAACTTTTACTGGGGAACAGTCATTTTAAAAAAAACTTAGAGAAAAAATACTGTTTAAACATGTGAAGCCTTCTTGGTGGTTTACAAAAAAAGTTTCCATTGTTACACCCCTCCCTAAAGTTTATTTAAGATATGTTCTCTATATCCACTGTCAGGTATGAAACATATTATATCGCAAGACTGTTTTGAGCATGAGGATTATGGAAGAAGCAGACCCATAATTTATGGTTAAACCTCACCTATTAGAACAACAAAGAAAAAAAATAATGGCTATTTCTAGTTTAAATCAATAATGAAAATCAGCATGTAAAGACTTATGTTGTTGGTAAAACTAAACATTTCCCTTTTTAGGGAAATTTCATTAACCAATAGTGTTAACTTTTTGTAGAAGGTATACAGATATGTAACATGCATATGAACTATTTATTCTTGTTCCTGCTTTCTTTTTTTTTTTTAATTTGCTTTCTGTCATAGTTTGCTTTGCGTGGCCTCTGCATTTGGTCATCTCTCTGACCTGAATGACCTTATTCTTCTTTCCTACTTAAACTGAATTCTTCTTGCCTTATAAGACTCAGCTTCAGCATGGTATTCTTGTGGACACCATTTACTAACTTGTTACTAACTTGTGTGAAGCAATCTCTTTGTGCTCTCCTACCCATCACAATTTTGTGAGTATGTATATCATGTGTGGGATTTCAGACATAGTTCCACAAGGGGAGACTGACAAATCAGTCTCCCTTTATGGAACTATGTCTCCTCCATTTTTGTACCTCCACTCCCAATACAGCCTTTTGAACACGACACATTTTCAAGGAATGTTGAATACATGACTAAAGCAATTAATAGATTTAGCTTTTGAACAATAAGGAACACAAGAAGGTCTCTAAACTGTTGTTACTTTGATACTAGATGGATGAAATGCACATGTGTTTATTATTTAAAGTACTTTAAATATAGCAACCTGGCCTGGTGCCGTGGCTCATGCCTATAATCACAGCACTTTGGGAAGCCGAGGCAGGAGGACTGTGTGAGCCCAGGAGTTCAAGATCAGCCTGGGCAACATCATAATGAGACCTTGTCTCTACAAAAAATTTTTAAAAATATCTGGGTATGGTGGCATGCTCCTGTAGTCACAGCTACTAGGGAAGCTGAGGCAGGAGATTTGCCTGAGCCCAGGAGATGGAGGCTGTGGTACACCATGGTTGTGTCAGTGCACTCCAGCCTGGGAGACTCTGACTCAAAATAATAATATTAAATAAAACACACAAAAAATAGCAATCAAGACATCTGAAAGAAAGGATAAAACAATATTAGCATATTTCTCTCTAATACCCATGGCAAAGTGCATGTTGATAGAGACTTTTTAGCATACATAAAGCTACAAGAAATCTTTGTTTTGATTTGTGGAGTACACACCAGTTCTGAACTGTAATTTGTAAGTTGGAACACACAGTAAATTTGAACTAAGTGACTCTCAAGAATTTTACAACAAAATAGGATATAGCAGTGAAGTAAACAGCCTAGATCAGTGCATGGTACATAATAGACTTTTCTTTTTTTGTTGTTGTTTTGTTGTTGTTGTTGTTGTTGTTTGTTGTTTGGGGGGGTTGCTTTTTTTGGTTTTTTTTTTTTTTTTTGAGTTGGAATCTCACTCTGTCACCCAGACTGGAGTGCAGTGGCCGCTCCCAGCCACAGCAGCCTCGATCTTCTGGGCTCCGGTAATCCTTCCTCCTCAGCCTTCCAAGTAGCTAGAACTACAGGCGTGTGCTACCACGCCCGGCTAATTTTTTTATTTACTGTAGAGATGAGGTCTTGCCAAGTTGTCCAGGCGGGTCTCGAACCCACGGGCTCAGGCAATCCACTCACCCAGCCTCCCAAAGCGCGAGATTACAGGCTGAGTCACCGAGCCTGGCTGGATTTTTTTTCACTAAATATTTATTAGAGTTGAATGGAGACTTGAGAGATTGCATTGTGTTTCTGGACTGGTAGACAGTTTGGTGTGATTTAAGTGAAATGTTGGTGTAGAGGCACCACGGTCATGAGACTGGAAAGGTAAGGAGACAACAAATCATGAGGGTTTCGGTATGTTGTCCTAAGGTTTTAGACTTTATCATCAAGTCGGTAAGGAGTTAGTGAGGGGTTTTCAAGTGAGAAAAATTGGATTTAGGTTGACATTTTAGGAAGATTACCCAGGACCTAAGTGGTGGGTGGATGAGGGTGGGGAGAAGAATATGAAATGGAAGGCAGATGCACCAGGTAGAAAGCCTTTGCAGAAAGATAATGTGGAGCTGAAATAAGGAAGCTGCTGTGCCAGAGAAAAAGGCAGATGAATTCCAGGAACGCCTAGGACTTGGTGGCTGATTAGATAAGGAGGTGAGTGAATGAGGTTTTGCATGGGGTTTTGCCTTGGTAGCTGAGGGGGAAAAAGCACTGTTTTTTGTTTCTAATATGGAACACAACAGGAAGAAAGCTTTGCAGGTAATAATATTAACAACGAGGAGTTCAGCTTTGGATATATGTGAGTCTGGGGTGACTGTGAGTCATCCAGGCAGACATGTGCAGTAGAAAGAGATGACCTTGGTGGAGAGGTAAGAAAAAATGATTTGGGTGAGTTGGTAGATTTTAGAGTAATCTGTGTACAAGAGAGAGCTGGGGTCATGAGAGTGGGTAAAGTTCAGTCAGACTCAGAGAATAAGCCCCTCAGATTGCTGAACACAGAACTCTGGAGGCTGCAATAATAAAGAAATCCCTTGAGAAAGAAGCCCATGAAGGAAACTAAATGAGAAATGCAGAAAGCCCAGAACAAAACCAAAAGAGGGTAATGTCATCCTGTTGTGATCTTAGATTCTGGGGTGAAACAGATATGATTTTGAAGTTTAGTTCCAGAAATACTAAACTGTATCACACTAGGCAAGGTAACTAACTTCTCTAATACCTAGTTTCCTGTTTTGAAAATGGGCATGGTAACAGTATCTACTGCATGGCATTTATCTGAGGCTTAAGTAGTGGCACATATGTGGAGCTGTTGGCAAAGCCCGGGCTACAGTAAGTATGTAATAATAGTCATTGTGGAGGGAGTAGCAGGAGTAATAGAAACGGTAGAGTAGTAATAGCAGCAATAATAAGTCATCATCACTATTTTATTATTATTAAGAAAGTGTCAAAAATAATTGAACATAATTTTTAAACTGGCATATTTGGGGAAAAGATAAAGAAAGATCAGCCCCTAACATTTCCCAATGGGTTAGAGAATTTATACTTGCTTGGAGGCCTTGATAAACACAAGGCCATATGTATAAAGTGTTAATGGGAGGTGAAAAAACTGGGATTGATTATGTAGAGTCTTCTTTTGACTTTTGTGGGAGGGAGAAAAATAGGGCAGCAGTAGCTGTAGCATCTTCAGCCCAGTATTTCTGCTCAAGTTCCACATGTAAATTCTTCACATAACCAAATTCTTCCACCTGTAGTTGTATTCCTTTGCCTATACTGTTTCCCTTCCTAGAAAGCCTTAGCCTGCTCTGATGATCCTTCCTTTTAAGATTAAACCAAACTGCCAACTTCTCCAGGAAGTCTCTTCTCAACTCCTCTTTCTTCACTGACTCTTCTTGTCCCCTCCTTTAGCATGTAACCCCTGAACCATCCTCACATCACATAGTATGGATAGCCTTACTGATAGTCATCTGTTTCCCAGAGAGATTCTACCCAATGTCTCTAAGAAAGAGCAGGAATTTATATCCAGGTGTTACTTAGTTATGTAATGCATGACTGGAACTTATTTTATTTATAAGGATAAAGTAGTTGGAATACATTATGACATATGTTAACTTTACTTTTTTCGTTAACTTAGAAAATATGATATGGATAACAGAACCTCACATTTCCACACATGGTTAAGACCCGAAAGCACTCAGAGAATAGCATTGCCTGCTGATGTTAGCAAAATGTTATCCTTCAGTCTAAAGTGGCTTGCATTTAAGTTTCTTTAATATAACGAGATGGATCACAGTTCCTCAACTGTTTCTTCTTTTGATGTAACGATTTGATGTGTATGGTTGTTCAAAGCCAAAAAATTCATACTTTTACAAAACTTTTCATTTTGTTTTATAAACGCTAAGAAAACTTTTAGTTATGAGCTATAATAACCTATTTTAGGATGTTCTCAGTTGTGATGTTTTATATAAATAGACAAGTAATTTATTATGTAAGCAGTACTATAAGGCTGCTGAAATACTTAAGCTTTAAAGAATCTTGTTTAATATCACATTTCATTATATAATGTATTTTCATGTTCTGGAGATATGTTCCTTCAATTTATAAACATTAAAGATTTGCAATGAAGGAAAAAAATGAGAGAATGAGAGTAAACTAAGTGAGATTGTTTTTAAATGCCCATTTCGAAATAGGGCTTTAACAATATGTACACTATTAGGAGCTGCAGTGAACTTGAAAATACATTAATTGTTGAGGTGGTTAATTGGAGCCAATAGATGAATCTAATGATCATGTTGCTCTCTCTGTTTTAGTCTTCATTTCAAGAACAATAGAGACAAAGAAAATTATAGTATCCCAATTGCAATCATTATTCCTCATAAGAAAAGAAATAAATCATTCTGTATTCTGTTCTCTGATTTCATTGTAGCATCAGTCATAATGAAACATTTAGTAGAGTGCTATTGGCCCTGTGGGCATCAATTAATGTTGATAATAATTAAAATTGTAATTGCAAATAGAAACACAATTGTGTGTTTTCACTTAAAAATAATTGTGTTTTTGTATAGTAAGGCTTTAGGAAACTTTTATTCATGACATTAATTTGGAAGTTTGCCCCTTTATTAGCGGTTGCTGCTAAAGGAAGACAGGAAAAAGAACTTGACTTGCAACTCTTGATTCCTTTTCTTCCCAAATAATGGTAAGAAAAACACATTTCTTGGAAAGTGAAGAATGAATTTTATTTAACAATGCAAGCTTCTGTGTTGTACAGGTCACACACACAAAAGCAATGTATAACAATGTTTAAAAATACAGACTTTTGTTGTATTCTCATGACTCCTAATCCTTACCCTATAAGGTAGCTATCTCAATGTTAC
The DNA here is from genome assembly GCA_027257055.1 of Cephalopachus bancanus. Taxonomy (NCBI): domain Eukaryota; kingdom Metazoa; phylum Chordata; class Mammalia; order Primates; family Tarsiidae; genus Cephalopachus; species Cephalopachus bancanus. The sequence continues at coordinate 2,306,660 of JAPVLO010000257.1, forward strand.
AAGGTAGGAAAACTATGGCACAAAGATTAAATATCTCAAGTCATAAAGATTAAATATCTCAAGTTACACAGAGCAATTGGCAGAGCTGGGATTCAAACCCTGGTCTACCTAATTTCAGAGCAGTATTTCTCCCCTTAAACCACACTGCCTCTCAGGGCAATATGGCCACGGAAAAGACAAATGAGGCTCGTGCCTGATGCAGCACTGGGAGTGGAACAATTGGGGAACCAGTGTCAGACATTCCGAATATAAAGTTGAGTAAGTGCTAGGATAACTCATGCTCGTTTAACATGTTTTAAACATGGAAAAAATACTATATCCACCAAGTTACAAACCAGCAGAATGTCTCTCTAATAAAGACCTTCTTTTGTATGCTGAAATGAGTCATCAAATTACCACAAATTGGGGACTCAATAAATTTTTCTGAAAAACCTATAAACAGGGATAACAGAGGTCAGCTTTTGACTTGGGGTATGGACCTCTATTGTGTCATCATTAGAAATAAATGAAAGGCCGGGCTCGGTGGCTCAGCCTGTAATCCCAGCGCTTTGGGAGGCGGAGGTGAGTGGATTGCCTGAGCCCACAAGTTTGAGACCTGCCTGGGCAACTTGGCGAGACCTCATCTCTACGATAAATCAAAAATTAGCCGGGCGTGGTAGCACGCGCCTGTAGTTCCAGCTACTTGGAAGGCTGAGGCGGAAGGTTCGCCGGAGCCCGGCAGGTCGAGGCTGCGGTGGCCGGGAGCGGCCACTGCACTCCAGTCTGAGCGACAGAGTGACACTCCAACTCAAAAAAAAAAAAAAAAAAAGGAAGTAAATGAAAGTACTAGAGATACTTGGTTTTAACTTTTCCTGGGATGCATCACAAATGTCAGGTAGTTATAATGTTAATAGCAATTTAAGTAATGGGCTCCATCACTCTACCCTTTGGAAGGGCTGTTTCCATTCCCTTACTTGAGTTGATCATTATGTTCCATGGTCCCAGGTGTGCACTTGTAACAGGATGTGAAAGTGGGAATAATTTAATCAGTACACTTGTGGAAAATATTCCAAAACCTCAGTATTGCAGATCTAGAACTGAAGTGTAATATGCTTGTCCGGAAAGAGATGAGGAACTGAGGTTTTTCTGATTATTTTTATTGTTCAATTGATATATATTGACAGTAGCAATAAAATAATATATGTTGAGCTGAGGCCAGAAATACTTTATAAATAAATAGCTAAACATATATTTTGAATTATTGAATTAAGGCAAAGTAACTATTTAATTACAGTAATATTTAGACATTTTCCCATCTGTCAACATTTCTTCCTTACAGTATTCTTCAACTGTTCAGGATTTTTGTTTTTGTTTTTGTTTGCTTGTTTAGTTCAGTTTAGTTTCGTTTTGTTTTTGAGTTGAAGTCTCACTCTGTCATCCAGGTTGGAGTGCAGTGGCACACTCATGGCCACCGCAGCCTCGACCTGCTGGGATTAGGCAATCCTTCTGCCTCAGCCTTCCAAGTAGCTGGAACTACAGAAGCATGCCACCACACCCAGCTAATTTTTGTGATATATTGTAGAGAAGAGTTCTCACCAAGTTGCCCAGGCTGGTTTCAAACCCCCACTGGCTCAGGCAATCCACTCGCCTCAGCCTCCCAAAGTGCTGGATTACAGGCTGCACCACTGCACCCGACCAACTGTTCAGGTTTTAATTACTTCTACCAACTATTGAATCTATGTTTGGAGCTCCTATTTAGCATAAGTGGCTTACATTTAGGACAGATGACTAGAGATGAATGCAACTACAAATTCTATAAAAATTCTATAGAAATTCTATAAAAAAACATGCACTTGCAGATCTAATAATGAGTGTTTCTGCTGTATTCCATGAGGCAGAATTTCCTAATTTATATGGTACAGTGGTTATAAAAGTGAGCAATGAAATCAGATTCCTCATATAGATAAATTATATGAACTAGAAAAAGTACGGGAGTGTAAATTTGGCACAGGGACAAATAGAGGCTAGCTCTGAGGAACTAGCTGATACTACTAATTTTTTAGTCTTCTAGGGTCCTTAGGTACAAATCAAGTTGTCTCTGGGTTTCTCCTAATGCTGATTTAAATTTTCACTTTCTCTGATATTCTTAGTCTGTTACACTTTTCTATTTACTTCCAGATTTCAAATGTAACATTGTGTTTGCCTTCTTTCATGCTCTCTTTGTTCTTCAGGTATTATGTATGCGATTTTGTTGTTTGCAGAATTTTAATTGTTGCAGAACTTCCCAAGGGGTGAGAGTTAGACTTATCTATGTGTAATCTGTAATTTTCTAATCGTGAACCTCAAACCTTGTTCTTCTTTTCTGCATTATGATAGTTCTTTCAATGAGTTTTCAGACTTAAATGGGGATTGACCTGGTTTTCTTTGTTCTACATTGGTAAGAACCAAACAAATGTGAGTTACTGCAACTGTTAAAGAATTGCCAGGGCAACAACAATCACATTGTTGGTGGAAATGGCCCAATAGCAAGGTCTGAACCAAGATTTCTGGAATAACTTAGGCATCAAACTAGAGGGCACATATTGTTAACACTTTGTGTATCTAAAACGCAGTATACCTGGCAAACTATGGAATACTGGTTAGAAGGAACAAGTAAGCAAAACTAGTTCCTGATTAACAAAATTGATGCCGCCAAATCCACGGACCATCTCATCTACCTTACTCTATGTGAGGGTCTCTTTTTATCCAAACAAACACTTGAGGCGTACGACCCAGGGATGCTTCAGCCAACTTTATGTTTGGCATACTTGAGAAAGTTTTCCACACAGGTTTTTCCCATGCTGGATAGTACATTTCTTACCATGACACTATTTTCAAAAAATTGCATATGTGGCAAACTTCCTTTTATTTGGTTCATTCAGAGTCTAAGTTCAGTTTGTCTCATTATTTTAGGCCCCTAGCAAATTTCAAAAATAACATTAGGATGAGGGCAGAGAGTCTCCTAAAAGAGGGGACCACTAACAACATAAGTGACAGCTAACAATGTACAGTCTGGAAGAAGGAGATAATCTATTTTAAAACAGGCCCAGAAATGGCACAAGGGATACTATTTAGTGCAAGTACAGAAAGTCTTGTACTTCTCAGTAAGCCATGAGGCATCACTTTATTATCGAGCAGTGTAATAACAGCTGTTCATAATTGTGTTCCCTCATTTAATCCATAGTACCCCTTGCTTTCTACTATCTTAATCCTTACTAGACAGAGCAATAAAGATCCCTTTCTTTATTTTCCCCACTATATCATGAGCTGGTCTTTTATGTCCACATCCCTGGCACCAGCAGAGTACCTAGTCTGTGCTACTACGCTTGTGATTTGTAGACTAAGTGGATTAATAAAATAGCTATGTAGACATATATGTGTATACATATGTATATATGCTTTGTAGAAACTATTACAGATAAATATTGACGAGTATCAGTTAAGTACTTTTGAAACAAAATGAATAAAAACAAATTCCTTCAACTTTCATAAGAATGAATGAGAAGAGGTGAAAAAAAATGAAGTGACTGAATAAACACAAAGATTTTTTTAATTTAAAGAGTTTGGCTAAGAATATAAGCTACTAACATTTGTTAAGTCAGAAGAAAAGCATCTAAAATATTTTGTTATTATAACTCTAGCTTACATACTTGTGGCAAATCTTAGTTTTTCTTTCAGTGACTCTAGCTTGAAACTTAAAATAAACTCCAATGAGTCTATGGAAAAGCAGCCAACTCTTTTAAGAGAAAGAAATACCACTTTTCTTTATTCAGGCAGTTAGGCAGATTTTTCAACAGTACTTTAAGTTACAGAGGCCATGATTTAATAACAAATAATCAAAATCATTATTTATTTGGTTTATAAACTAACACAAGACTGTGAGCCATGGCTTATGCCTATAATCCCAGCACTTTGGGAGGCCAAGGGAGGAAGATTGCTTGAGGCCAGAAGTTCAAGACCAGCCTGGGCAACATAGCAAGACACCTGTCTCTACAATATATTTAAAAATATTGTAATATATATACAATTACATTACAAATACATTAACACAAAATTGGAGATCATTAAATCACCTGTTTCATGCTTTAAATCACCTGTTTCATGCTTTAAATCAAGTCATGTACATTTCAGTTTATTCCTATTTTCTCTAAACAAACTCATTTATTGCCATTAAAATAGGAATTAGGAAAACTGGCCCAATAATCATCAAATATTAAGGCAATTATTGAATGGAAAAATAAAACTATAAGGAACACATAAGTTATATATGGAATCTGAAATAAGTTAGAGGCAAATATTCATATAGTAACTAGATTTTAATCTGATTCAATTATATTTCACATTCTTTTGAAGTATGTTTTCAATAGTATAATTATATTGAAATATATTTCTGAGCATGCTGTTTGTATTTTGTGATATATCTTCATAAAGCAGTTCCAAATTGGGCTACAAAACTGGTCCTGAGTTGTATCTCATTTAAGCACGTTTGTGTGGACTTCTATACTATACTTAATAAAAGCTTCGGGTATATTCAATTACATTTCATCATAATGATCTTTCATACTTAATAAAAGCTTCGGGTATATTCAATTACTTTTCATCATAACGATCTTTATTTTCCATTCTGGTATGATTGCTTATAAAGGTCAAGAGGTATTGTTTAACCAGGTCCCTAAAAACATCAGGCTTGTTCCAGTCTTTTCTATGTGGTTTTGTTTCTTCTTTAAAAAATCCCTCCCTTCTTCCCTTTGGTTGACTTAAGAAATCTAGGTTGGCTCACTAATCCAGTCACTATTTTCAGGGATCGCCATATATAAATCATTTCCACAGAAAGGTGTATTTGTTTGTTTGTTTGTTTTCCAACATTGCATGAGCACAGATTAAAATTGGAAACCTGGTAGGGTGAGTCAGTCCTGGGTTTCATCTATTTCCTTCTGCTAGAGGCAAACTTAAAAATGTTCTGCCTTGTGTAGGTTTGACTCTCTCATTTCTCCTTCCTTTCCCAACTTCTCACAGCTGAGCCTCTGTGAGAGGTGCCAAATTCACATTCCAGTACCATATCCTTTCTAGCTGATATAATTTATCTAAATGAGATATCTGATTCCGTTTCTTACTTTAATGACTCTGGTACCTTATAAATTAGGGAGAAATACACATTATTAGATTTACGAGTGCATATTTTTATAGAACTCATAGTTGCATTCATCTTTCATCTGTTCTAAGTTGGTCTTTAGACCACCTAAGTAGGAACTCTAGACACAGGCTCAATAACTGCAAACTCTTTTTCTGCATAACAATATGTTAACCCTATTTTACTTTTTGATAAGGCTTGTAAACAAGATTATAAATAGAGAAACCTGTGCACAATAAAGCCACTCTATGTCTTTGGATTTTTCCCAATGCTAGACCTGTAAAGATGTCTAAGTGTGTTGAGTATAATGCCCAAGGAGGTTCGGATCAAGATTTTGCCATAACACATAAAAATGTCCATTTTTCTATTCACAATACTGAGATTCATTTCTAGCTGAATCTGTCTTCCTGGAAATGATGGAGCCCAAGATGTGGGATCAGAAAGATGAAGTGAACCAACCAGGAGATCTTATGAATTTACTGCCTGGCAAATTAGCTAAGAGTAATGATCTACAGTAGGCAAAGATTACTGAAATACCTGTGATTAAAAATATTTCCATTACTGGAAGAATATTTGATGTCTTGAAGCCCCTCATTTATAGGAAATCTTGACAAATTGTATGTATGTTTTAGGTTGAGTGACAAATACTAGTTGTTCTATACCTGACAAACAGCTTTCAGGTTAAGGGATTTATAATTGAGATTAGGAGGAAAGAAGAGAAATTACTGAGTTAGGTGGCTGGCATGGACAGAGTGAGGGCTTTAAAGGACCAAAGGGGCCTGTAATCCCGCGCCTTTGGGAGGCTGAGGTGAGTGGATTGCCTGAGCCCGCGGGTTCGAGACCCGCCTGGGCAGCGAGACCTCATCTCTACAATAAATCAAAAAATCAACTGGGCGTGGTAGCGCATGCCTGTAATTCCAGCTACTCGGAAGGCTGAGGAGGAAGGATCGCCGGAGCCCAGCAGGTCGAGGCTGCGGTGGCCGGGAGCGGCCACTGCACTCCAGTCTGGGCGACAGATTGAGACTCCAACTCAAAAAAAAAAAAAAAAATATTCAAAGGACCAAAGGGGATGTAATTCCTTAAAAAAAAAAAAAAAGTATAGAAGAGGAGTTTATCAAGACCAGAGGTACATAGAGACAACCTCTGCCTGTTTGACAGCATGTTCTGGGTTTTTGGTGGAAGCCAAAGTCGAGTTCCCAACACTGGCTACCTCATAGACTCCAAAGTAATCCAGATATCTTAGTTCAGAACTTGCTAACTTGCCAAGGCAGTATAGCTCGGTTTCCTTTGTTGAGATTTTTGTAGTTCAGTTTCTGTAAACTCTATAGGGTATTTCCTTGTTTGAGTTTCATCTCCTACGTACTTGTAGGACATGAGTACCCCTCACATACATATTGAGAAAAGGAAAGCAAGAGAATAAAAAACAGAAGAAATATAGGTGTTTCCTATAATCTCATTCACTGTTATAAATAATGTACTAAAAAATATTGATGAGATTGTCCTTTTTTTTTTTTTTTTTTTGAGTTGGAATCTCACTCTGTCACCCAGACTGGAATGCAGTGGCCGCTCCCAGCCTGCTGGGCTCCTCGACCTGCTGGCATCCGGCAATCCTTCCACCTCAGCCTTCCAAGTAGCTGGTACTACAGGCACACACTACCACACCCAGCTAATTTTTTGATTTATTATAGAGATGAGGTCTCACCAAGTTGCCCAGGTGGGTCTCGAACCCTTGGGCTCAGGCAATCCACTCACCTCAGCCTCCCAAAGCCATAAGATTACAGGCTGAGCCACCGAGCCCAGCTGATTGTCCTCTCTTAAAGATGCATTCTGAGCAAAGCGGGGACCAAAGGAAAACCCAAACTGTATCTGTGCAATGACTGCTTGTATACCTAATCCTGAATTGTACCCCACATCTTTAAATAAAATAAATTTTTTAAAAAGAATGTATTCTGAGAACCTTCTATATTCCTAAAACAGAGTTGTCCTATTATTCTTTAAAAGGTACTTGTGGTCTGGTTTTCTGGGTATGCATTTTCTCATCTTCTAAAAACTTTCAGTTGCAGTTTTTTGAGGGCATACACACATACACACACACACACACACACACACTCTCTCTCACTTGTTGCCCTAAATCTCCTGAGCACCTGGGTGTGTGTGTGTGTGTGTGTGTGTGTGTGTGTGTGTGTGTGTGTGAGTGTGTATGTGTGTGTGTGTGTGTGTGTGTGTGTGTAATGTATATGCATATATGAATATATTCTTATATACACATTTAACATAGGGATAGCGTTCATTAATCTTCATTTTCTAACTCATATGGTTCTTCGGTCAATAAAGACACTTTCCAATATAATTATTTAATATCATGACAGCAACCAATTGAGATGTGAATTGATGTCTCCAAAATGTCTTTTTGCTTTCTTTTAAAATTGATGAGTACAGAGTTATGGTATGTATTGATATTCTCACAGGAAGCAGTTTCTGATCAGGGTGAGGAAGAAGTACAGACTAGAGAACAATGTGCTTTCAGAGTTTTTATCTGTGTATCAGCCTTCAAGTTTATGTTGCAGCAATATCCTCTTTCCAAAACCCAGCTTAGTCCGTGCTTCCCGTACTGGATGTTTTAATAGCTTCAGAAGCATTCTTCTTAGTAAGCCTTTAAATCGCTTATCAGAGTTGGGCAGACCATAGGGTTCAAATATCCACAGGGAGTAAAATCCAACTAAAAATTGGAGGTGGACATAGCTTGTTGTACATTGTTGGTGATTTTTACTGTGTTTTCTTGGAACTGTCCAAAATCCAGATCTTTGTCTCTTCTGAGATTTGATCCCACATTTGACTAATTAAAAAACAGGGCTGGGGTACTCTACTGTTAAGCCACAATGAAGCAAAGCGTGTGTCTCTAATTATAAATATGGTCTCTATAGCATAGATATACCAGAAGGCAGTTGTGTTTACTTGAATTTAGCTTTATTTTCCTGGTATTCTACAAATTAGCATATTTACTTTTCCATTTGTATTAAAACATGAAAGTGTCTTGAACCAGAATTTGTATTTCTGGTAGGGAGAAAAAAATCTGTTTAATTGGATTTTGTTCAATCAAGATTGTAAAGTGCAGTTCCAACTATTGGTGCCAAATGTGGCAATTGAAAATTATGTGACCTGAATGTGATTGACACTACACAGGCCCTCTGCTCATATCTGTGTTTTAAATGGTATGTACTCAAAGCCAACTTGTCGCTAAGTACATGCTACAGAACAGAATCTTACTTGATACCTTAAGATGTGAATTTCCTGGTAAAATGAGACTGAGAAATGCTACATGCTCCAAACCCTTTCTTGTATATGCTCAGTGCACATTCACATAATACAGCCCTATGAATTGCTGCAGTAAGTAATTCTGTTTACATTGCTTAATATGGTATATTTCTCTCCTAGTTGACATAGAGTGATTTTTTCTTAAAAAATCATACCTAATAGCCGGGCTTCGTGGCTCAGCCTATAATCCCACGCCGTGGGAGGCTGAGGTGAGTGGATTGCCCGAGCCCGCGGGTTCGAGACCCGCCTGGGCAACTTGGAGAGACCTCATCTCTACAATAAATCAAAAAATCAGCCGGTTGTGGTAGCGCATGACTGTAATTCCGGCTACTTGGAAGGCTGAGGTGGAAGGATCGCCAGAGCCCAGCAGGTCGAGGCTGCGGTGGCCGGGAGCAGCCACTGCACTCCAGTCTGGGCGACAGAGTGAGACCCCAACTCAAAAAAAAAAAAAATCATACCTATTAACAGTCAGGAAAAATAAAGTTAGAGAAAAACACATTTTGGGAAATCCTTCCCTAAATTGTTCAGTGGAAAATTGTGGAAAGGGTGCTGTGTGTTTTATAACTTTGGAGAGTACTCTGGAAAGTATTTTTAAAATACTAAAAGCAAAGGTAAGGATGTGCATGCATGTGTGTGTGTGTGTGTGTGCATGTGTGTGTGTACATACAAGCACATGTGCATTTCGACATGAAGTATTTCTCCTTTTGGCTATAAAAAAGACTTGGAAATCTGTATAACTTGTGTTCAGTGCCCAGCTTTGTCTACCTACAATGACTTAGGAAGCCCTTCTACTTTGTGCTGTCAACTCTAAGGTGCTCTGGTGAAGCCTAATCTGCTGAAAAGATCTAGAGTGGAAATCATTGCCTGCATATTTGATTTCATACTGCAATCTAAATCATGCATACAGTATCACTCTGACACAGTTCGGTGCGTTTCTCAAGATCCTTCCTCACCCCTAACTTCCCATGGGATTAGCCATAAGTTTTAACAGTTGGAAAATTACTGGCTCAACTATTTCCTGCAACAGGAGAATAGACAGTTTGTACTAGAAAATTTTTTACATCAATGATGGATTTGAAAAGTTCTGAGTATTTATATAAGAAGAGGAGGCAGATTCATCATTTGGTCATCATTATTATCCATTTAACTTATAAGAAAGCATGAATTATCAAGGAAAGTCAGAGAATATGTATATGTAAGGTTAAATTTTTTAATATGTCAAAATATAACTTTAGACTATGGTTTCCCAACTAGCACTATTGACATTTGAGGCCCAGATAATTCTAATTCTTTTGAGGATGGTGTCTTACTGTCCTGTACATTGTAGGGTCCCTGGCCTCTAACCACTAGATACCATTAACAACCATCTTTCTCCTTTCAATTGTTTTCCTCTTTGTGACAACCAAAAATGTCTCCAAACATTGCTAAATATCCCCCCAGGGACAAAATTATCCCCCCCTCCCCAAGAACTACTGGGTTAGAATACCTTGAAAGTTGTAAAGTCAGTGTATCTGCTTTCCAGGTATGCCTTTTAAAAGGTTTCTTCATGCAGTTAACATGAATTCTCCGCAGTAACCGTTGTCTCAAATCCTCAGCATATTCATAAAATGCCATCTACATTGTACATTAACCAAATAAAGAAATACTGGGTTTATCTTGGCCTAAGCGAAAAGTTTGTCACGCTAATCCTCATTTTCTTTTTAAGGAGGGTGGTAGGGAAGGAGGGAGCAGGAGAGAGAATGCAAGAGAGAGAGACTAACTTTTACCTGTGGCATGCATTTGGATTTTGACCAAATAGACACTTTTGTCCAAAACTTCTTTTAGAAATCCAGTCATGGTTTATCTGCTCAAGACAAATGGCCTCTTGGATTATCTTCCTTTACGTTTTCCTAAGGACTAAAAATCAAAAATAATTGCTAGAACTTCAGAATTTATATACATTTAAATAAGACTTGATTTTCAAAGTGCTGTGTCCACAAAATGCCCAAATTTTAGAATCTTCAAACAAAGATCTTAGTTTCTCACCTTGATTTATTGTATTTAATACATATAAAAATTACTCAAAAGCTTTGCTGATAATGTTTTTATCCCAGAATGTCATTGAAGATTAGTGAAATACCTTATTATTGCTACTGTTATGGTTTCTCATTACTAATAATATGTTTTCCCTCAGTTAAAAAAAAAAGGTCAAACACATACCACAATCAGTGAACATTGTAATTTGCAAGTAGATATAAATAAATAAATAAATAATTTTTAAAAGGCAATTTGTTTAAACAGGCAGAAGTAAGTAGTGAAAATTAAACAAACTTTTTCTAGTTGAAAACATTATTTTAAATTTGAAAGCAAGCATATCTAAAGTGTAAAGTGTTTTTCAGAGCACTGTCTTTTGAACAATACTAGTGACTTTAAAAAAAATACTTATCAAAATACATAGAAGGTGAATTTTTACTGCAATTCAGTCGAGTATAGGAACATTCTTTTTTAACTTTCACTTATAAAAATTATTTGCCAAATAATTTTTAGTAAAAAAAAAAAATTTTAAAGAAATGGGCACACCATTTCTTTGGTGTGGCCATATGCCACAAGGTTGCTTCTAATATACTAGTTCAAGTATTCATAACATTACTTATGGTGGTGTTTTGGTTAGGCATTTTATTTGTTCATGAGTGACTTAATATTCAAAGGATGCCTTCTATTTAGGGATAAAACTTATTTTCTTACAGCATTATTTATAGACTCATGTGTATCATAATGCAAGTTTTCTCTCAACTGGCAAGAAATAATATTGGGGAATATTTGAGAAAGATGTCTTTGATTTCTAGCCCATCTTTAGTCTAATAAATCTCTGAATGGTTCTATCAAATCAATATTTCTTTTTTTCACCTTTATTGAGATATAATTGACAAAAATTTTTTATATATAAGGTATACAATGTGATGTTTGATATATGTAAAGATTGTAAAATGATTGCTACATCAAGCTGATTAACATATTCACTATCTCACATAGCTATGTGTGTGTGTCTGTGTGTGTGTGTGTGTGTGTGGTGAGAACATTTGGGAACTACTCTCTTAGTGAATTTTGAATGTACCTTACAGTATTATTAACTATAGTCACTATGTTGTGCATCAAATCTTCAGAACTTACTCATCTTCCAGAACTAAAAGTTTGTACACTTTGACCACCTTCTCCCTGTTGCCCCAACCCCTGGCCAGACTCTGTAACCACTATTCTAGTCTCAGCTTCTATGATTTTGACATTTTTAGAATATACATATTAGTAAAATTTTGTGTTTTTGTTTCTGTGCCTGATTTATTTCACATAGCAGAATGTCCTCCAGGTTCATTCTTTTTTTTCCTCAAATGACAGGATTTCTTTTTTTAAGGCTGCGTAATATTCCCTTGTGTATATGTATCACAATTTCTTTTTAAACGTCTTAATTTTTTCAATTTTTTTGTAGTTCATTTTAAACATGTGGTGTATAATTCAGAATTAGGTATACAAGTGGACATTGTACAGGTAAAGTTTGGGCCTTCCTTTGGTCCCCACTTTGCCTTGATTTGAGATCAGGTACCCTTGTTGATGCTGTGTGTCACCACCCCCACCTTGGCAGTATCACACTACTGCCAATCCCTTTCTTATAGTATTATGGTAAATGTTCAGATCCACTTAAGAGTGAGAATATATGGTACTCTATCCTTTGTTTCTATGATAGATCACTGAGTATTATAGACTCTAAATTCATCCAAGTTGCTGCAAAGTCCATAATTTTGTCCTTCTTTATGGCTGCATATTTCATCATGCATATGTAACATATTTTTTAAAATCTAGTATAGTTTTCAAGGGCAGCACATTTGGTTCCATGTTTTTGCTATTCTGAATAGTGCTACAATAAACATGTGTGTGCAGGTATCTTTTTTGTAGAATGATGTGAGTACCTCTGGGTATATTCCCAGTTGGGGGGTTGCTAAGTCATATGGAAGGTCAATTTCTAGTTCTTTTAGAAATCGCTACACTGTTTTCCATAGAGGTTGAACTAGTTTGCACTCCTGGCAACAGTGTAGAAGTGTTCCTAGCCAGGCTCGGTGGCTCAGCCTGTAATCCCATGCCTTTGGGAGGCTGAGGTGAGTGGATTGCCTGAGCCCACGGGTTCAAGACCCGCCTGGGCAGCGAGACCTTATCTCTACAATATATCAAAAATCAGCTGGGCGTGGTAGCACATGCCTGTAATTCCGGCTACTCCGAAGGCTGAGGCGGAAGGATCACCGGAGCCCAGCAGGTCGAAGCTGCGGTGGCGGGGAGCGGCCACTGCACTCCAGTCTGGGCGACAGCGTGAGACTCCAACTCAAAAAAAAAAAAGTGGTCCTTTTACTATGCATCCTTGCCAGCATCTGTTATTATTTGTTTTATTAATGATGGCCATTCTTACTGGGGTTAGGTGGTATCTCAATGTGGTTTGCATTCTCTGATGATTAGTGAGGCTGAGCACTTTTTCATGTGTCTGTTGGCTGCCTGTATATCTTATTTTGAGAAGTGTCTGTTCATATCTTTTGCCCTCTTTTTAATGGGGCTGTTTGTTTTTTTTCCTTTAGGCACATTTGAGTTCCTTGTAGACCCTGGATGTTAGACCTTTGTCAGATATACAGTTGGCAAATACTTTTTCCCATTATGTGGGCTGTCTTCCTGCTCTCTCGATGGTTTCTTTTGCTTTGCAGGAGCTTTTCAGTTTGATGAGGCTCCACTTGTCTATCTTATCTCTTGTGGCATGGACATCTAGGGTTTTAATCAGGAATTGGTTGCCTACTATGATATCTGTAAAAGTGTCTCCTGTGTTTTCTGAGATTCTCATAGTTTGAAGTTTTACGTTTAGATCTCATCCATTTAGAGTTGGTTTTTGTGTATGGTGACAGGTAGGGGTTAATTTTTTAATGGATACATAATAGTTGTATGTACGTTGGGGTACATGTGATCATTTGATACATGTATACAATGTGTAGTGATCAAATCAGGGTAGTTGTGACACTTATCACCTCATTTATATTTGCATTGTATTGGGAACTTTCCAATTCTTCTTTTCTATTTTGAAATATATAATAAATTATTACTAACTATGGTCATCCTACTTCAACTATCCAACACTAGAACTTATTCCTACTATCTAACCCCATTTTTGTACTCATTGACCTGCTTTTCTTCATGTCTTTACCCCTTTACTTTCCAGCCTCTGGTAACCACCATTCTACTCTCTATATTTTTAGCTTAGATCTACACATTTTTAGCTCTTGCATTTAAGTAAGAACATGCAATATTTTTATTCTGTGCCTAGATTATTTCACTTAATATAAATTCTATCTGTGTTGCTGCAAATGACAGGATTTCATTCTTTTTTATGGCTGAATAACATTCCGTCATGTATATATATCATATTTTCCTTATCTATCTACAGATGACTACTTAAGTAGATTTCAATCTTGGCTATTGTGGATAGTGATGCAATAAACATAGGAATTCAACTATCTCTTTGATATACTGATTTCCTTTCTTTTTTTTTTTTTCTTTTTTTTTTTTTTTTTTTTGTTGTTCTTTTTTTTGTTTTTTTTTTTTTGTCTCACTCTGCCGCCCAGACTGGAGTGCACTGGCCGCTCCCGGCCACCGCAGCCTCGACCTGCTGGGCTCCGGCGATCCTTCCGCCTCAGCCTTCCAAGTAGCCGGAATTACAGGCATGCGCTACCATGCCCGGCTGATTTTTTTATTTTTATTGTAGAGATGAGGTCTCGCTGCCCAGGCGGGTCTCGAACCCGCGGGCTCAGGCAATCCACTCACCTCAGCCTCCCAAAGGCGCGGGATTACAGGCTGAGCCACCGAGCCCGGCAGATTTCCTTTCTTTTTGATGTAGCCCCAGTAGCAGTATTGCTGGATGATATGGAATTTCTGTTTTTAGTTTTTTGAGGACCTTCCATGCTGTTTTCTACAGTGGCTAGACTGCTTTACATTTATACCAACAGTTGTACCACAATTCCTTTATCCATTCATCCATGGACAAGCACTTGGGTTGTTACTCTATCATGGTTATTATGAATAATGCTACAGTGAACATGGAACTGCAGAGATATCTTCAAGATTCTCATGCATATCCTTTGCATATATATGCAGAAGTGATATTGCTGGATCATATGATAGCTCTAATTTTTAGTTTTGGGGGATTTTTTTGAATCTTGGTATTGTTTTCCATAACGGCTGCAGCAATTTACATCCCCACCAACAGTGTACAAGGATTCCACTTTCTCCATATCCTCAGCAACACTTATCTCCAAATCAATATTTCTTAGAGCATAGTGCAGATTATACTTCTCTCTGCCCTGAGTTTCCTTTATGGACCGCCTGGCTTCCCAGTTCATGTCCTTCTCTCCTTTCCTCCCACCAACTCTACAGAGCTGGACTGCTTTATTGCTGCCCACCAATGTGTGCCACTGTCCTCCTGCATCCATTTTCTTGTGGTTTCCTCCCCTTGGAGGGGCACTGACTCCTGGTATCCCTCCACTGTGTCCCTTGTGCCTTTAACAGTTTCTCCAATTCAATGTTGTCCCATCCCTCCAGAGGGTCCCAGGAACTTTATATTTACCTTTGCTTCTTACATTTTTGTATTATAATGTATGTTTGATACACAGTTTACCATCCTTAATAGCGTCTACAATTTATAGCAGGCACTATATATGAACTGTCTTTATACTACCTGAAATACATGCTTTGCACAGAGCTCTGTTCAAAAATACACATTGAATTTAACTGCTATATGTTGTCTAACCCTTATTGCAATAAGGTCTGAAGTTCTAAGACCATACCAATTTGTCTTTGTACGTAGTGTATTTCCCCCCCCCCACCCCCCACCCCCCCACACACACTTTTGGGAGCTAAATATGTAAATAAGCAGCTCTTATATTAATCCAAGATAGTAAAATCACCAAAGGAGGGCTGCATTTGTAGCCCTGGCATAATTTTAAAGGGATCAGAGCAGTCACCAAGTGGTTTGACTAATTAAAGAATACTACAGGTTAAGCACAAAAGCTAGCTTTGCAAAACTAATCTGAAATAAATGAAAAGAAAAAGTTTAAAAAAAAAAAACCCAGAACATTGATGCCATTCTCCTCCATCCTTTCTTTGTGTGTCTGTCTCTCTGTGCTTCTCTCTGTCTTTGTCTCTGTTTCCCTACATTCCCCCTCCAATTTCTCTTTCCTTCATTTCTTTTTTAAAATCTTCTTTTTTTTTGACGGAAATCAGTGACACATCTCTTTTAATTTGTCAAAGGAGCAACAGTCAAGTAACCAAGTAAATTCCATATATTTCTTTTTAATTTTAAGTCTAGAAATTTAAAACACCCAAATCTTGATTTTGCTGTTGAAAAAAAATACAGCTAAGAACATGCTACCGACTCAGATTTTAAAAGCAACAATACCAACAAATTAAACCAAAATTATCTTCAGATAGTTCTCATTATCTCTAATTTCCTAGGATTCTGAGTTAAAATTTATTCACAATATTTTAATTTATAGATTGGCTTGTGTACTCTTACTCCACTCTAATCTCCCAACCATCGTATTTAAATTTAGATAATAATGAAAGTAAGTTAAGGTTTTTTTGTTTCTTATTAACAGATTAAGGCACTTCTGATATTTCCTGTTTTATATTTTTATCTCATAATGTGAATAGAACACATTTTAAAAAGGTACTCCAAAATCTAGTTCAGACTGTAATTCATATTAATTGCAATAGCAATGCCGTACAGTAATGTGTATGGTGCTGTTGTACAAATAAGAATTAGAAAACAACCTCAGTTCACAGGGAATTAACTAAATGGTGCTAAACCGGTTACTCCGAGGTGGAGAAACGAGGAGAACCACTACTTTCCTTTTCCTCAGAGTCTCTTTGGGGGTGGGGGGAGATGTCTGGCGCCACAAAAGGAATTAGGTTCTGGTTTGAACAGAGACCTGAAGGCTATTAAGTTTATTTTAAGAACGTGTTGCCAGAGATCTAATAAATTTATTTGTAGCTTCAGGCAATGCATGCATGAAATCTTGCTGCACCAGGTGTTTTGTTTTGTATTTTTTCCTCTCCCTAGAGGGAGAAAAGGGTGTGGATCTTCTTGACAAACTTAACTCAGCACTTGATAAATCAGTTATTGTTTCTATAAAAGTTAGTGAATTTAAAATTTTTTAACTTCTATTTGTAAATGGAAAAAATGATTTAAAATATTCCTGTTTTAAAGAGCTAAGGTAAGTCCCCCTCAAATTATATATATGTGTGTCCATATAATTTTAAACACAAATTTTATGATTTATGCTTAAGAACAGTAAGATTTCAGCCTATTAAAAAGGAAAGACCACTAGACCAGGAGTGAAAACCCCTGGGAATTTTTTGTCATCTTATTCAAATCTCAGACTTTTTGAATCTCAGTCAAATAGGACATTAAGGTGCGACTTAGTAGTGTTCTTTCTTACTCTAAAATGCTCAGAGCCTATATTTGCATTATTCCTCAACATAATTATTTCTTGATTTGGTTTTTGTTCTTATTTAGAATAACAGTGTTATTTTTAGAAAAATGTGCATTTTTAGAAAAAAAAAGTTTCTTAGCCACAGCATGGTGATGACTAAATCAGCTTATAATTTAGATTCCAAATGATAATCTAATAACGTAAATGTTGAAAATGAGCATTCACCTTAGAATTATATGTTTGCTTTGTCCTTTGTCCTCTGTAGATGTACACCTGAATTTTTTATCCTAGGCATGCATACCAGCAGTCAAGACATTCATTTCGCTGGGTGTAAGCTTCTAATTAAGAAAGCAAAGTATTACCCATTAAATCAGGTTTGATTAAAGAAGCATGCTTACACCCTAAGTGGGGAGATATAGGCTTATGATTCTTCCTTTTTTCTTTCCTTTTTGTTGCAAAGAATAAAAAGAAATATATTCTTTGTATTTTGTATATTTTTGCAGTGGCGCTGGGGGAAGGGGCTGTACTTAGAGAAATGCAGAGGATCCCTGCAGGCCCAGGCTTGCAGGATCTGACCCAGCTGTGGCCTAATGGCACACACCATTCAGCTGGAAAGAGGATGTTCCTCTAGCTTTCCTGGCTTTTGGCTATGGCTTCAAATTCACTCGTCCAACAAGAGGGTCTTAATGCTTGTGTTAAATTTTTTTTTATAATTCTGTCTCAGATATTTAGAAACTGATCTTCATACCCTTTGGGTTTTTTTTTTTTTCATTCCCAAATTCTTACCATTTGACAGTCTCACTATTCATCAGCGTCAGGGTGCTTGCTGATGGTGGAGGGACAGTCACTCAGATAACAGTTTTACTTCTATTCAATAGCACTAATTTATACATTAGATTCATCTAGGTGAAATTAAACTAGAGTAGCCTGAAAGAATATTCACCTAAATGAAGTGACACACTACACCTGTAGGAATTCAACCTGGCACAGATTTACCTCATGCACAGAATGTGGAAATGACTAACTTGCAGGGTTGTTGTGAGATGCATCGAGATAATGGCCATATTATCAAAATCACCCTGATTGTCTTCCTCAATCTGCCCAGTTCTCCTCTCTGAGCATTTTCAGGGTCCCCAAGGCTGAGCTGAATTCAGCCAGTTGACACCTGCACTTGACTTCCAGTTGCTTTTGGTTACTGTTTTTATTTCTTTTATTGGCCGGTGCCCATGTTGTGCCAGTTCTGATTGGTCAAATCTCATGCATGGTTGGTCAAGATTATTTTAATATCATTATTTTAATATCACTTCTGCCCAAACATAGGTGTTCTCTGTTATAATCCCAGTCACACAATATCGGTACAGCTCTGCTAGAAATCCTATCAGCTATTCCCAGGTCATCCATAGCAGGGACTCTGGCTATGGCCCCCAAGAGCCCCAGAGATGGGCCTCAAACCAGTGCAGTGATCTGTCTGTTATTCTATATTGAAATATATATGTTCAATAAAATCACTGTGAATACCAAATTAGCAAATACTGAATCATCGTTCCTAAGGTTTCTGTGAGCCTCTGGTCATAACATTTTCATGAACCAGTCAATACATAAACAGGTTTTTGTGTGTGTTTCTGTTTAAAGACACCTTACTTGATATATATTAGTGATTCATTAACACTGCATTCATGGCTAACAACACTATAATTCATACCTGAACAAAGCTTATCTAGCACACATATTTTCTTCTTAAGGCACAGTATAGCCTTCTTAGGAACACTAGACAGGATTTCAGCACTATGATTGGGAGACTTTTTTTTTTTAAGCAGAGAAATCACCAATGAAAAGCACAAAATTATGGCATTAAACAGACCATTAAAAGAACTTGCAGTATAATAGATAAAACAAGAAGGCAGAATTTCAGGTGATACAAAATTTTTGACGCCACTCTGCCTGTTCCTGAGAATGATCACAAAAGCGCTGCAAGTATTAATTTGGGACATTAAAATAGATTTTCATGAGTAGATAAATTCGCAAATATGGAATCCAGAAATAATGAAGATTAATTGTATATTAGCCTTGGGCATAGTAGATGAATAGGAATTTCAGTCTTTGGAATTTCATGTACAAATGCTCATCATAAACCCACATTATAGACCCATTGTATATGTTATAACATCATGTCTTCATAGAACAAAACTACATGTAGTAATGTGGATTGTGATACTCTTGGCTTCTAAAGTGGACATTAGTATATCTGTCAGTTCTCATGCCCATCCCCACATCATCTATCGATTTCTGATCTGTCTACAGAATATTGAGTAGAGTGTGAACTAATCCATACTTGAGCTCAATTCAATGCAGTTTAAGTGATAATTACCAAGATATCATACCTCCATTTATTCTTTTGGCTGTAAAGGGTAGACCTGTACATGCCTTTCCTAAAAATGACCCAAAAGATCACCAGAAGGTATATGTGTCCAACAGAGACCTATGCCTGAGCCTCTTTCTCTCCACCTCATGGGTCTTTGTCATGCCACTCCTCTTTCCACACATGTCTCTACACAGTCTCCATATTTCTTTGTGGCTTTGACCCCTGTGCTGCACTGCCTCTTTTTCAGTGTGCAAGGCAATAAAAACAGTGAGGTAGGAGTGTTCAGAAGGAAGGGAGAAAATGATGTATTATCAAAAGTTGCATATGGCAGCAATTACTGAATACTTCTGTACTGAAATAACCTTTGAAATTAAGTATTCTAGAAAATTATAAAAGCCATTAATAATTTTTCTGGGTCTATCTTCAAGTTCTCCAGAGACTCTGTCAGTCACACAAAGGCACAGCTGCTCTTAGGTCAAAGTTTATCATAACCTGGGTATCTATGTCATCCCAGGATGACTCAGGGCAGATTTGGGATATATCTTAACACCATGCTTGTCTCTAATAGCCAGTCACCTAAATAGGAAAAGGAGAAGGAAATAAATAGTGAATACCCTGAGCACTTATCACACTGAACTCTTTGATGTTACTCTTTTTTTTTTAACTTGATCTGTTATCTCTGCTTTTAAAATTAATCTTCCAATAACTCGTTCCCCTTCATCTCTCTGAATGTCCAAATACCACCCTGCACTTAAGGTCCCATTTAAACACTATATCTTCCATGAATGTGTCTTTGATCCCCTTAGGTTACAGTAATTCCTCACTCTGGTGAACTCCCACAGCTCATTATCAGTGCCTCTCTCCCAGCCTCTGCCAATCTCCAGTTGGTACACATTATCTATGTGTGTATGCCATCTCCCAGAGTTGAATGCCAGCTCCTGGAACAGGGTAAGAGCCAAGTCCGCTTCAGCTTTGCACCAGGTGGTTTTCAGTAAACAGTAAAATCAGCCTGACTTTAATGGCCAGAGAACAGGATTCCACAGGCTCTCAAAGATTCTTCTATGAAAGATTCCAAGGCAATGCAAAGTTTAAGAGATCATCCTATCACAATGAGGCAATTGAAATGCATTCCTTATTTTAACTTTAGTTTTAGAGTCTCACCATAATGACTTACATTGATCCTGATGGTACCAGCACGGTTGTCCTTACCGTCTGAGAAACATAAAAATCAAGCGGATGTTCTCACCTGCAGTCTCAGCTACTGGAAGGTGGCAGGATTGCTTGAGCTGCAGTGAGGTATGATCACAGCACTCCAGTCTGGGCGACAGAGCAAGACTGTCTCTAAAATATATGTATGTTTCAAAAATGAATTTTCCTAATAAATTAGGTAATAGTTTTGTTTTACTCTTTTCCAATACAAATGTAGATTTCTATTGCTGATTTAAAGGATGAAATCCAACCTTTTAAAAATTTGCATAACTGATTTCCAGTTCAGCTTCCAAGCTAAGCTTTATCCTGGTCAAATGGGATTTTACCAAGTTAGAATATCCCGAGAATATTTCTGTTGGCATTTGGAAACAGGAAGAGAGCCAACTGGGCTTTGGCTTTCTACCACATGGTGTTCAATAAACAGTAAAATCAGCCTAACTTGGTAACTACTCTTCTCCAAGAAGAAATGTGTTGTCAAAGCTAAAGGAACATCCCCCTTTACCAAGCAAAAGTCAAATTTGTGACGCTAGTTCCATGTTATTGAAGAGAAATGCTTTGTCTTCAGAAAAATAAGGCAGTCCTGTGCTTTTAGGGAGGGCTAATTGGAGATTGGGATTCTTTGTTATTCTAAAAAGACTATTGAGCTCGAATTGAAAAAGAAAATGAAGAAGCCTAAAGACCAGCTGGAAAAGTTCAAAAGAGGTCTTTTCATCAAAACCTTAATGGCTTTAGTGTCAGGGTTTGGGGACAAAGCACTTGGGAGTGTGGCTATCAGCTGTCAGGCACCTGTTGTGTGGATTTATTATACAAGTTATGGATTTTAATTTGTTTTCAGTGAGATGTTGGGACTAGATCATTGGGCATCATAGATGACAGAATCTGTTTTAGAAAGGTAATGGTAAAATTATTAATTTTAAAAGTTGTTTAACTTCTATAATTTCATTTTCAGTAAGTTGTAACTTTTGTTAAAGTGTCAACATTTATCATTTATTAAGGTTTTAGAAGTAGTTACATGGCATTTAATAAATGAATAAGTAAGGTGTCTTTCCATTCTTTAGATAAAATACAGAGTTCAATTATGCAAGATCACCATTTTAATAAAGGGAGTTACAATAAGCCACAGCTTAGTCCCTCAAATCCCTATATCACTCCTGCATAATAAGTGAATATACCTAAGAATCTAAAAAATCTACAACTAAATATGATTTATGTATGTATAATTAAGAAGGGTTGCATAGTATTTAATTCTTTTCAGAGTTAAACCTTATAGACCTAACTTCATATTCTCTAGTTAAATCCCAGTTTTAGAAGGACTCTAAAGTTTCTGGAATGGTTACCTTAAACCATTTTACTGTCTTACAAAGCAAAGCAAAAATTGTCAAAATTTAGAGAACTAGTTATTGCCAGGGAGAGTAGGCAAGCTAAGGGTGTTCTGGTCAGATGATGTGGCATGAACTAAACCACCCATCTTTGTTCAAAAAAGACTGAGAGTTTGGATGTGGCAAAATATTTCTCTCCAAGGGGAGGGGATGGGATGTGAAGCCACAGGTGTTAGGACGGACAAGGAATGACTTGACAAGAAGTTTGGAATAAAACCTGGGCCGCAACCACAGTTTAAATGGGTTAAAAGTATGGCATAAAGTTGTTTTCATTTAAACATTGTTAGAAATCAGAACTGCTTTATGTATTAATTTAATTAATAATGTTGTTTATTAAATAGTGTTATTCTATCCTTTCTTTTCTATTATCTTCTAGACGATGTTCCAAGTTAATAGAACATATAAACACAGTATTTTTAAAGGCAATAAGACCATGTGTTGTCAATAGTAAGAGAACAGACACTTTCAATTTCTGTTGTCAGTTCATATAATTTAGCACAATTAATACAATTAAACAAATACAATGAGAGGATATCTATTAAAGTGTGCCATTATAAAGTAATGAATAAGTGAGTGACTTTAGAATACAGAGATGAGACTAGAGGGCCAGGGCAGCAGCAGGAGGCTTCATGCAGGAGGTAGATAAAGGAGCCTTAAAGAGTCAAAAGTTTAGCCGGGCGTGGTAGCGCGCGCCTGTAGTTCCAGGTACTGGGAAGGCTGAGGCGGAAGGATCGCCGGAGCCCAGCAGGTCGAGGCTGCGGTGGCCGGGAGCGGCCACTGCACTCCAGTCTGGGCGACAGAGTGAGACTCCAATTCAAAATAAATAAATAAATAAAAGAGTCAAAAGTGTGAGCAGAAGAAGGATGGGGGTCATCATTTTAGGGAAGAGGGCAAAGGATGACAGGAAGAGTGAGAGCGGTAAAGCCCTGGTGCTGCTTGGAACTCTTGGCTTGACTTCTGCTGGAGCAGATTAGAGCACAATGGGAACACTCAGGATAGGTGGGGGTGAGCTGGGACATCTTCAAAGAAAAGCCGACTTGATAGGTGTGACATCCATTGAGAAGCAGGGAAAAGGAGAAATGAGCACAAGTGGGTGTGAGGCGGAGGATCCGTGATCTGGCAGTGGGTGTGCAGGGGGGTTTGCTATGCATGATGTGGCAGGACAGGGAGCTGGCGTTTGTGGAACAGTGCTGTCCATGGAGCCCATGTGTGTATACACGGGTTCTCTCGCTTGATCACAGCAGCAGTCACAGGCGGTAATTAATATTATTCTCCTTTGACTCTCCAGATGAGGAGACAGAGGTCTAGAGAAGTAGCTAGCTCAGAGTTAGACAACAACTAGGAAGTAAAGTGAGGGGGCCTTGGACTCCAGGTTGGAGGATCCTTGAAGCCCTTGGCCTCTCTTTTCCAGAACTGCACCCAGGATCCAGCAGATGTTAGGCTAAGCTCATCAGGACAAAATACGAAATGAGTTTCCTTCTTAGACTGACCCCAAATTTCTGCTCTCCAATCTATTTATATTTTATATTTTAAAAATTAACTAAAAATCAAAAGTTCACAATGTTGTCCTTTTAAGCATCAAGCCGCTTCACGTGTGTAATAGCTCATTTTATGTATCAGAGTATCAGGATCTCTTGTTGCTGTGTTTTTAAGTGTTTTAAGTGTTTCAACAAGAATTTCATATTTATGATTTAGTGGTTGAATAACATTATATTGATTTAATGTACCACAATGTAGTATATCTCAATGTTTGAAGGTTTGAAGTTATTGTTAGAAAGTATTATAATAAAGGCCGGGCATGGTGACTCACACCTGTAGTCCCAGTGCTTTGGGAGGCCGGGGCAAGAGGATTGCTTGAGCACAGGAGTTCAAGACCATTTATTTAATTAAAAAATAATAATAAATTAAAATATTGCAATGAATAGTTCCTTACAAACATGAAGCAAAAATCCCACAGAAGGAGTTACAAGATCAAATGATATAAACACTATTTTGCCCTTGGACACATTGCTGCATAGCTGTCTAAAGACTTGGCTAATTTACAAGTCAAACAACAATAAACAAGAAAACCAATTTCCTTAGGGAATTTCAGCTGTGCAGGGCATTGCCTTTAATCCTTAGTACATGTTAAATTGCTAGCTCAAAGGTCACTGCAGTCTTTATTTTTGAGAAGTTTTAGCAAAGATAAATGTCTTTTCATGTATTTTACTCACTTGTGTTTCCCTTTGTGTAAATTTTTTTGCTCTCCGTCTATTAAAGTCTCGATATTTTTCCATCTCATTTCTTTTTCTCCAGTGAACTCAGAGAGAAGGAACCAGAATTAAAATTGTGCCTCTAGCTGTGTTTATTATGTGGGCTTTTTCCCCAATGTTTTC
Organism: Cephalopachus bancanus; assembly: GCA_027257055.1. Taxonomy (NCBI): domain Eukaryota; kingdom Metazoa; phylum Chordata; class Mammalia; order Primates; family Tarsiidae; genus Cephalopachus; species Cephalopachus bancanus. The sequence continues at coordinate 2,330,941 of JAPVLO010000257.1, forward strand.
CAGAAAGACTTAAAAGGCATTACTGATGCCTTTGTTTATATACCTCACCTTACTCTGAAATAATTGGTGTACATCAAAAGAAGTAGAGGGATGCGTGCAGAGTGATCAGCTGATAACCGTTTCTCCTTTCATTTACCCAACATAGTAACTTTCACATTAGAGAGATCACACGCGAGGTTTATTTTCTCCTGATAGGCAGCCAGCTCCATTCTGGTGGGAAGGTGGGAACGGAAAACCTTATCTTCAGAGTGGAATGGAAATCAATGAAAAGAGCTGTCTGTTTGCTTTAAGGCATGGAGTGGAATATAGCGGGGAAGGGAGGCGGAGAAGGGATATTTGTTTTTCTTTAAGTGGTTATAATTAAAGCCTTCCACCCAATTGCTCTGTGAACCAGAAAAAGGTATTTGTGAAGTGTGTATGTGTTTCTAAGCACATTACAAAGGAGCCTTGAAACCCTCTCTATGGAAAACTTGCTCTCCAGCGGCACCTTGTGTGAAGTGAGTCATCCTGCTACATGGATATTCAGTTTCATGATTAAACTAAATTGCTTCTGGTCGTTGTGTGTTCTTTTCCCCTTAGCAGCTTACCCTCCTAAAAGAACAAGGAATTTGTAAAGAATCATGTCAGCTATTGAATTTCTATATAACAGTCACTAAACAGCTATATTTCTGTGTACATATTCTAGAGTTGTATATCAAACCAAGTTGCTGTATTGATTCTTAATGTTGCATCGTTAGTTCTTGGAATTTTTAAGGTCACTTAAGAAAGCGCTAATTCAGAGTTTTACATTTTTATTGTCAAGGTGGAAACAAGTTAACCAACCAACATTTTCGTCTGAATTGGGCATGGATCTCCTTTGAAAAGGAATATTACCTGATCAATGAGGACTCCAAATTTCTAGATGTTATTCTTAAGCGTAGAGGCTACTTGGGAGAAACTTCATTTATAAGTAAGTTTAATTTTTATGTCTTTCTCAGAATTTTGTTTTTCTAGCAAAAGTTTATAATTTTAACAGTGATCAAAATGTCAGTTTAGCTTACTGATCTAGTTTTAGAGCTGAAAATTAACACTTAAAAGTTCTCTACAAAAGAAACATGACAGATTTATGTCAAGGTAAATAATTCTTCAAGCCTTCTACATGAACGTGATTTTTTTTCTGATATAAATAACTTTTAAAAATTGGCAGCAATCACTCAGAAGTTAAAAAATAAAAATAGAGCCAGCCATGGTGGCTCATGCCTGTAATCCCAGCACTCTGGGAGACTGAGAGAATCACTTGTGCCTAGGAGTTGAAGACCAGCCTAGGCAACATAGACCTCATCTCTACAAAAAAAATTTTTTTTAATGCAAAACAAATAAATAAAGTCACTAGATCTTAGATTTGGCTTAGGCAAATCTGATTTACCCATAAGATAAAAATCTTGTGAAACATCAGTGCATATCATATATGAGAGCAACTTTATCCTAAGTGAACAAAAACTATTCAACAATGAATTAGGCATTGAATTGTAATGTACCATTTGTTGTATTTGATATTCTGTCAATACAAGGTCCATGAACGTCAAGGCTCAACATACAAACAGGTGCTGTGACTTTGTCTTTGTAACCAACAGTAAAGTGTTAAATACTGATTGTTTTCTTCTGTTTTCCTTCTTTTAAATAAAGTGGAAAGACAAAAACAAATAAACCTTTTTTTCAACTCCATTTCAAGCTCCTATTTGATTTTATATAAGCATAAATCTGAGAAAAGTAGCTAGTACATTGGTAATGTTAAGAGTAATATAGCTGGAATATAGTTGGCACAAAATACTTGATATGTTGGTGAAAAATGTAAGCACCTCAAGCAGTTTTATGATTTTTTATATATGTTTTGTAGGCATACAGGCCAACATAAATGGAGTAAAAAAGTTTTCGTATATTCCAACTAAGGTAGGAATCTAGGAAAACGTTGGCAAATTAAAAGTTAGCAGCCCTGTGTTTGTCTTCGAAATGATTACTTTGAAATTTTACCATGAACTTCCAAAGGTTTCAAAAATAGATGCCTATCCACAGAAACACACATCCCACCACCACTACCACCACCACCCCCTTGCTGCCGCCACAATCCCCTGTCGTTTCCTGTGATTTCCCCTGATGTATTTGGATTCTGATATTAATTACTCCTTACATTAAAAATACTTTTTGTCTTTTACATTTGAGAGATTAGTGTTTATACTATGTTCTCCCCATGTCTTGAGTTTGCTCTGGCTCCAGGGAGGCTGCCCCATCTTAACTTGCATGTACTTCCACATGGCCGTTCTTTGTATGCCTTGTGTTGAACCTACCAGGATATTGTGAGCTGTCTCATTGGTCTCTCTTTTGGGGCCATATTCTCTGTGCACACACATGCTCTGTAGATCAGTCTTCCTCAATGACAGTGAGAAATTAGTCTTAATTGAGCTTTGCACTTGAAAATATAGCAAATAAGTCATGGGCAAATGACAATTAAAAAACAAAGCACTAAGAAATTCTTAAGAATGTGTTTATCTATTTGGTTTTTTTACCTGAATTTCTACTTCTAGGGAGTATATTTAATTACTCACTCTCAACTAGCCTGTGGACAGGATTGGGAAAACTGAAAGCTGAAAAATATTTTTAAAACGAGCTTTTTGCATTTTTCTCTCCACTGCCTTTTTTTTTCTTAAGCCGAATGCTGAAATGTCAAACAAGAGCTCTTCTAGCTGTTATTATGTTTAATGAACAATTATTTCTTATGAGTGTGGAGATACTAGCAATCCTAGAAAGGCCCTATAGTTTCATGTTGTTCACCTCACATGGTTACTTAGTAACCTGGGGTGATAGAAAGTTGGAAGGACTCCAATGTGTGGCTCACATTTTTCAGTCAATGAAGATGGTAATGGAATTTCATGCTAGGACCTGGAATGGAATCCGGCTAAAATGAAAAGCTTGTCGAAGCTCTAAAATGAATATGTTTCTTGTCACTGTCTCCATGCAACATCTACTTTCATTTATGCACTTGTACAATGAGATAGGTTACGTTATTGCAAAAGACAGCATATAACTTACAGCTAAAGAAAGTGATGTCAGTTGTATACAGTTGGTAAATTATAAATTATATAAATTTTGTAGATGTATTTTTCTCAAAAATGGTCTTTTATTTTCATAACCATTATAAACCATTAATAAGCTAAGTATGTATTTACAGTAGTGCTTGCATTTCAAAGATCTTATTGCTTCTGGTTACTGAACATTTACTAAAGGCAAAATACACCATTAAGCACATTAAGCATTTTATCCATCATCTTTACTCCTTACAACAACCCTTTATTCACTGACTCAACTAATGTTTTCTTGAGTGCTGATTATGTGCCAAATGCTGTGTTACATAATGGACTATGAAGAGATAATGGTAGCTAATGTTTATTGAGTTTTTATTTTGCGCCAGGCCTAGTTCCCAATGCCTTACATAGGTCAGCCCCATGAAGGAGTACAATTATATCCCCCATTTTATGCATGAGGAAACAGAAAAGTGGTGACATTCACTAAAATTCAGCAGAGCTGAGATTTGGCTCCAGAGTCCATGCTCTTAACCATGGCACCACAGTGCTTCTTAAATCCTCAACAACCGAGAGAAATTAGAAACTTGCCTACAATCCCGTAGCTGTTAAGTGGCTGAGACAGGACATAAAATCTACCTCTCATTCCACAAGTACCTTGCTTAACCTCTGTTATTTCTATGTCAGAGGAGAAGATGCAATTGTATAATTTAATAACCAAAATAAAAAGTATGGGTGTGTTTAGCAGCAAAATTGGGATTTGGTATTGTAACTTGTTTTTTATCAGGTTGGATGACTTGACTATCATGTAGTGAGGAGAAATAGTTGGAACTAGTGGACATTCCTTGTGTCACACTGAGTCCTTTTTGTTTTTAACTGCCTTTTGACTCTCCAGGAAAATAATGCATTGCTAATGAAAGAAAACAAAACAAAACAGAAAAGCAGGCAGTAGCTACCAGAGGCAGACTAACAGATTTTTGTTGGTCATGCCTCTGGAGATCAATGGGTCAGTGAGCAGCATGTGTTCTGGAACTTCAGAGAGAATGATTCTTTTCATCAGCACCTTGGTAGTGAATCGTGGTGGATCCAAGAGGTGTTGACAGCCACTCTGTGTGCATGAGAAACCAGTGAACTGACAGGAAGTCTGAAGCATTCAACAAAGTACACAGTGCTGTAATTCCTGGTCCTGTGCCGTTTTTACTCTTGACATTAAATAAATTGTGTTTTTTACCTACTCCTGAAAAAGAAAAATACAATGTATTATTTATATGTCATTTATCTTTCTGAGATTTGCAAGATACAAGTGTTTTTAATACAACTTTTATTTTCATCCTCATTTTAAGATTAAACTAACAAGCATTGATATATTCAGACGAAGAAATAAATATTCAAGTTAATCTTGTATAACCAATACCAGAGCAAAGATTTTTGTCTGTTTTGTTCTGTGATACAACCCAAGTACATAGACCAGTCCCTGACATATAGTAAGTAATCAATGCATATTTGTGGTTGAATGGATCTTATCTGGTCCAGTTTCATTTCTACTATGAAAAACAAAAGAAATTTTCCAAAAATAAGATAATGTATTTAATAGATGAGAAATGTTACAAATAATTTATTTTCAGACTATTTAAATCTAATAGTAGAATTTCTCTTTCCCTCTTTTATTTATCTGTTTCCTACCAACTTCACTGAAAATGGACATGTTTAGGGAAACACATTTGAAAATTATCCTATTAACTTGACTCACTAAGAGGTTCTGATTCTGTACTTAAGGATATACAAGTACAAGTACTATTGCAATTTTTAAATTTCCCTGTGACATTGATTTTGTTCACTACTTTTTGGATAATATATCCTGTGGTTTGAGTACTTGGTGTAGTAACAGGAAAAGTTCATCTTACGATATCGAGACTCTGAGGTCCTTCAACTTTCCCAGCTTACTGGAATTGACCTTGAGTGAACCACCAGTACTCATAATAACTGTATATATTTAGTTGTCCAATTCTGTTCGTATGATTTCTTAGAATTCTAGGATGTTCCACAAAGAAAAGTCTGGCAATGACCCTGTTGACAAATACTGAATTGGATTATTTTAAGGCTCCTAGTTCCGCTAAGTGTTTGGAGAAAATTATAACTTTTTATTATTCTGCCTGGCCATTTATGACTTAGGTTGTAAGTCAAAAATATCTTTCAGAGTTTCTTATTGGCCTAAATTTTGTATTTGGAGAATTTATTTATGTATTTGTAATATGTAGCAACACATGCAAAAGTAAATGTGAAGAGTTTTAAGATTGTTTGAACTTGCAAGAGTAAGGATATTATACAGTATGAATATAAATGCACTCAGTGTGGTTTTACAAGAAATTCTAACACAAATGTAGCTCAAAGAATATGTAGCAAAACCATAATTAAGGCAAAAGTGCAACAGAATCACTGGCTACCCAACACCTACATTAAAACACTTTCATCATGAAACCCTCACCTAATTATCCATTACATGAAATCAAAGCAGGATCTCCTTGGCTCTACAGGATAAAGCGACATACAGAAAGTTAAGGAAAACCTTAATAATCCAAGTAAAAATAAAACTCAGAAAATGATATTATGTTTCCATGAAGGTATTGGCACAAGAGATGGGACCGCAGAAAAGGACAAGGACTTCAAGGGCAAAGCACAAAAGCAAGTGCAGTTCAACCCGGGCCAGACCAGGGCCACATGGAGAGTGCGGATCCTGAGCGATGGAGAGCATGAGCACTCTGAGACCTTCCAGGTGGTTCTCTCAGAGCCTGTGCTGGCTGTCCTGGAGTTCCCCGCAGTGACCACTGTGGAGATTGTTGACCCGGGAGATGGTAAGAGCTATTGTCAACTTGTTGTTGCCGTTGGCCTTTTATGGCAAAATACCTTTTAGGGAAGTTTTAAATTCAATGTTTGGTCTCTGTATAAAGAGAATTTTCTAGATTAATGGTTCAGTATTCTCAGATATGCTAATGGGAAGAGAGAAACCAAGAGGTAACCAAGGGAAGCTATGTTTTTTCAAGTAAGTGAACTACACATAAGATTACCAATATGTTCATACCATAATTATAATTCTATCCTTTAAAACTAATACCTCTCATCTCAATTTTCTTGAATTAAGTCATCGCTTTTAAAGGTTATTTAAATGTCTTAAAATGTGTTTTAAACAAATGGTTTGAGAATTAGACCATTTTGGAATGAATTTATTCCCCATATTCCACTTAATTATTCAAGTTCTCTTAATATTTACCAACCAAGAATTTTCATTTGACCATATGTTTCCACATTTTTTACATGATATCCGCCCCGCCCACCCCCATTCTGTAGTGAACAGGATGCCTTGAATCACTGCTCTTAATTTCCGTTAAATTGTGTTTTCTCATCAATACACACCCTTAGCTGATGTTGGCAGAAGTGAACCCTTAGTGCTTTTGTGTGTAATTTGACCTTTTTCCTCCCACTACTGTACTTCTACAGTCCTGGCTTGTCGATGTGGTCAGGAAAGAAAGAAAGAATAAAAAAAGAAAAGGGTTGAATGGCTTTTTTGAGGGCTGGCATTTATACAAACCTTGTAGAGACTTCTAAAGCTGAAATCCTGTCAGAAGTCAGACGTGACTTTCTTTTAAGCTGCCAGCCTACTTTATTCTGTCAGTTAGAAAACTATTAAATGGTCTCCTAAGATACAATCTACCGAGTACATGAAATGGAGACCAGTGTGGAAATCCCTGTGTTAAAAGACTGTGCATAATTAAAGAGAGTGGGTAAGGAAGCCGGAGCTATGCCATTGTTTGTATTACTAATAGCTCTGCCTTTAGTTAAATATGAAGTTTAATTATGTTTATAATTTTCATTAAAGAACAGTTAATACTGAATTATATTTTATTTTATCTGCATTATCTAGGGATAAATAATTAAACTTTCTTCTGATTGTGAGCTCTGGGTATGTGCTCAAATAAGAAAGCTTTCTTCTTTTAAACAAACCTATGGCAGCTTTAATAAACTGGTCCATTCGCTAAAGCTTTAAGCCATTTATAAAAATATTTTCTTTGCCAATCAGTGCCATACTTTATCTGAAGGAATGAGATGTTTAAACTAATTCCTTCCTTCCTATCTATAATTATGCCCAGCATGATATTCTCACCCATGATTTATCTGAGTGGTAGAATATTAAAAATAAAACAAAACACACACACCACATACATGCACTTCCTTATATAACCTATTCCTAGTGTAGACTATACCAAATAAAATTGTGCCACAATTTCATTTCATGTAATGATCTTCTAAGTTGTCTTAGAAGTTTTGAGATCAAGTTCAGCCCTATTCATATGATCATCCTTTGATAACTGACAAGTGTTCGTAATGCCTAGTGCGTTGCATGCCTTGTGGAAGACCATTGGTCTTGAAATTATAAGACCTGAATTTGATTTCCAGCTCTACTATTTCTAGTTGTATGACCTAACATCAAACAACTTTTATTAAAATTTAGTTTCTTAGGGCACAAAAAACTGAAAAATTCTTATGTTACAACGTTGCTATAAAAAGTTCTATGAAACATAAAGTAAAATATAAATATAAATATTGTTATTTCTAATATCCTAAATCTAATGTTAGATTTGCTTTTAAAAATTAAACAATTTTTCTCCACAAATGATCACTTTCCCAACCATTTCAAAATGTTAATTCCTTCTTTCTATACTCTCTCCTCAATTCTTTATTATAAATTTACTTGCCTAGGATCCATTGTGCTTATATGATCTCCTCTGTATATTCATTCTAGAACATGCTATGAGATTTTTTTTCATGCATTAACAATTTATTCAGCTCATATTTGTGCTGGCTACAGCGCTACCTGCAAAGGTAATAGGACACAATCCCGCTATGTAAACGGCCATAGGATGTCGGGGTGCCAGCCCCGACCAAAGGGGGGAAGGGTTAGGACCTGCTCCAGAGAATCCGGACGGCGAGAAGAAACGACTCGGAGGCCATTTCTTCTGGGAACAGTCTGATCAGGACTGAAGCCAAATTTTATTCGGACACCTTCTAACTTATATACCATTTTTCATACCCTCCAGCAGTGTGATAATCACTTGCTGGGGGCGTACAAACTCCATGATGTATATTGTGATTTACAAACTATGCATCACAAGACCATCACAAGACTTGCAAGCTCCAAGCAGGTGTGCCTTATAAATCTCACATCAAGGTCACAGGTGCACAAATACAGTTCATTTAAAAGTGTCTTCCATAGTGTTCAATGAATCATTCATATTATACTCTTTGTTCTAAACCCTGATTAATACAAAAACTTTCTTAGTTAACTCTAGGTTCAATCCAAGTTCACTGACTCCTAATATTTTTTAACGATTGATATTATCAACTTAACACTATACTATTATTTATAAGTTTACTTAAATGACTTAATTTTTATTTATTCCATTAACCTATTACGATTCAACATAGTGGCCTGTAATTCTACAACAGTTAATTCAAAACTTATTTCATACCATGACTTATATGAGTTTCATGATCTAGTGTTTGGACTTTAATACTATGCTATATCTCATTAAGCTAATACCTTATCATTAAATCTTATAATTATCATTGACGTATGATTTTAGAATCATAACTCTATAATTCTCATTCTATTCTAATAAAACTACGACTTTAACCCAAAACTTAAATCTTTTTTCCTAGTATATTAATACATGGCTACGTGTAAAATTTCCTATTGTCATATTAGAAGCAAAAACTACAGCGTTGGGAAAGTTTCGGTATACTAATCAAAGGATCTTAAAATTGGCCTACAGGAACAGGAACTAAAGTCATAATCTGAGAAAAGGAAACTTGAAAAGCTTAAACAAAACCTAAAAGTTTTCTACGAATGCTTATTACTGTTTAAATCTTTCCGATGGAAATTATATCATTTTAAATGAATGTTTTATTTGAACAAGTCTATTCTAAAAATCAAATAGTGTCTGCCACACTCTTGGATAATGGACTGCACGGTTACTATGGAAATGGCCACTGGCCGAAGCAAACAGTTTCGGCATGTAACGAAACTAGAAAAAACGTCCTGAAGAAAAACGCCCTACCCGGCTAAAAGGCGGGGCAATAAAATTATTATGATAATTTAGTTTCTAATCTTAATCCTAGGAGAAACTGCCTTTGGGAACAAGAGCTGACTCACCAGTCTACCAGGAATAGAAGTTTAAAAATATCTAGAAAGAAGTAAGATTTAGAAAGGACAAGGTCATTCTGCTGTATAACCTTTCATCAGGCGTATAGAGATTTTACTTATAAGTTTTACTGCCATGTATGCACACTGGTCACTAATCACACGCCAATATTATAGGTATAACTGACATCCTATGTCAGAGGCGATCTTCCAGATGGGCCTTTACAGGCCTCAACCATGTAGCTATAGATGTTGGCTCCCAACAATAGGAATGGGAAAGAGAGCTGTAAAAATGAATAATTACAACAGAATGTGATGTGGTACAACAAAGTAAGAACGCAGTGTTGTGGGAGCCAAAGAGGGACTAACCAACTCTGCTATATTTTAGATTATGAACTACTGTGACTTATTACGCAGTTTACATAAACACATACAAGTCCATAATCTCTTCAATACTTTACTCACCAACTATGCACGAGACAGTATGCATAGCACATTTTATACATTCTTTCATTCAGCCCTTTTTACTTCACTACCTCCAGACACATGTACCATTTGAGACATTTTGCTGATGTTTATAGGAGGCCCTCAATTTTACATGTGGCAAGTTCTATAGCATTAGTTCCCAGATTGTATGACAAAAAGAACTTTTTAGTATAAACTTTCTCTACACACACACACACACACACACACACACACACACACACACACACGTAAACATACATCCTGGCTTCTCACATGTTTATAATATATTCATATAATGTTTTCTATCCATTTATATTTTGTAAATTATATAGTTGTTATGTAGGTAAAGATTTTAAATGATTATATATGTTATTCAATACATCAGTATCTACATCCACTGGAAAAGTAACATATATACTTATATGCTTATTTGTTTATTTAACCTGAGGCAATACTTAGTGCCCACATGGATGCTCTGTAATGTCCCCCATGCCTCAAGTGTCAGCAGTCCTCTGACTGAAAACCATGGCTTTGTGATTCATAGAGATGACCCCATGTAAAGAGTGAGCCCAGTCATCACATTTCCCATAGCATCTAGTAGGAGCACAGCCTGTCTTGAGTGGCAGACACCAGTGAGAGCCTCGTACAAGTGGCACCCCATCCCATCCCTGAGAACTTTGGAATGACCACAATTAGAGTGGAGCTAAATCTCTAAGTCATGATGACAGCTGGTACCTGCCCCTGCCAATCAGAGAGGGACCACCCAGGCAGAGTTCAACCATCAGAGGGGCTTGGGAAGTCCACATTTTTGTCTGCAGTAGAAAGATTTTGCTGAATGAAAATGGGGGACTGAAAAAAGGCCTTTTCTATTATTCAACAAAATACTATGGGAGCACAGAAGGAATGGAACTTTCTACAAGGATAATGAATGTTAGCAACTTCCTAGACAAATGAGTTTACTTACTTATTGAATATATAAATAAATTCAACTTGCTCATAAATTGAAATCTGAAGTACAAAGAGAAAAACTAAAAGAAGAGGATAGACTGCTTGGCAGGAATGTTATCCTCCTTGTAATATTCATGCCGCCAGATGTTGGTGGCAGGGAAATCCACTATTTGTTGATGTTTACCTTACTCTTGGTCCTTCTCTATTTCTTTGCCCCTCTTCTTTTTTTTTTCTTTTCATTTGATTCCACAATCTCCTTCCTTTTCCTGTGTGCATAGAAAGTTCCAGTTGGGAGGGCTTTAAAGTTCATGAAACATGTAACTCATTTTCCAGATGAGGAACCTGAGAACTAGAGCCAATGTTCAAGTCTCTACAAAAGTCAACCACTTGCAGGATCTTTTATTTTTATTTTTTTAGTATTGGCAGAAATTAGTGAGATTATGCTCCATCTGAGGTATAGACTAGGCCATCCTCTGTAAAATTCCATTGAAGTAACAGATAATCTTCCACTGAAAATCCTATGCAGCCAGTCTGGACTGCCATCACAAGCAGACAGTGTGATTCCCGTGTGGCAAGGAGGACTCTGAGGGATTTTCATATCACTGTAATTCTCCCTGCCCCTTTTTTCTAACTCATCCCCCCAGAAGTCCAAAAGGACTATTCCATAGTCAAGGGTAAGATAATAATGATAATATAAATCTCTACCCTTTTTGATTAACCATTGACAGCCAAAAACTGTATTAGAACCTTATCTCATTTAAGCCTTATGTTTGTAACTCTATGATTTGTGTATCAATTTGCAAATGAGATCTCTGGGGCTAAAAGAATTTACTTTTCCAAGGACCTCCAGCTAATCAGTGCCAGAGGCAGTATTTGAATACATATATGTATATATATAGGCATCTATAGAGAATATGCATATATGTATATTACCCCCGAAACGCTTCTATTTCCCATGAGTTACACAGTCTTCTATCATTTCACATGATTCAAAAAGAAAGAATATTCCAAATCATAATTAGTGTACTTTTCCGCAGCAACATTTATTGACTTATTATTGTATATGAGAACAATGACAATAACAACAAATCAATTCCTTTCCTTCTTACTCTACTATTTTTTCTCTTTCTATATCAAACTACAAATTTATTAGTATAGGTGAAAAAAACCAACTGTTCTAAAAAAATGATCAAGACTACTTCAGCTCTTGCATAATGTATCTGTGTATTCAGTAAATGTTTACTAAGCATCTGCTCCATGCCAAATTCTAGTAGCAGCTAGGAACACAGGTACTAGAGTGAAGAAGGTATACTATCGTGAAAGTTGGTCATGTAATTAGGTGATTTCACTTTCCTAAATTTTTATACTTTACAATATTTGTATTGCTTATACTATGTGCGATGATAAAAGAACAATCACAACCCATAGAAGACTCTAACCCAGTCTTAAGAGAGAAAGAAAAGTTTCTGGGATAAAGATTCTTAACTTTCTGTATGTTAAGTTTTCTAGACTCCAACTCAAAAAAAAAAGAAATTACAACATCTAAGCCGGGCTCAGTGGCTCAGCCTGTAATCCCGTGCCTTGGGAGCCTGAGGTGAGTGGATTGCCTGACTCCGCGGGTTTGAGACCCGCCTGGGCAACTTGGCAAGACCTCATCTCTACAACAAATCAAAAAATTAGCCAGGCATGGTATCGCGCGCCTGTAGTTCCAGCTACTTGGAAGACTGAGGCAGAAGGATCGCCGGAGCCCAGCAGGTGGAGGCTGCGGTGGCCGGGAGCGGCCACTGCACTCCAGTCTGGGCAACAGAGTGAGACTCCAACTCAAAAAAAAAAAAAAAGAAAGAAATTACAACATCTTTTCACTCTTCGAAGCATATAGATATTAGTTAATATTAAATATTTGTATCCTGGTAAGAGAAAATATATGAGTTAAAACTTCTTATTTTATGTAAGGATCCCATTCTTTTTTTACTTTGAAATTTCCAACCAGAGTAAATTGAGTTTTACGACCACTTATTGGGAGACCACACCTCAAATATAGAGGGATGTGAGTATAGATAACTAGTACAGATATCTTAAGGCTGCAAGTATTTTATATAACTATTTAGTTTGTACACTTGAAATGTCTACAAACTTCTAATAGAAATGAAATCATTTTGATATTTCTGTGATAGCAAAATATAGCCATACTAGAAGATTAAAAAAATTGGTTCCTGTAATCATTTTTCGTAGGCCCATAGTAAGTTAATGCTATATAATATTTAGTAGAGAATAAACATAATATTCTAAAAGAACATAGACCTTAACATATCTCAAAAATTTCTAACATTAATGAATATAAAGAAAGACAGTGCACACTTGTAGTTTCAGTCACTTGGAAAGTTGAGGTGGATGGATCACTGGAACCCAGCAGGTCAAGGCTGCAGTGGCCGGGAGCATGCCACGGCACTCCAATCTGGGCGACAGAGTGAGACCCCAACTCAAAAAAAAAAAAAAAAAAAAAAGAAGACAAACTTATGTGTACTCTGAGTGAACCAAACTTATTTAGTAAGATGATAAATATTCAGATGGCATAGACTGACTATAATATAAAATCCAAACATTAATTCTTGTTTTTGAAATTTTGCACCACCGCCAATGTTGACATTAAGGGAATCACTGACTGGCAGTTGTTTTGAGATATGATTATGTCAAAAGTCAAGGCCTAGAATTAATAAAATGATAGTCAACTGCAGCTGATGACAGAGAAATGATAAAGAAAGAATGCAAAAGTTTCAGCTTTCATGAGAGTCTAACTTAAAAAAAAAATCTATTAGTGTGAAGCATGGGTCTCTTAAGAGAAATAAAAAATCCCCACCACTTGTTAAAAGTACAGCACATAGTTTCTTACTCTGAAAAGTGGATAAGAAAGAAAAAAGTGGTGCAAAATAAAATTATGTTAGTCATAAAGAACTTTCTGAAAGTTTATACATTCACAAAATAAAAATATTTAATAACATAAACAAAGATTACCCAAAGATTCACCATAACCAATAAGTTGCACAGTACCCAAGGGTGATCTGGGGACCTCATGGTATCCTGATGTGAACTTGTAACATTTATCATCATGTGGTTTAGGCATTTTTTTTTCCTCTTTTTCTTTTTCAAGCCCTTGTTAAAATTAGTCTGTATTACTATGTCTGTAAACGTACTAACATAGTAAAACAAACTAACTATAGAAATGTAAGAGAGATGCCCAAGTTCAAACACACCAATGATCGACTCTACTATATTCAGTGCCACTTGTTGACCAGTCCAAGGGCACCATAATGGCCTGAAGATAGGAATATCTTATAAGATTTCCTTGAATGTGCCAGACCTTTTAAAAGCAATGAACACTCAGTGCCTCCATCCATGTCCTGCTTCTTTTTTTTTCTTTCTTGTTCTATTATAGCAGATTGTTAGGTGATATTTTGTTTTGTCATATGGATTTTTTTACCCCCTTTGCACAGTACAGTTGAGAAAAGAGATAGCACATACATTCTCTCTTTCAAATGTAGCTACAACACTTCTGAGAACAGAAGTCTTTTTTTTACTAAAATGTAACCCAGTCAAAACCTGAAAAATATAAACTGCAGTTAGAAATTGCAGTCCTATTACAATACAGTCATTTTAAAATAAAAAATGCCTTCCCTTTATTCAGCCTTATCCTTCAAAAGAAAGGGTAAATTTAATTTTGTCTGAAAGTACAAAAGTAACACATGATCATTGTCAGAAAGACAAATACAAGATGTTACAAATAGTGGAAGGTGGGAAGAGAGTGAGGGGACATATGGAACTCTATGTACTTTCCACTCATTTTTCTATAAGCCTAGTTGTCTATCATTAAATGTGAACCAGATTGACTTTTAAATGTATGTTTAACTTTTTGGTTGCAGTAGTACTTAGGAACTAGGCAAATTAAAATTGTAGCCCTTTTTTAAAATTAATAAATAAAAGTCTTTTTTTTTTTTTTTTTAGTAACTTTTAGCACCACCACATGGAAATCTACACTGTTAATATTTGAGAGGATGAACCTGCAGGCATTTTTCCTTTCTATAAGTCTCTTTACTTTGAAAGAGTGTACTGTTTCTATAATTTAGCACTTTATTTTCTCTCAATGAACACCATCACAGAGATGGCTACAGTTCTAAGCCAATGTGTTAATGGGATTTGACATGTGTACTTTTATAATATAAATGTTTACTACCTCATATACATACTAACATATTTCATGCATGTTATATACTTTTATAATTTTATTGATATTCATATTGTACATGTATAATTTTGCATAATACTTTTATAATTTTGTGGGTATATAATCCTATATATAATTTCTGTGAAAATACTAGATTTTAAACGAATTCTAGAACTATTTTAACATTCTTTTGTCTGTTTCTACTGCATCTGCCATCTCTCTGCCTTAGCATCACTTTATGTCTCCCTTTTATCATCTCAGTTTAGCCTTTTGTTTTCCTCTGGTGTGAGTGCTGCTCCTGGCTACCTCGAGTGTTCTTTTAGGCAGTAGAGTGCACTGATTATGAGCATGGGCTCTGAGATGAACTTTCTGGGTTCAAATTCCAGCATCTCATCACCTATCAACCTAACCTTCCACTGCCTACTTGATTTCTCTGTGCCTCATGTCCTCAGAGATAAAATGACAATCATCATAATTGCTACCTCAAGGATTGTTGCAAGGATAAAATGAACTAATCACATAAAATGTTCAGACCAGGATTTAGTAAAGAATAAGAACTTCATGTGTATTACCTATTAATTTTTTAAGGATAGTATAGGAGTGTACTTTTAGGAATTTTGCACTTAAAGAGCTATACTTACTTGAGGCAGTCTACGTTATACTTCTATTGTATATAAAAGGTAAAGTTGAAAAAGAATGTTAACTGAAAAGTCTACCAGGAAAGTCTTTCTTTGTTTCTCTAGTACCCTTTTTTAGTTTCCCCCACTGACTACACATTTCTTTTTTTTTTTTTTTTTTTGAGTTGGAGTCTCACTCTGTCGCCCAGACTGGAGTGCAGTGGCCGCTTCCGGCCACCGCAACCTCGACCTGCTGGGCTCCGGCGATCCTTCCTCCTCAGCCTTCCAAGTAGCTGGAATTACAGGCATGCGCTACCACGCCCGGCTGATTTTTTTATTTATTGTAGAGATGAGGTCTCGCTGCCCAGGCGGGTCTCGAACCCGCGGGCTCAGGCAATCCACTCACCTCAGCCTCCCAAAGGCGCGGGATTACAGGCTGAGCCACCGAGCCCGGCTCTTTTTTTTTTTTTTTAATAATCAATATTTTTTATTATGATATTGTGGGGTACAGTTAAGGGTTGGTGTACAAATTTGCTTCTTTCAAGCACCTTGTTGATAAGAGGTGTCTCCCTGTCCCCAGACAGATGTTTACTACCATTAATCCCATCTCCCTTCCCCTCCCCCCCATAGTTTCCCACAACTGTCAGTCATTTTCTTATGGTAATACATTGGATGATCAAGGTCCACTGTATGAGTGAGAACATGTGATACTCAGATCTTTGTTTCTCTGAGAGGTCACTCAGTATTATAGACTCTAGTTCCATCCAGGTTTCTGTGAAATTCATGATTTTCTTCTTTTTTATGGCTGCATAGTATTCCATCATGTATATGTACCACATTTTTTTAATCCAGTCCTCTTTTGATGGACAGCATGGTTGGTTCCAGGTTCTTGCTATTGTGAACAATGCTGCGATAAACATTCATGTGCAGGTATCTTTTTGATAGAGTGATTTGAGTCCTTCAGGGGATATATGACCCTGACTACACATTTCTGTTAGAAGTTAGGTCAGGCCAGGCGCAGTGACTCAAGTCGGTAATACCAGACTTTGAGAGGCCGAGGTGAGAGGATTGCCTGAGCCCAGAGGTTCGAGACCAGCCTGGGAAATTTGGTGAGACATCGTCTCTACAATAAATTAAAAAATAAGCCAGACGTGGTAGCACGCACCTGTAGTTCCAGCTACTTGGAAGACTGAGATGGAAGGATCACCTGAGCCCAGCAGTTCAAGGCTGCAGTGGCCATGAGCATGCCACTGCACTCTAGCCTGGGTAGCAAGAGTGAGACTACAACTCAAAAAAAAAAAAAGAAGAAGAAGAAGAATCTAGGTCAATAGAAGACTTAAACTCAGTACTGGGTCTATTTATACTGGGCCTATTTATCCTCTGTGAGAGCAACTCTAGGAGTAAATCCCACAACTAAAGACAATGTCTGGACACCCCATTTTTTTTTTTATTCACAATTCAAACTTTCTGGCACTGGCAAGTCCTGACTTATTTAATCAACTCAGCATGGACCTTAAGGTATAAGATGAACCACAACTCATTTATTCAAGCTTTAAATCTTAAAGAGGTTTGTTAAATTAAAATCCCATACATAGAATGTTTCTGAATAATTTATTTGGGAAAAAAACCTGGCTTGTACAGTTAGCAATATAAAATGAATATTATGTGTAATCTACTCTGTCTTAGCTTGGGCTACTATAACAAAATACCACAAACCAGGGTGGCTTGAACAGCAGACATTTATTTCTCACAGTTCTGGTGACTGCAAAGTCCAAGATCAAGGTGCCAATAGATTTGATTCTTGGTGAGAAGCCTCTTTCTGGCTTATAGATGGCTGTCTTCTGGCTGTATCCTCACAAGGCCTCTCCTCGGTACATGCTCATGGGGAGAGGGAGACCGCTGTCTTCTTTCTCTTATAAGGACATCTGGTATCTATCTCACAGCAGCCAAAGTTTTTGTTCTTAAAATATGTCAAAGTACAGCATCCTTCTTGTCCAAACATTTCTCATGATTTCTCATTGAGATTGAATATGCAAACAGACAACAGCCAGACCACATACTAAACTATAACTGTGACCCTTAACCTACAGCAACCAGGAGGCCAAGGCACAACCTCTATAGCAATCAGCCCCAAATAGGCAGAACTTGATCTGACAGTTTTCCTGATTTTTGTTCCAACTTCCAACTTTGAGCCAGTCAGAGAAAGCCAAATCCGCACACCTCCCAAATCCCATAGGATGTCCCCTTCTAGTCAACCTGCTACAGCTTTCCCATGCCAACAGCCTCCAATTCAGGCAGATCTGAACCCTTCCTTTTTTTCCCACTATTAAGCATTCCTACTCCTCTGCCTGTCCCTGAGTCTTTATCAAAACACAAATGAGGAGGCTGACTCCACTGCCATAGCAAGCTCCAAATAAATAGCATTTGCTTATTCTTATCCCATAGAGTGATTTTCATTTATTTCCATATCTTAGAGTAAAAACCAAAGTTCTTTCAATAGTCCTGAAGGCTTCTTGTGATCTGCCCACCACCTACCCCATCACCACCTCTCTGATCTCATGTTTCACCCTCTCCTCCTTACCCAATATGCTCCAGCCACACTGGTCTCCTGGCCTGAGACACACTTGGCACAACCTGGACCGAGGCACTTTTCATTTATTCATCACTTTTCCTGGCATTATCTTTTCTAAGTTATTCCATGGGGCATTTCATTACTTCCTTGCAATCTCAGCTCAAATGAAACTCTATCAAAGATAGTTTCTTTAACTTTCCTTTATGTCATAGACCCCTCTACCCATACATGCCCAACTCTGGCAATCTCTGGTGCACACTTTATTTTCTTCATATCATTTGTAGAAGTCTGGTAGACTATATATAGGCTGGTGTATATATTTTTCTTCCTCCTCCCCATCCACCAACTAGAATGAAAACTCAGTGAGGTTGGAACCATAACATTTTGCCATGAGGGGCATACTTTATTATTAAGTTTCTCATAAATGCAAAAAAAAAAATTGTCCAAATTTATTCATGAATTTTGTTACTTTAGTATTTCCTGTGCCTAGTATAGTGCCTGGCAAATTGGATATCAATATTTTATAAAATCTTATAAAATTGTACAACTAATATATTAGTTATAAAATCTTATATTCAAAGATTTTTTTAACGGGGGCATTTTAGGAAGTAGTATAAAAGTCAAAATCCCAGGAAAAAACAAATGGCACACTCAAAATGAGTAATTTAAAAAGAATTTAATCACATGACTATTTTACAAAGGTGAAGAGAAGGATCTACAAAGCCCCAGACATAGTCAAGTGCCCCAAGGCTAGGGAGAGTGGGCACCATCACCACCTCTAACGCTGAGGGGCACTGGGCAGGAAAAGCTAGCAGAGCACAAAGAGCGAGCTTGGGCCCCCAGCAGGCACTCTGACCTTTAGTTGGGGGGGTGCGGCCAGCTCCAGAAACCCTGCGGGCACCAGGGGAAAAAATGCCAACCCACTCTTACCCTCTAAGCTCCTTCCTGAATTCCCCTTTGGCTGACCCAACCAGAAGCTGGAGCACAAGGGAAACGTTAGAAACGGTTCACATTAGTCAACTTCTGGGGCACAGAGCAGGGTGGAGCAGGGTGGAACATGGACCTCTAGGCTGTATCCACTATTCCAGCGGTCTTTTATAATCATCAAAAGTGGTGGGACTAACTGTTTTAAAAATAATCATGAAGCATTTTCTGTGTGGATGTGAGACTATCAGTGAAACAGACTCTCATTCAAATTCCAGAATATCTCGAGGGTTTATAATGTCAAACTACTGATCTAAGAGTTGTTATGGTTTTACGTAGTAGCTGCATTTTTAAACAATTTAATTATGCCATTTTTATTACTTAGTGTACCTTTCAGCTATGCTAAAAATGAATCATTGAAACTTATGATATTCTATAAATATAACGTATATCATGTTATTGTTATTCTGGTAGAGGAAGAAGGATACCACAGAAATGTTCCTTATAGCTAATGATAATGGATTTATAAATTCTAAAGGAACAGCTATTTTAAAGGGTGTTAGACATTGTATCATTATATGTTTAATCATGAATTGTCCAAAAGGAAAATTCTTTTGGTGACAAGAACAACAAAATAGACATTTCAAGATCTGAGTTCTAATCCCGACAGACCAGTAAGAGTCACTGGTGAATAAGTTCAACTGTTTGACCCTCGTTTCCTCATCTGGAAAGCAAAATGTGGGATGAGATGACTTCTGTAGTCATTTCCACCTCTCAAATTCTACTCCATTGGAAGGTGCTCATCTGTGTCACAGAACAAAGTGAGATATAAAGGAACTGTTCCAGCAGCTCTTATTAATTGAAAAAAAAGCAATTGCTGGAGATAAAAGTCATATTGGGTTTTGTTTTCAGATTTTAAAAACTCACTGTCTCAGAGCCTGCATATTTTATACCCCCTCCCCCTTTTCCTTCATACTATGTTACTCTAAAGGAATATGCAAGAGAAAAAATTCAGTCAAGAAATTTTCATTGCGAGGAATTGCTTCAGAGATAAGAGGCTTAGGCAAAAATAATGGCTGTGATTATGTTTTTCTCCTTAGAATCAACTGTATTTATTCCCCAGTCTAAATACCTCATTGAAGAAGATGTTGGTGAATTGTTCATTCCCATCCGGAGAAGTGGTGATGTCAGCCAGGAGTTGATGGTGATCTGTTATACTCAACAAGGTAGCTCAATCTGAAAAAAAAAAAATACAAAAACAAAACCCTAAAGCTATAAATAAGCCTCTCTTTAACCTGTTGGGGCCATAACATTTTGCCATGAGGGGTATACTGTATTATTAAGTTTCTCATAAATGCAAAAAAGTATTTATCCAGAAGTCTTTCTCCAGGATTGCCCCTTTGAGGATTTCTCAGACAGCATAGAAGAATCCTGCTGCTTCTAACCTTAAATATTTCTGGCTTCACTGGGTCACTTACTGTCATACTCAAGGCTTTTGGGATTGCAAGGAACTAAAACCCACCCAAGTCTGCTCAAATAGAAAGGGGTTATTAGACAAAAAAGAGGTAAAGCAATGCATACCCAAGGAAAAGAAACTAATTCAAAAGTAGTTCAAAACTCATTTCAAAGAAAAATTAAAATATTTATTTTACTCATGGGCAAGAATCCTATGAAAGGTGATCTCATGGAATGAAAAATTAAAATTAATACATAATGTTCATTATTATACTAAGCCTATTTCTAGGAATTGAGTAGGTTTTCTAAGAATGCAAAAGAAAAAGTCAGATATGCTGTTGATATCAGAATAGACTTTTGTTAAAATTTCTACAAATATATATGATTTGAAAGACAGTACAGAATAGGAATTAAAAACAGATTTCAGTATCAGCCCTGGGCTCTGGGTTCCAGAGTGAATGATTCAACTTCTGTAAAACTTAGTTACCAAATGTGTAGACCCCAACAGAGTGGTTGAGAAGATTAATGAGACAAGTATGCAGAGCTCTTGGCACTTTGTACATATTTTGTCTTTACTCCTGTTTGAATAGTAGGAGTTATTATCTTGTAATATTATGTTGATCTGAAAGTTCACTGACAGGAGAGACAGGAGAAAACACTTGAAATTTAATATTCATCCTAGGTTTGAGGTCATTCTGAAGTTGACTCAAGATTTGGAACAAGAGTGATCATGCCTACCAGTAGGCCATTAAATTGCTGCTTATGAAAATAATTGTTTTTGGAAATATGCTTGTCATGTGTCCACATAAAAATGTTATGGATTCTCTTTGCCTCCAGGAACAGCAACGGGAACTGTGCCGACTTCAGTGCTGTCTTATTCTGATTACATATCCAGGCCTGAAGACCACACCAGTGTTGTCCGCTTTGACAAGGACGAACGGGAGAAAGTGTGTCGGATAGTCGTTATTGATGACTCCTTGTATGAAGAAGAGGAGACCTTCCAAGTCCTTCTGAGCATGCCCATGGGTGGGAGAATAGGATCAGAGTTCCCAGGGACTCAGGTTACAATCATCCCTGATAAAGATGATGGTAAGTACTAATTTACCTGAAAATTCTCCTTACCAGAAAGATCAACATCTGGCAGAGCTTTCTAGACAGAAAAATGGAAGTCTAAAAGAATTATCACATGCACATTTATTTTATGCTTCATCTTATAGTGTGATTAGGTTCCAAAGTCAGCTGCTTCAGTCCATTTGTCTTTCTTGATTTAATGTTTGCAAAGGGCAAAAGTCACATTAAATTTTAAAAATTTTATGGTGAAAGATTGAAGCAATTTTTAAAAACCTAGCATATTTCCTTTTTGTTTCTTTGTTTTGCTTTTTAAAGCTTATATTTTATAACCTTAATCTCAGTGTTTGAAACTGTTTTTCAGAGAAATCCACCAGAAAAAGTTAAGTGAACTAGTAAATATATAAAAAAATTATGTCCAAGTTCTGTTCCTGACCCCCCCGCCGCGTCCCCCCTCAAAAAGAGGCGGGTAATATTCTAGACCATTTTTCTCAAGGAAACTAAATTACCATGAAGTAGTCACTCTGAAATAGAAAAAGGAGCAAAGGGAGCTTAATCTTCACAGTTCAAGAAACCATTCATGCCTTTTTGTGAGGAAAGAACAAAAGGAAAGATTGTAAATACTCCTGTGAGGAAGCAGAGATCAGTAAACTGAGAGATAGGACTCATCAACACTGTACTAATTTTCTTTCCACTTTGAAATTTTCCTCATGGTGAATGAAAGAGGAAGAAACCAGGGGATGAGTCTTTCTGCTTGAAGAAAAGCTGGAGGGTTGTCAAAAGCCTTTGTGTAATCTTAAAACCCAAGGAGTTAAAAGTAATCTACCAGGAAAGTGATAGCAAGTGCTAAAGAATGTGAGGGGTAAAGGTAGTGATGTGTCTTGAGAGCTTATACTCTCTGCCAGGCACCTATCTTCTTTGTACATTGTTACTTTATTTATTTTTCATATATTTATACCGTTTTGAATTTCTTTGAACTATTTACAGATTGTCCATATTTTCTTACTGATTTATAGAAGCTCTGAGAATAGTAGATATTAAACCTTTGTTTGTCAAGATTTCTTCTCATCTTCTGCCATTTGCTTTTGTTTTATTTTCTTTTAGTTTTTAGTTGAAAAATAATAATTGTACGTATTTATGGAGTACAGAGTAATGTTTTGATACATATAATATAGAGTGATCCGATCAGGGTAATTAGCATATCCATCATCTCAAACATTTGTCATTTCTTTGCTTGGGAATGTTCAGTATCATCCTTCTAGCTATTTGAAACTATGTCGTGTGTTATTGTTAGCTGTAGTCATTATACAGTGGTATAGAACACAAGTAACTATTCCTTTTAACTAACTAAAATTTTGTATCCTTTAACAAATCGCTTCTTGTCTTTCCCTTCCCCCTCCCTTCCCAGCATCTAGAACCTTTGTACATTATTCTGCTTTATTACCTTAACAATCCTGTGAAATATATAATAATGTCTGGGCTCTTTTTTTTTTTTTTTAACCGAACAGGTTTGAAAACACTAATGACAAAAATTAGGATTGATTTTATCAAGGGGTATTGAAGAAAGTCTTGATTCTACCTTAAACTTATATAATACCCTACATATATAAGCTACCCTAATGTTTTCAAATGTTGCTTAGTTTATTAGTTCAATTAAAAGTTCTATTCTGTATTTAAAGTATGAAAATTTTATTCAAATTTAATCTCTTAGAAAGAGAGCCAGTATTTTGAATATTAGCCAAAACAGATCTAATAAATGTCTATTATCTAAATCACCTATCTATTGTTATAGAGATAGTTTTGATTTTAAAATAGAAAATGTAATTATGATTACTTTAGTTCAGTTTATTCTGTTGGCAAAAAATCTTTTCCATATAGATTTTTATGGGATGCATGCAGGAAAAAAATTTAAAAACACAGAAAAAAAAATATGTATTAGGTGCCAGGCATTTTCACACATATGTATCACTAAATTTTAACAGAAACAAAAAGTGATGTTTATCCCCATTTTACATATGACAAGACCGAGACTTACAAAGACTAGGTGGTTGACTTGAATTTACACATCTGGAACAGAGCAAAGTCAGTATCAGGATCCCAAGTGCTCAACCTGTCCATGCATTCTCTGCCTTTAAAACATGACCCTAGTGGTGATGAGTTTCAGGAACCATTTGTATGGTACTATTGTTGTACATATAATATTTTTAAATTATTGTTAGTGTCTTATCTGAGCTTTACCATCCCTGGTATATACAGGGCAAGTTATATTATGAGTGGGATAGCCAAATCTGTTTGCTCCAGAACATAGGGCTGGTGAATGTTAGTGCAATGGACTTTGATGTTGAGGCTTCAGGGTACCAAGCAAACATTGACTGGAACAGCAGTTTGTCAGAAATACTCTCAGTGGTCATCATCATTCCTCCTTCACGCACCCAACCACTATTCAACACATCAAGAGTCCTGTGCGTGCTTCTCTGTTTTCTCTCATCTGTCCTTTCCTCTCCACTCTACCACTATGATATGTAGATTACCATAAACTTCTCACAGATCCCACAGCCTCATCTCTCTTCCCACACAAACTTGGGTTCCTATTACCATCAAGTTAATATGTTTTAAACTCATATTTTCATTGCTCAGTACAAAACCCAAACCTTAACAGCAAACTTTATGTTAATGTGAGTAGTTTTCAATTCCTGCTTATGAGTGAGAACATGTGATATTCAGTTCTTTGTTTTTGTGATAGTTCATTTAGTATGATGATCTCCAACAGCATCCAAGTTGCTGTGAAGTCTATGATTGTGTTCTTCTTTATGGCCGTGTAATGCTCCATCTTGTGTATGTACCACATTTTCTTTATCCAATCCACTTTTAATGGGCAGCAGAGTTGGTTCCATGTGTTTACCATTGTGAATAGTGCAGCAGTAAACATGCATGTGTAGGTGTCTTTTTGGTAGAGTGACTTATGTTCCTCTGGGTATATTCCCAGGAAAGGGATTGCCGGATCATATGGAAGATCAATTTTTAATTCTTTTAGGAATCACTACACTGTTTTCCATAGAGGTTGAACTAGCTTGCATTCCCACCAACAGTGAAGAAACATTCCCTTTTCTCTGTACCCTTGCCAGCGCCTGTTGTTTTTTGACTTCCTAATGATGGGCATCCTTACTGGCGTTAGGTGGTATCTCATCATAGTTTTAATTTGCATGTCTCTGAATATGTTTTCACATGTCTGTTGGCTGCTAGTATGTCATCTTTTGAAAAGGGTGGGATCAGCAGTCACTGGGCACTGCTTGCTGCTTGGGGATGGAGGGAGAGAGGAGGGTGAGGGGCATGTGACAAGGCAAAGAGTACCTAATCCACTACCAGGTGGAGTGCGGGCCTATTA
The DNA here is from genome assembly GCA_027257055.1 of Cephalopachus bancanus. NCBI lineage: Eukaryota > Metazoa > Chordata > Mammalia > Primates > Tarsiidae > Cephalopachus > Cephalopachus bancanus. The sequence goes on from JAPVLO010000257.1 coordinate 2,355,846, forward strand.
GATGTCCAAACTTCACCTGCATGTAGCCTTGTAGCCTACTTATGCAGTTAATCCTTTCTTGTATTCCTTATCTCTATAATAAAAAATAAATTAAAAAACAAAATACTCTCTTAAAAAAAAAAGCATACTTTACCATCATCTGGAAGATAGACACATCCCACTTCCCCTATCAAGCACAAATAATGTATAAGAAAGAAAGAAAGAAAGAAAGAAAGAAAGAAAGAAAGAAAGAAAATGTTGCTTAATCTACTACTCCAATAGCATAAAAGTTGAAAAGGTTATGTCCTAATTAAAAGACATATTTACTGTTATTCAACAAATTTTGCAATTTTCTAAAATACAATGACCAGTCACAGGATGGAGGGGAGGAGAGAAAAGAAAGGGGGAGGGAGAGAGGGAGAAAGAAAGAGAGACACAGGGAAGAGACAGATGCATCAAAAACAGGCTATGGACTGGGCTCAGTGGCTCAGCCTGTAATCCCAGCACTTTGGGAGGCTGAGGCGAGTGGATTGCCTGAGTTGGTGGGTTCGAGACCAGTCCCAGAAACTTGGTGAGACCTCATCTCTACAATAAATCAAAACACGGGCGTGGTAGCATGCGCCTGTAGTTGTGGCTACTTGGAAGGCTGAGGCAGAAGGATCACCGGAGTCCAGCAGGTCGACACTGGGGGGCCGTGAGTGTGCCACTGCACTCCAGCCTGAGCGACAGAGTGAGACTCCAACTCAAAACAAAACAAAACAAAAAAACAGACTGTGGAATAGGACAGAACAGTCCAATAAATTAAGGGCAAAAATTAAAAAGCATGATATCCAGAGAAGAAAGAAAAGAACAGCACAGAAAAGAGGAGACAAGAGATAAGCCCAGTGTGGTCTCCATATGGATAAACCACATCTATCACATCTGGTATCCGATGTATAGTTCTCTTCTTTCTTTACAACAACATTAGCAGAATAAACCCAGTCCAGAAACTCAGCTATGACATTGCTGTGACCTACCAGAAGCAATTATTCCTTGGACCACAAAACACAACAAACGGCACAAAGCTTACTCTGAGGCTTGATCTTCACCCCAAGGTTAAAGTTGCAGTTATTCAGCTTAGTATTCATTTCAATAAGAAATAACTTTAAGCCGGGCTCAGTGGCTCAGCCTGTAATCCCAGCATTTTGGGAGGCTAAGGTAAGTGGATTGCCTGAGCCTGCGGGTAACTTGGGCAACTTGGCAACTCATCTCTACAATAAATCAAAAAAATTAGCCGGGAGTGGTAGTGCGCACCTGTAGTTCCAGCTACTTGGAAGGCTGAGCGGAAGGATCACTGGAGCCCAGCAGGTCGAGGCTGCAGTGGCCGGGAGCGGCCCCCGGCCACTGCACTCCAGTCTGGGTGACAGAGTGAGACTCCAACACAAAAAAATAAAAAAATAAAAATAACTTTAGAGTGGCTTATCTACTTTTTCTTATCCACCCTGCCTCTCCTCAGACCCCTTTTTGGCTGAAAGGTTTCAGAGACTATTCCACTGGCTAAATGATGATTTATAGCATTTTAGTGAAAAATATTCTCAAAACATCCTCCAATACTTACAAAATCAGTGATGATTAATATATCACTCTTGTATAAAATTGAAAATATTGACCTACAGTACCTAAGACCTGCACTTAAAGCTAAATCATTTCTTCTTATTCATTCGTCAGAGTTTGATTTTTCCTTAACAATTTTCAATATTAGTTTATGTCTTTCTTTTGTCTTATTCTGTTATGTAGAAAATTTACTATAATGTTGAATGGAAGGAAGAGAGCAGGCATCTTAGTCTTTTTTTATGACTGGGAAGAAAATACTGATAATGATTCACTATTTAGAATGACGTATGCTGTGGAATTCTAGTAACATTTTATCAGATTAAGAAAGTTTGAGAGCCGGGCTCGGTGGTTCAGCCTGTAATCCCGCACCTTTGGGAGGCTGAGGTGAGTGGATTGTCTGAGCCCGCGGGTTCCAGACCCGCCTGGGCAGCAAGACCTCATCTCTACAATAAATCAAAAAATTAGCCGAGCGTGGTAGCACATGCCTGTAATTCCGGCTACTTGGAAGGCTGAGGTGGAAGGATCGCCGGAGCCCAGCAGGTCGAGGCTGCGGTGGCCGGGAGCGGCCACTGCACTCCAGTCTGGGCGATAGAGTGAGACTCCAACTCCAAAAAAAAAAAAAAGAAAGTTTGAAAAGATCTTTTATTAGGAATAAGTATTACATTTTATCAGAAAAATGTGCATCCATTTAAATTATCACATAGCTTTTTTCTTCAGTCTGTTAATGCAGTGATTTGCATTTTTAGACTTACAAGCATTATACTTTACATGCTTGAATAAACTGACTTGTCATGACATTTTTTATAAATTGCCAGATTAAATCTAAGACTTTCATTTAGCATTTTTGCATCTATATTTATAAGTGAGATGGAGCTTTAAATCTATTTGTTTGTTTTTATAATCAAATTTATAATAGTTTCATTACATGAGTTGGGATACTCTCCTCCTTGTTTTTGCCTCTGGAGACTTTAAGTAAGTTTGAGATAATTCGATTTTGCAGTTTTGTAAAATGGCAAATCCACTTGTATATATGTAGCTAGATTTTAGCCTACTGTTTTACTTTTTTAAAAGGCTAGGCATATTTAAGTTTTCTATTTCTTCCTAAGTTAGTTTTATTAATGTATTTTTTCCTAAGGAGACTGTCCTTATTATGCATATTTTCAAATTAATAGTATAAATTTATCGCAATATTCTTATAAAATTTTCTTTTTCTTCTATTTATGTATTCGTTTTATTACAAATAATGTTTATCTCCCTGTCTCTTTCTTTTTTCCGTCTCTTTATTTTCCTTTTCTTTTTCAATGTATGTTTCCAGAAGTTTTTATATTTCTTTCTTTCTTTTTTTTTTGAGTTGAAGTCTCACTCTGTCGCCCAGACTGGAGTGCAGTGGCACGCTCCCAGCCATTGCAGCCTCGACCTGCTGGGCTCCAGCAATTCTTCCGCCTCAGCCTTCCAAGTAGCTGGAACTACAGGCGCGTACTACCACGCCTAGCTAATTTTTTGATTTATTGTAGAGATGAGGCCTCGCCAAGTTGCCCAGGCAGGTCTCGAACCCACGGGCTCAGGCAATCTACTCACCTCAACCTCCCAAAGCACAGGATTACAGACTGATCCACCGAGCCTAGCTAGTTTTTATAAATCATTATTCATTTCATAAATATTTTTTGACTCTGATTTGTCTTTTGGTAATTTCTATTGCTTTATTTTCTATTCCATTAATTTCCTTTTTTATTTTAAAGAGGTGTAATACAATTCAGGATTAGGTATACAAGTGGTCATCATACAGGCAAAGTTTGGGCTTCCCTTTCATCCCTACTTTACCTGATTTGAGATCAGGTACCCTTATTGAAGTTGTACCCCATGCACCCACACACCCCAGCAGTTTCCCACTACTGGCAATCCCTTTCTTATAGTATTATGGTAAATGTCCAGGATCCATTTCTAAGTGAGAACATGTGGTACTCTGTTCACTGTTTCTGTGATAGATCACTGAGTATGATAGACTCTAAATTCATCTAAGTTGCTGCAAAGTTCATATGTTTGTCCTTCTTTATGGCTATGTAATAGTTCATCGTGTATATATACCACATTTTTTATCCAGTCCAGTTTCGATGGACTGCACGATTGGTTCCATGTTTTTTCTATTGTGAACAGTGCTGCAATAAACATGCATGTGCAAGTATCATTTTGTAGAATGATTTGAGTTGCTCTGGGTATATCCCAACTAGGAGGATTGTTGGGTCATATGGAAGGTCAATTTCTAGTTCTTTTAGAAATTGCCACACTGTTTTCCAAAGAAAACAGTGTACTACTTTGCATTCCCACCAACAGTGTAGAAGTATTCTTTTCCTCTGCATCCTCGCCAGCATCTGTTGTTTGTTTTATTAATGATGGCCATTCTTACTGGAGTTAGGTGATTTCTCAGTGTGGTTTTGACTTGCATTTTTCTGATGATTAGTGAGGCTGAGCGTTTTTTCATGTGTCTGTTGGCTGCCCATATATCTTCTTTTGCGAAGTGTCTATTCATGTCTTTTGCCCACTTTTTAATGGGGCTGTTTGTTTGTTTGTTTGTTTTCCTTTAGTCATGTTTGAGTTCCTTGTAGATCCTGGATGTTAGGCCTTTGTCAGATACACAATTGACAATTTTTTTTCCCATTCTGTGGGCTTTCTCCCCACTCTCTTGATGGTTTCTTTTGCTTTGCAGAAGGTTTTCAGTTTGATGAGGTCCCACTTGTCTATCTTACTCTATGGCATGGGCACTTGAGGTTTTGATCAGGAATTGGTTGCCAGTTCCAATTTCCATAAGCATGTCTCTTGCATTTTCTAAGATTCTTATAGTTTGAGGTTTTACTTTTAGGTCTTTGACCTATCTAGGTAGGTGTCCTGTTTCAATCTTCTGCATGTAGTCAGCCAGTTTTCCCAGCAACAGTCACTGAATAGGTTCTCCTCTCCCCAGTGGTTTTTGGTGAAGGCTTTGTTGAAGACGAGTTGGTTGAGAAATTGAGGTTTACTTCTGGGATCTCTAGCCTGTTCCATTGGTCCATATGCCTATTATTGTACCAATACCAGGATGTTTTGATTATTGTAGCCTTATAGTAAGATTTAAAGTCTGGAAGTGTGATACCTCCCACTTTGTTTCTTTTGATAAGGATTTTTTTTGGCTATTCATGGTAGTTTATGTTCCCATATGAATTTCTATATTGTTATTTCCATGTCTGAGAAGAATGATGTGGGTAACTTAATGGGTATTGAGTTGAATCTGTAGATGGCCTTTGGTAGGATGGACATCTTAACAAGACTGATTCTTCCTATCCATGAGCATGGAATATTTTTCAATTTGTTTGTGTCTTCTTGGATTTCTTTGAGCAGTGTTTTATAGTTTTCATAGCAAAGGTCTTTCACTTCTCTGGTTAGGAAGTTACTGACGTACTTCAATTTTTTTGTGGCCACTGTGAATGGCATTGTGCTTTTTGTTTGGTTCTCTTCCAACTTGTTGTTGGTGTATAAGAATGCAACTGTCGGCTCAGCCTTTAATCCCACGCCTTTGGGAGGCTGAGGTGAGTGGATTGCCTGAGCCCGCGGGTTCGAGACCCGCCTGGGCAGAGAGACCTCATCTCTACAATAAATCAAAAAATCAGCCGGGCGTGGTAGCGCTTGCCTGTAATTCCAGCTACTCGGAAGGCTGAGGCAGAAGGATTGCCGGAGCCCAGCAGGTCGAGGCTGTGGTGGCCGGGAGCGGCCACTGCACTCCAGTCTGGGCGACAGAGTGAGACTCCAACTCAAAATAAAATAAAATAAAATGAATGCAACTGTCTTTTGCACATTTATTTTGTATCCCAAGACTTTGCCAACTCCTTTTTCAGTGAAAGCAGTTCTTTGACAGATTCTCTTAGGTTTTCAAGGTACAGAATCATATCATCAGCAAAGAGGAATAATTTAACTTCCTCTTTTCCTATTTGGATACCTCTGATATCCTTCTCATGTCTAATTGCTCTAGCTAGGACTTCCAACACAATGTTGAACAAGAGGGGTGAGAGTGAGCAGCCTTGTCTTGTTCCAGTTTTCAGGTGAAATGTTTCCAGTTTCTGTCCATTTAGCAATATACTGGCTGTGGGTTTATCGGAGATAATGCTTACTATTTTGAGGTATATTCCTTCTATGTCTAGGTGTTTGAGGGTTTTTATCAAGAAGGATGCTGGATTTTATCAAAAGTTTTTTCTGCATTTAATGATATAATCATGGTGGTTCTTGTTTTTACATCTGTTGGTGTATTTAATTACATTTATGGTCTTGTGGATGTTGAACTAGCTCTATATCCTAGGGATAAAGCCTACTTGATCATGGTGGATGATTTTTTTTCCCATTCTGTGGGCTTTCTTCCCACTTTCTTGATGGTTTCTTTTCAGTTTGATGAGGTCCCATTTGTCTATCTTACTCTATGGCATGGGCACTTGGGGTTTTGATCAGGAATTGGTCGCCAGTTCCAATTTCCATAAGGGTGTCTCCTGCATTTTCTAAGATTCTTATAGTTTGAGGTTTTACTTTTAGGTCTTTGATCTATCTAGGCAGGGGTCCTGTTTCAATCCAATTGAAATTGTTGGATCCAATTTGCTAGAATCTTACTTAGAATTTTTGCATCTATGTTAATTAGGGATATTGGCCTGTAGTACTCTTTTTTTGTTGAATCTTTACCCGGTTTGTGTATCATAGTGATGTTAGCTTCCATCTTTCTCAATTGCTTATAATACTCAATAGGATTGGTATCAGCTCTTCCTTGTACATTTTGAAGAATTCCACTGGAAAGCCATCTGGTCCAGGCTTTTTTCTTTTTTTTTTTTAATAAGTAGTTTTCTTATGATGGAGTCAATTTCCTGGGTTGTTATTGGTCTATTTAGTGTCTCAATATTTTCTTGTTCCAACCTTGAGAGGTTGTGTGATGTCAGAAAGTCCTCCATTTCATTTAAGTTATAAAGCTTGTTTCCATACAAGTATGATAGTCTCTGATAATCTTCTGTATTTCTTTGGAGTCAGTTGTGATTTAATCTTTTGCAGTTCTTATTGTGTTTATTTGGGTTTTTCTCTCTTTTTCTTGGTCATTCTGGCTAGAGATTCATCATCCTATTTATTCTTTCAAAGAACCAGCTTTTTGTTTTGTTGTTTTTTTTTCTGTGATGTTTTTGTCTTCTATGTCTTGTATTTGGAGTTTTACCTTGATGATTTGGATTGTTTTGCTAAAGTTTGGGTTTTGGTGGTCTTGTCTTACCAGCTCCCTTAGGTGATTTTTAAGCTGTTAAATTGTGATCTTTCCATTTTCTTGATGTGTGTTGATAGACATATAAATTCCCCTCTTAGAACTGTTTTCATGGCATCCTAGAGATTTTGGTAGGATGTTTCTTTTTTAAAATTTTTTTCCAGGAATCTTTTAATTTCTCTTTTGATTTCTGTGTTGACCCAGTAGTCAGTTGTTCAGCATCATGCTGTTTAGTGTCCATGTCTGTGTGGGTTTGGGGGAATTTGGTTGGTTTTGATATTTATTTTTATTCCACTGTGGTCTGAGAAGGTGCATGGCAGTATTTTGGTCTTGTAAAATTTGTTTATGCTTGATTTATGTATGGCTGAGAATGTGATCAATCCTGTAGTACATTCCATGTGGTGATGAGTAGAATGTGTATTTTGTGATTGTTAGGTGAAGTACTCTTTAGGTATCTATTACATTCATTTGGTCATGTGTCAAGTTGAGGTTCCAAATCTCTGTTGATTTTTTGCCTTGATGGTCTATCTAGGATTGCTAGTGGGGTATTTAAGTATTTAAGTCTCAGGCTATAATAATGTTAGAGTGAATTCTCTTTTTTTTTTTTTTTTTTTTGAGTCTCACTCGGTCACCCAGACTGGAGTGCAGTGGCCGCTCCCGGCCACCGCAGCCTCGACCTGCTGGGCTCCGCGATCCTTCCACCTCAGCCTTCTGAGTAGCTGGAATTACAGGCGCACGCTACCACGCCCAGCTGATTTTTTGATTTATTGTAGAGATGAGGTCTCGCTGCCCAGGCGGGTCTCGAACCCACAGGCTCAGGCAATCCACTCACCTAGCCTCCCAAAGGCGCGGGATTACAGACTGAGCCACCGAGCCCGGCTTAATGTGAATTCTTTTTTTTAGTTTACTTAGTAGTTGCTTTATAAATGGTGATGACCCTGTGTTGGGTGCATATAAGTTTAGGATGGATATTTCTTGTTGGTGGATTGAAACTTTTATCATTATGTAGTATCTTTCCATATAGTTTTTAATTTTTGATAGCTTAAAGATTGTTTAGTCTGTTATTAAGATTGTGACTCCTGCCTTCCTTTGTAATCCATTGACCTGGAAACTCATTTTCCATCCTCTAGCTTTGAGTCTGTGTGTGATCCTTTATTGTGAGATGAGTTTCCTGTATGCAACAAATTATTGGGTCATGGTTTTTTAACCAACTTGCTATTCTGTGTCTTTTCCGTGGTGCATTTAGTCTACTCATGGGTAGGCTGATTACTGAAATGAGATTGTTTATCCCTGTCATGAGGTTCTTGTAAAGTTTTTTCTTTGTTTCTTTTCTTTTAGCTTTTGGGTTGATATGTGTATGTGTTTTCAAGTTTGCAGTCACAATGTATTCTCTCTTGATTCTATGTTTTGCTGTTCTCTTGGGAAGTGCATGGTCATTTTTTCTTTCTTTCTTTCTTTCTTTCTTCTGTGCTTAATACCTTTTTAAGCATCTCCTGTACACTGGTCTGGAAGCTGCATAATCTCTTAGGGATTGGATGTCTGGGAAGGGTTTTAATTCTCCATCATTGATGAAGCTGAGTTTGGCTGGTTAGGAAATTCTTGGTTGAAATTGTTTATCTTTGAAAACTTTGAATATTGGACTCCAGGTCCTTCTAGCTTGTAATGTTTCTGCCAATAGGGCTGCTGCTATTCTAATTGGTTTTTCCCAGTAGGTAGTCTGACCTTTGTCTCTTGTAGCTTTTAGATTTTTTCTTTTGTGCCTACTTTGTATAGGCAAATTACTATGTGTCTAGGGGTTGGTCTTCTCATTTGCTGTCTTGTGGGGGTTCTCTTGTGTTTGGATGGTCACATCTCTGGTGAGATAGGGAAAGTTTTCTTGTATAATCTCCTGAAATATTTGCTCCAAGGTATTCTTCATTTCCCTTTCCTCTTCTGGGATACCAATCAGGCCTAAGTTCAGCCTCTTGATATAAGCACACATCTCCTGGAGTCTTTGTTCTTTCTTTCTGAGTTTTCTTTATATGTTTCTACAGATCCAGTGAAGCCCATGTTTTGGTCTTCGAGTTCTGGTTTCTTTCTTCTGCTTGATTAATTTTTCTTTCCATACTTGCCATCTTGTTATTTATTAACTGGATAAAATTTTTTATGGCCAATATTTCTGCTACAAGTTCTTTCAGTGTTGCATCTTGTCTTTCTTGAGTCTTATTCACTCTTTCCATCCATTCCTCAATCCTTGTCATATTCTGGAGCCAGTTGTTGGTGACTTCCATTGTTTGGGCTCTGTGGTCTGATTTTTCAGGTGTTTTTCTTTGTAACACTGGGAATGACCTGTGTTCGTCTATTGATTTTTGCTCAGTTATGACAGATCACTTTCTTTTCTCTTTAGTTCCATTATTCAGTGGCAGTGTGAGAGGCTTTCACTTCTGATGTTTGCTTGGTTCTTTATTCTTCCCTGATCAGGGCTCTGAATTTGTTCTATTTTGAAACAGGGCTGTGGGTGGGAAGCTTTTCTGTCTCTTATAGTTTTGAAAGTCAAATAAAGCAGAGGATGGGGAACTAGGATTCAGAAACTACTTGAAAATCACAATATTCTCTGATTGTAGTATGGCTTCCCTGAGACACACTCCCCACCACCACTCTGTATGATGATACAATGGGTGTGTGTGTGTGTGTGTGTACCCCCTGAGTCCAAGATACAGTAACAGCAATGAGGGGAACAGAGAAAACTAGAATACAATAATATGGACAATAATTTAAACTTAAAATAAAATTAAAAAACACAGAACAACAAGAGCAGAAACGTAAGCAAAAAACAATTAAACACACACACACACACACACACGCACGCACGCACACCCCAATACACACTGGAATGACAACAAATCAAAACAAAACAACAGCAACCAAAAAAGAAACAGGAAAACCAAACACACATATACACACATGCCCAACCCAAAATTAAAGAAGAAAAAGAGAAAAAAGAAAAATAATTAAATTTTAAAAAGAAAAAAAGCAATTCAAATCAAACCCTCACACATGTATCCATACACACATTAAAGTAAAAAAAGAGACAAAAAAAAGCAAAACCAAACCAAAAAAAAAAAAACTGAACAATGAACACACATAAACAGAAAACAAAAGACAAAAGAAGAAAGAAAAAAGTGACTGGTGGAATGCAGATAGAACCCTCACATACACATTCATGCACAGAGGAAAAATATTTTAAAAATTAGAAAACAAACAAACAAAAAACCTGACATCATGTAGCAGGTTCTGTAATTCTTCCTCTCAGCTGCCCTCTGCTGTCTCCGTCAGAACTTTGGCCTCATTCACAATCTCCCCAGTGTCTAGCCCAGGGAAGAAGGAAGGGGTGGTGGGGGTGGGTGGGGCTTCAGTCCTCCCCTCCCACTCTAGTATGGTGGGGGGATCCCCTCCCATGGGGAGATGCAGGATTGTCTTTTCTGCAGGTACTGGTGGGGGGTGGCCCAATCTGGCTTATCCTGGAGTAGTCCTCCTATGGTAGCTGTTCATCCCTCTCAGTTGTGCCCCAGCCCTGTGGGTCTGACATTCAGCGGATTGTAGAGGAGGAGGGGGCTTGGTCAGCCCCAGACTCACCACTCATCTCTTTGGAGGTCTTCCACATCCTTTTCTGGCCACACCCTTTGTCCTGAGGCTGAATAATGGTAGGGATGAGGTGCCTGAGACTCAGCACTCATCTTGTCCCTCAGGAGTTTGTGCTTTCAGGATATTCCCTCTAGGTCATGATCAACTCTGAGTAGTTAATCAACTGGCTCCAGATTGGGTGGAGTCTGTTGCTCCACAGTGAGCAAGCCTTTCCTGCACAGTTTTCGAGATGGTGGCAAAGTACCTCTTTCGTCTTCCAATGGGACTCTGCCTCTGGGCTCCCTCGCTGTGCTCCCTCTGCAGCCCTTGCTGCCAGTGTCCAGTCAGGTACTGCAGTGGTGAGGCAGAGCCTGGAGCCAGTAGTCTCTTCTGGCAGCTTCTTCCCAAGAAGGGCTTTGTTGATTTTTAAAAAATGACACATGGCTTCTGCACCCCAGGAAGCACTAGGGGACAAACATGGCAGCTGCAGCACCAGCTGCTTCACCAGAAGAGCCCTGGCCACTTGCTCCCAAGTCTCTACTCAGTCAGTCCCTCACACCCCTGCTTACTCACTGACACATATACAAAATTTTCCATACACTCACTTACTCACACTGGGACTCTCTAAGTTCAACTGGCTCTGCTGTCATCTTCCTGACAATCTATTTTATTAATTTCTATTCTTCACTCAGATCTATCTTCCAGTTAACTAACTCTCTCCATATCTGTGTCTAAGTTGTTACTTATCCCATCCATTAAGATTTTTTATTTCAATAACTATACTTTTATTTTGAGAAGTTCTGTGCTGTTTTTTCATATTTGTCTTTTACTTTCTATTATGACTTATTCTTTTATTCAGTTTCTTCCTTTATGTATTTAGTAATTTTAAATATTTATTTTACAATCTTCATTGCACAAGTTTATTATTGAAGATGTTAAAAGTTTCACATTTTTTGTTTATTGTCTCAGCTTCTTCTAGCTTGTGGTTTATCATTCCCTTGCATAACGTAACTTTGATTATGAACTGATTTTTCATGGATCTTTATATGTGGAAAACCTGTTCAACCAGGGTTCAGGGATTACATCTTCAGAGCGGTTTTTCATTAACATTTGCCAGGGTGTGTGTGTGTGTGTGTGTGTGTGTGTGTGTGTGTGTGTGTGTGTGTGTATGAGTGCGTGTGTGTATATAAATATATAAAATTTTCAATGCCAAATACAGAGTGTAAATTAGAACCCAAAATCTACATATTAGAAAGGCCTGTTGAAACTTTTCCCCATCCAGAATCTAGGCAGAAACAGCAAGCTCTATTAGAGAATGAATTTTTATTCTAACTCACACACCTCTTCTAGTATCTAGGCTTTATATTTTGGATTTGAATTTCAAATTTACACCTAATATCTCCTGTTCCTACATGGACGATCAAACGCAACAATACCACATTATTGGCTCATTTGCCTAGCACTCTAGTTTTTTTCTCTTTTATCCCATCTTCTTAAGGGTATTTCTTTTTTAGTAAAACCTACTTTTTAAAAAATGTCTATTAAATTTATAGAATATGTGATAGGAAGGTTTTCAGGTATAACCTTCATATATTGCTGTTTTCATTCATTAGAAAAGCCTTTGATGGACAAAAATGTCATGTGTCCAGCACTATCTCTGGAATACTCTTTTATAACAGTAGATTGTCATTTGGGCTAACAGCTTTCACAAAGATGGAGCAACCACATTTTTTTAGTGAGATAAACTGTTCTTAAAAGCTTTAATACCTAAACATGACACAATGATTAATTACTAAGAAACATGGTTTTCTTTTATTATATTGAAAGATATCTGAGTCCAGCCCAAAGCAGGTTATTTCAAGTCTTATTCTAATTAATCCCATTCTATTGTTTTTCCCACAATACATTCTTCATATAGAAAGAATTTCATGGTCAAGGTGTGTCAGTGGGCACAGTAGATTACCATCAGCCAAGTTCCCACAAGAAAAAGACAGAAACACTTAACAAGGCAGAAAAATTGGATAGTCACTGAAACGGCTTACTTCTCATTTATCAGCAAGGATTTCTAGTGACTAAGATTAAATAAAGGGGGAAAGGCATTAAATTAACTTTGGAACCAGTGAATAAAATAGACTCAATACTTCCCCAATAGCACATTTATAGAAACCATCTGTAAATATTTAATAGAAAACATCTGACAAACTCTCCCTTGACCTACATGCTTTTTTGGTGTCTAAATTGAAAAGGGTCTAGGCCACGATTGGTGAAGGGTCAAGGGAGAACATCAAGTAACTCAGTTTCTACATGTGAATTTGCTATTTAAAGGTGTCTCATGTGTCATCTTGATTATTCACTCTTTCCTCACCTTGGCCATCATCCCTAAAACTGCACATGTGTGAAGAATACATATAAAAGTATAAAACTCACAAGAAGTCAAAAGCACCTTATTTGTTTCATCTGGCTTGTCTCTACCTTGTCAAATGCCTGACTTATAATGTCAGAAAGTGTCTTCAAGTAAGAAAGTGAGTACACTTCTGCCAAATAACATATTTCCTCCCCCATGTTCCTTACCTGCTTTTAACATATTGTAGCAAACCCTTATTTTTGTCATGCAATTATTGCCTGTTGAAAGTCAGTTCAATACCTCTACCATGTGCTTAACACAAATAATGCAAAGAGAAACATGGAAACAAAATGTTCCTCCAATTTTTACATGAATTAAAATATCTCTGGGATGTGTATAGTAGTCCTCCCCTTATCAAACATTTTCCCGTCTATGGTTTCAGTTATTTGCATTACAACTACAATAGCATATTCCAAGAGAGTGAAAATGAGAGAGATCATATAACTTTTTTTTTTTTGAGTTGGAGTCTCACTCAGTCACACAGACTGGAGTGCAGTGGCGTGCTCCTGGCCACTGCAACCTCGACTTGCTGGGCTCCAGCAATCCTTCCGCCTCAGCCTTCCAAATAGCTGGAACTACAGGCGTGTGCTATCACGCCCGTCTAATTTTTGATTTATTGTAGAGATGAGGTCTCGCCAAGTTGCCCGGGTAGGTCTTGAACCCGCAGGTTCAGGCAATCCACTCACCTCGGCCTCCGAAAGCGCTGGGATTACAGGCTTAGTCACCGAGCCCGGCCAACTTTTATTATAGTATATTATATAACTTTGATTATCTTTTTAATAATAGTCACTCTATAATATATTGTATACTTTTATTGTAGTGTATTGTAATAATTGTTCTATGTTGTTTGTTATTGCTCATTACTATTAATCTCTTACTATGCCTAATTATTACATTAAACTTTATCATAGGTATGTATGTATAGGAAAAAACATAGCATATGTAGAGTTTGATACTCCATAGTTTCAGGCATCCTCTGGGGTCTTGTAATGTATTCTCTGTAGATAAGGGGGGACTACTGCATTTGCTTCTCTAGGAGGCTAATCTTCCTTCATTGATGTAAATAACTTTAATTTAATATCTTTGTTTTTATCACTCAACTTTCATTAAGACCCTATAATGTGGAAGTCATCATCACAAGGTTTCTAAGTATAAAACATATAATAGGCAATAAATTCATCAGAAAATATATAACTAAGTATAAGCAAATACAATTATGTCCTCTATTTTAAATACATTTATACTGTCAAATTTGGAAGCTAATGTACAGCACAAATTTGACTTTGAAGGAATAAATTTACCACTTTAAACATTTCCTGGTTAGAGTAAATCATATGATGGAATATCTGGATAGTATTGTTTTACAGTTTAATATTTATTCATTTGCTTAACAAATTTTTTTGAGAATCTAACATTCACTCATTCATTCAAAAACTGAACTGTCAGTCATGGTGGTTCACACCTGTTATCCCAGCACTTTGGAAGGTTGAGGCAGGAGAATTGCTTGAGTCAAGGAGTTCAAAACTATTCTGGACAACATAGACCTCTTCTCTACAAAAAAAAAAAAAGATGATAATGATAATAATAATAATTAACTTGGCATGATGGTGCATGCATGTAGTCCCAGCTGTTTGAGAGAATGAGGTAGGAGGACCTCCTGAGCCTAGGAGGTCAAGCTGAAGTGTGCCATGATTGTGCCACTGCACTCTAGCCTGGGCAACAGAGGGAAACCCTAACTCAAAAGAAAGAGTGAAAGAGGGAGAGAGAGAGAAGGAGAGGAGGAAAGGAGGGAGAGAGAGAGGGAGAGAGGGAGGGAGGGAGGAAGAAAGGAGAATAGAGAAAGAAAGAAATGTATTTGATATGTAAATGAAAAGACATGAGAATGTTCACAGAACAAGTGTACAAGAGTCTATTATTCTCCACAGCCTCACCAACAACTGTTTTTTTATTTTGTTTTGCTTTTGTCTTTTTAGTGATAGTCATTTTAACTAGAGTAAAATGATACTTCCTTTTGGTTTTGATTTGCATGTTCCTGATGCTTAATGGTGTCAAGCATTTTTTTTTTTCATATATCTGTTTTCCATTTGTATGTCTTCTTTTGAGAAAATGTCTGTTCATGTCCTTAGCCCACTTTATGGGATTGTTATTTATTGTTGAGTTCCTTTAGTTTTCTGCATATTCTGGATATTAGTCACTTGTTGAATGAATGGTTTGCAAATATATTCTTCCACTCAACAAATTGCCTCTTTACTCTGTTGATTGTTTCCTTTGCCGTGCAGAAGCTTTTTAGTGTAATTCAGTCCCATTTGTCTATATTTGTTCTAGTCTGCTCGCTTTTGAGGGGTTAGTTATGACTTTTTTTATGTAAATAAATATCCTGAAGTCTTTTCACTGTGCTTTGTTATAGTGGTTATATAATTTCAGGGATTATATTTAAGTCTTTAATCCATCTTGAGTTGATTTTTGCATGTGGTGAGAGATAAGGTCCAGTTTACTCTTTCTGCATATTGCTATCCAATTTTTCTAGCACTGTTGAAGAAGATTTCTTTCACCAGTATATGTTCATGACACCGTTATTAAAATATCAGTTATCTGTAAATGTCTGAATTTATTTCTATACTTTCTTCTATTCCTTTTATCTATGTTTGTATTTTTCTACCAATACTATGTTGGTTTGGTTACAACAGTCTTGTAGTATAGGTTGAAGTAAGGTAGTGTAATGCCTCCAGCTTTGTTCTTTTTGCTGAAGATTATTTTGGCTATTGAGCTCTTTAGTTCCATAAGAATTTCAGGATTATTCTTTTGTGGTGAGATTTGTGCTAGGGGTACATGTAGATGTTTGACCTCATTCTTCTTTGGCCCATTAGCACCAGCAGCAGTGTTGGCCCCAGGGCAGGATGCAGTCCTCTATGGGCTTGGCACTCAGAATGGCACCAGGCTGCAGCTGTTCAGGGCTTAGAAGGCTATGGGATACAGCATAAAGTCTCTCTCTGGAGCAATGCCTCTGTGCAATCTCTAGGCAGCTCCCTATGTTACTCTCAAAACCCATGTGGGCCAAGGGGCTTGCTGATAGCTAGGATTGTATAAATCCATGGTGGAAATGTGAAGCCCTGTGGGTCTCTACTCCCCAGTTCGGGAACTTTGCCCAGTTCCCAGACTATCCCAGCTCCCAGACTATCCCAGCTAAGCAGGCTGCCCAATTCCTTCTTCATTTTTGCGTTTGGTACTTCTCTTTGCTTCTCTGTTGAATCCCAGTGTTCTCTCTTAGACTATCTTTTCAAAGTGTGCATAGATTTGCTTGCTGTTTAGGTTCCTTTCCGTGGAGGAGGAAAGGGACTAGCTACATCTGATCAGCCATCTTGAATCCAGATTCCCCTTATAACTTTGTAACTCAAGGCAATCTGAATTTTAGAGGATTAATTCTCCAAAACTAGATTTTTTTTCAATGACATTATGAAATGTTTTTGTGCCTACAGAGTTTAGGACAGAGCCCTAAATAGCTAGTGACTTCTCTTAAGTGCAAATGTCTGGAAAGTTCAGCTGGTGCCAAAGGTTTTCTCTCTGCTGACTAATTATTTTTGTTGCTGTTGTTATGTGGTTTTTTGTTTTATTTTTATTTTACATTTTAAAGATGGGAAGTACAATTCAGGGTAAGGTGCATAAGTGGTCATTGTACAGGTGAAGTTTGGGCCTCCACTGGTCCTCACTTTGCCTGGTTTGGGCTCAGGTACTCTTATTAATGTTATGTGCCCCAATCCCTCCCCTGGCAGTGACCCGCTCCTGCCAATCTCTTTCATGTGTTGTTTTTTTTTTGTTTGTTTGTTTGTTTTGAGTTGGAGTCTCACTCTGTCGCCCAGACTGGAGTGCAGTGGCCGCTCCCGGCCACCGCAGCCTCGCCTGCTGGGCTCCGGCCATCCTACCGTCTCAGCCTTCCGAGTAGCCAGAATTACAGGCATGCGCTACCACGCCCGGCTGATTTTTTTATTTATTGTAGAGATGAGGTCTCACTGCCCAGGCAGGTCTCGAACCCGCGGGCTCAGGCAATCCACTCACCTCAGCCTCCCAAGGGCATGGGATTACAGGCTGAGCCACCCTTCAGGGTCCACTTATGAGTGAGAACAGCTGGTACTCAGTTCTTTGTTTCGGTGATAGATCACTGAGTATGATAGACTCTAATCCATACTCGCTGCGAAGTCCATAATTGTACCCTTCTTTGTGGCTGCATGATATTCCATCGGCATATTACCACATTTTTTTATCCATTTCACTTCCAATGACCACAGCACAGTTGGTTCCATGTTATTGCTATTGCAAATAATGCTGCAATAAACATGCATGTACATATATATTTTTTGTAGAATGATTTGAGTTCCTCTGGGTATATTCCTAGAAGAGCAATTACTGGGTTGTACAGAAGGTCTGTTTTTATATCTTTTAGAAATTGCCAGTTTTCCACGAGGTTGTACTAGTTTACACTCCCACTAACAATGTAGAAGTGTTCCCTTTTCTCAGCATCCTCTCCAGCATCTGTTCTTTTTAGAGTTATTAATGATGACCATCCTGACTGGAGTCAGGTGGTATCTCAGTGTGGTTTTGATTTGCATTTCTTTGAGGATTAGTGATGCTGCACATTTTTTTCATGTGTCTATTGTCTGCTCATATGTCTTCTTTAGTGAAGTGTCTATTCATATCTTTTGCCCACTTTTTAATAAGGCTATTTTTTAAATTCCTTTTGGCACATTTGATTTCCTTGTAAGTCCTGGATGTTAGACCTTTGTCAGATATACAGTTGGCAAATATTTTTTTCCCATTTTTTGGGCTGTCTTGCCACTCTCTTGATGGTTTCTTCGGCTTTGCACAAGTTTTTCAGTTTGATGAGGTCCCACTTATCTATCTTATCTCATTTGGCATGGGCTTTTGGGGTTTTGATCAGAAATTGATTGTTATTTTAATCTCTGTAAGATTAGCTCCTGGATTTTCTAAGATTCTTAACATTTGAGATTTTACGTTTAGGTCTTTGATCCACTTAAGAGTTGATTTTTGTGTACGGTAATGGGTAGGGATCCTGTTTCATTCTTCTGCATATGGTCATGTGCTGACTAATTCTTTTTTTTTTTTTTTAAAGATGTAGGGTACAATTCAGAATTAGGTGTACAAGTGGTCATCATACAGGTAAGGTTTGGGTCTCCCTTTGGTCTCACTTCACCTGGTTTAAGATCAGATAATGTTATTGATGTTGTGTGCCCGCCCCCCCCCACCCCCGGGCAGTTTCTGGCTACCACAAATCCCTTTCTTACAGTATTATGTTAAATGTTCAGAGTCTGCTTATAAGTGAGAAAATGTGGTACTCAGTTCTTTGTTTCTGTGATAGATCACTGAATATTATAGACTCTAATTCCATCCAAGTTGGTGCAAAGTTCATAATTTTGTCCTTTTTTATGGCTGCATAATATTCTATCTCATATGAACTACATTTTTCTTTATCCAGTCCTGTTTTGATGGGCAGCACAGTTGGTTCCATGTTTTTGCTATTGTGAATAGTGCTGCAATAAATATGCATGTGCAGGTATCTTTTTTGTAGACAGATTTAAGTTCCTCTGGGCATATTCTCAGAAGTGGGATTGCTGGGTCATATGGAAGGTCAATTTCTAGTTCTTTTAGGAATCACCACACTGTTTTCCATAGAAGCTGAACTAGTTTGCATTTTCATCAACGGTGTAGAAGCGTTCCATTTTCTCGACATCCTCGCCAGCATCTGTTGTTTTTTTGTTTTATTAATGATAGCAATTCTTACTGGAGTTATGTGATACCTCAGTGTGGTTTTGATTTGCATTTCTCTGAAGATTAGTGAGGCTGAGCATTTTCTCAGGTGTCTGTTGGCTGCTTATATGTCTTCTTTTGAGAAATATCTATTCATGTGTTTTGCCCATTTTTTAATGGGGCTGTTTGTTTTTTTCCTTTAGGCACATTTGAGTTCCTTGTAGATCCTTTGTATATCCTTTGTCAGATATGCAGTTGGCAAATATTTTTTCCCCATTCTGTGGGCTGTGTCCCCACTCTCTTGATGGTTTCCTTTGCTTTGCAGAAACTTTTCAGTTTGATGAGGTCCCACTTGTCTATCATATCTCTTATGACATGGGAACTTGGGGTTTTGATCAGGAAGTGGTTGTCTATTCCGATTTCCATAAGGGTGTCTTCGGCATTTTCTAATATTTGAGGTTTTACATTTAGGTCTTTGATCCATTTAGAGTTGATTTTTATGTATGATAGGTAGGGGTCCTGTTTCATTCTTCTGCATGTAGTCAGTCCATTTTCCCAGCACCATTTACTGAATAGGTTCTCCTCTCCCCAGTAGTTGCTGGTGGAGACTTTGTCAAAGATGAGAAATTGAGATTTTGCTTCCAGAATTTCTATCCTGTTCCATTGGTCTATATGCCTGTTCTTGTACCAATACTAGGCTTTTTTGATTATTGTAGCTGTATAATAAAGTTTAGTCTGGAAGTGTGATACCTCCCAGTTTGTTTCTTTTGCTAAGGATTGTTTTGTCTATTTGTGGTCATTTATGTTTTCATATGAATTTCTGTATTGTTTCCAGGACTGAGAAGAATTAGGCTGGTAATTTAATGTGCATTGCATTGAATCAGTAGATTGTCTTTGGTAGGATGGTCATCTAAACATTGTTGATTCTTCCAATCCGTGAGCATGGAATATTTTTCTATTTGTTTGTGTCATCTTTGATTTCTTTAAGTAATGTTTTGTCATGATTTTACTATCAGACAAAACAACTCATAAACTATCAAAAATTTAAAAAGATATGAAAGGACACCACATAATGATAAAAGGTTCAATCCATCAACAAGAAATATCCATCCTAAACATGTATGCAGCCAACACAGTAGCACTAGCTTTTATAAAGCAGCTACAAAGTAAGTTAAAAAAAGATATTGACTCTAACACTGTCATAGCTGGAGACATAATTACCCCACAACCCTAACAACACTAGAAAGGTCATTGATGCAAAAAATCAACAAAGAGATCCAGAACCTCAACTTGATACTTGACCAAATGGACTTAGTAGATATCTACAGAACACTTCACCCAACAATTACAAAATGTACATTCTACTCATCACCACATGGAACATACTCCAAGATTGACCACATACTTGGCCTTAAATCAAGCATAAACAAATTTCACAAGATTGAAATACTGCCATGCACCTTCCAAGACCACAGTGTAATAAAAATAAATATCACCACGAACCAAATTCCCCTAAAACCTACAAAAACATGGACACTAAACAGCATGATGCTGAATGACTACTGGGTCAACACAGAAATCATAACAGAAATTAAAAGATTCCTGAAAACAAATGAAAATAAAGAAATATCTTACCAAAACCTCTAGGATACAATGAAATCAGTACTAAGAGAGGAATTTATACTTCTATGAACACACATCAAGAAAACAGAAAGATCACAAGTTAACAGCCTAACAAATCACTTAAAGGAGCTGGAAAGGCAAGACTACCAAAACCCTAACTTAGGTAGAAGAATCCAGATCACCAAGGTAAAAGCCCAGATACATAACATAGAAGACAAAAATATCATAGCAAAAAATCAATGAAACAAAAAGCTATTTGTTTGAAAGGATAAACAAGATTGATGAACCCCTAACCAGAATGACCAAGGAAAAGAGAGAAAAAACCCAAATAAACACGATCAGAAACAAAAAAGATTAAGTCACAACTGACCCCGAAGAAATGCAAAAGATTATCAGAGATACTATGCATACCTGATGGAAATAAACTCTATAACCTAAATGAAATGGATGGTTTTGTGACATCACACAACCTTCCTAGATTGAAACAGAGAAATTGAGATGCTAAATTGACTAATAACAACCCAGGAAATTGACTCTGTCATAAGAAAACTACCTACAAAAAAAAAAAATTCCTGAACCAGACAGATTTCCAGTGGAATTCTACAAAACACAAAAGGAGGAGCTGATGCCAATCCTATTGAAAGTATTCCAGGCAAGTGAGAAAGACAGAACTCTCCCCAAATCATTTTATTACACTGTCATCACACTGATACCCAAACTGGGTAAAGATTCAACAAAGAAAGAGAACTACAGGCCAATATCCCTGATGTACATAGATGCAAAATTCTCCATAAGATTTTAGCAAATTGGGTGCAACAGCACATCTCAAAAATTACCCACCATGACCAAGTAGGCATCATCTCAAGGATACAAGGCTGGTTCAACAGCCACAAAACCATAAATGTAATTAAATACATCAACAGATGTAAAAACAAGAACCACATGATTATATCATTAGATGCAGAAAAAGTTTTCAATAAAATTCAGCATCCCTTCTTGATAAAAAACCCTTGAACACCTAGGCATGGAGGGAATAGTAAGAGTCATCTATATAAACCCACAACCAACATATTGCTAAACAGACAGAAATTGGAAGCATTTCCCCTGAAAACTGGAACAAGACAAGGCTGCCCACTCTCACCCCTCCTGCTTAACATAGTGTTGGAAGTCCTACCTAGAGCAACCAGACAAGAGAAGAAAATCAAGGGTATCCAAATAGAAAAAGAGGAAGTTACATTATCCTTCTTTGCTGATATAATCCTATACCTCAAAAATACAAGAGAATCTGTCAAAAACCTCCTTGCACTGACAAAAGACTTTGGCAAAGTCTCGGAGTACAAAATAAGCATGCAAAAGACAGTCACATTCTTTTTTTGTTTGTTTGTTTGTTTTTTTGAGTTGGAGTCTCACTCTGTCGCCCATACTGGAGTGCAGTGACCACTCCCGGCCACCGCAGCCTCGACCTGCTGGGCTCCAGCGATCCTTCCGCCTCAGCCTTCCAAGTAGCTGGAACTACAGGCGCGTGCTACCACACCCGGCTAATTTTTTATTTATTGTAGAGATGAGGTCTCGCCAAGTTGCCCGGGCGGGTCACGAACCCTTGGGCTCAGGCAATCCACTCACCTCAGCCTCAGGATGAGCCAATCGGAATCTCACTCTTACCTAGGCTGGAGTGCAGTGGCTCACTCATGGCCACTGCAGCCTCGACCTGCTGAGTTCAGGTTATCCTTCCATCTCAGCCTTCCAAGTAGCTGGAACCACAGGCACGTGCCACCATGCCTAGCTAATTTTTTTTATTATTTATTTTAGAGACGAAGTCTCACCAAGTTGCCCATACTGGTCTCAAATCCCTGGGCTTAGGCAATCCTCTTGCCTCTGCCTCCCAAAGTACTGGAATTACAGGCGTGAGCCACTGCACCTGGCTAACGGTCACATTCTTATACACCAACAACAGGCAGAGAATCAGATAGAAAACACAATCCCATTTACAATAGGCACAAAAAAAGGAAATATTTCAGCATCTTCCTAACCAAAGAAGTGAAAGATCTTTATAGCTGACTAATTCTTAACTGAAAGCAAGTAGGGCAGGGGCTCTAGAAGTACAGAAATATGTGTTGATAAAACCTGTTACATCTTTAAGAAATAGCTAAAATGTTCATTGTGTTTGGAAGACAGCAGTATGTCTTACGTGAGCAACACAATTGACATTAAGAATAATGTTATCACTTTGTGCAAATATCCTAAATATCTTGCATCAATGTCTTTGATCTCAATATTTCAGTAAGGTTACAATTTTATACTGCAATTTTGGTTCACTGGGGTGAGTATTAAGTCAGTGCTAACAATATTTCACTAATCTTTGCTGTCAGTCTTTGGAAGGTAATTAAGGAACATTCTAACTGAACCAATTCTCTGCTTTTGTGTGACAGCCCGCAGGGGTTTTAGCCAAAGTGGCTAACTTCCTCGACCACCCTGGAAAAATTACCATACTAGATATAAATCAGGAACATGGAAAAGGCAACATGGTGAGCCCTGTAGTATATGTAACTCAGTTCACTGCCATTCAAAAGTTTATTGACAACAGAAAAGCTTTCTCAACAGCAGGAGTACCTTAGAGAAGAAAACATTTCTAGTGATAGAAAAATACATCATGGTATGCTGGGTGTGTGGGTGAAATATTTTGTATTCATTTGTGCTGAGCTGAAAGACCTAGTCACCTTCCTTTTTCTTCTTGCATACAATTATTTGCATTAGTGGAAGCTCCATTTAAGTAATGCCAGAAAAGTCATTGAAAGGAACAGCCAGATTCCTTTAAAATAACAACTTTACAAAATAAAGTTACAGTCTGTATTTAGTATCCTTGAGTGAGAACAATATTGAAAATCAAGAAATGGAAAAATGAGTTTCTGATTGCTTAGAATATTAGTGCAGTGCAGCCATTAGTAGACTATTTAATATAACCGATGATGCTAAGAATTTAGTGAAAGTTGATGGATGTGTAGTGAATCCTTACTCTGTGAATGGCATTGTAGTAGTTCACTGAATAGTAGAAATTATACCTGTTTTTCCATGGGAAGGATACCAGATAGAGTGAAATAGACATTACACTCTGAAAACAAACAAACAAAAAGCAGTGTGTGAAAAACATATTGACTTTTTTTTAAAATCTATTTTCCAAATACCACACACATGCAGAAAATATTTGTTGTGCATCTGCTAAATATAATTTGCAGGGAACACAAAGACATTTAAAACATATGCCAAGACCTCACAAAAGTTAAAATCTATCTGAGAGAAAAAACTAAGTACATAAAAAGGTAAATGAGAAGAATTTATTTTAATTAGAATTTGAAACAATATAAAGGAGGATAAGAAGGCAGAGTATGATTAAAAGTAATTGTATGAATAGTTCTGAATAAGAGTAGGAACATAAAGCCTTTAAAAGATGAAAAGGATTTAGATGAATGGAGAATAAGATGAAGTATTCCAAGACTCCATGAGAGAAAGCATGAAGGAGAGAAAGGCTTTTGGTAGCAATGGGCATTTCAGTTTGGCCAAACTCCCTGTGTCTGAAAGGTTTAGTGCCCTGCTCCTTGGATCTGGAGTTAGTAGTTTTGCTGTTTAGACACACTTCTGCTATTTTCTAGTCAGCAATTCTTGACCAACCCACCTTACTTCTTGATCCATCCACCTTTCTTCTCCAGTCTCTTTTCCTCATTTGAAGCATGAGCATATTAACACCTGAAATTCTTACCTTACAATTTTCATGAGGACCAGATAACAAGATCTGTATGAAAGCACTTTGAAAACTAACTAAACAAAAGTAATAATCATTGATAGCATTGTCTGGGAAAATAAGATTGAAGTACATTGTAGGTACCTTGAATGAATAAGGACGTCTGAATTTTTTTGATTGGAAGCACCTGGAAGTTTTTGAACAAGAGAATGAAGTAATCAACGTAGTGTTTGCAGGTTATTCATGAGATAGAAATGCAGGTGGACAGACGTGGGAACCATAAAATTAGAACTGTAGGATAAGAAGGTGGGGGGGGGGGAATTACACTAAGAAAAACCTGACATAGCTAGGACCTCACAGAGAGGGAAATTAGGAAGAAGGGGATTAAAAAATGTAAATCCCAAAAAGTTGGCACATGGAAGTTCCAAAAAATGGAGGTACCATTATAGAAGATTAGGAAAGAGAATCAGCCTGTGGAAAGAAAGTTGTAAGATGATGAGAAATTCTACTTAAACATACTAAATTTGAGCTACCTGTAGGACATGCATGTGAAACTGGGCCAGAGGCTGGCATAAATGTGGAAATAACTAAGCTGCAGTTTGAGATTTGAAAGTCACATATCTTATGGTGATAGCTAAAATAAGGAGGGCAAATGACAACTTCAAGGAAGAGGAGATAAGGTAAAAAGAATATGGTATAGTAGAATTTCATATATAGTTATAATAAATTGAGTATGTGAAGTAGAATATTGAAAGGTTATTAGACTATATTTCCACTAAATATTAATATATAAATTTTTGGCTGTTAGTTGCAAGTAGTAATTATCAGTTATTATATAATAAGAAAATTATGAAACTGGATGGATTAAATACATTATTGGAGCTGTCAAATAATAAATACACCACTAGGGCTTTTGAACAAACTGGTTTTAAATGTTGCCTCTTTTAAAAATAACTAAAAACTGAAATACTGCTGTATGGTTTCATTCCATCATTTTGCAAATATTTTTCCATTAAATTTAAACCACTTTCTGATAAAGAGTCCCTTCACATAATTTTTTAAACTATAATGGTTTCAAGAGAAGGGTTGCAAAAGTATAGGATTCATTCATTTTTAACAAACATGAGTGAGAGAGAGTAGGAAGAAAAAGAGTATTGTGAGTATGAGTGAATCATTCACTAAATATGAGTACCAGGGTCCAGAGAAGTGAGACTTCTCCAGAGTTCACCTTTGGGAGGACCTGTGGCCCCACAGATCCCTGTTTAGCCTTCTCTACTTAATTCTGGGCCTGGATTCAGAGTCCGCCAGACCACCTGTTAATGGAAAACAGTTTCACAAGGGAGGATAAGGAAAGGCACCGATTAAAATAAAGACAAATTTGGATTTCTTGAATCTGTATGTCCATATCTTTCCCAATACTTGGGAAGCTTTTGTCTATTAAAGACTTACATACATAGAGATGTCATGGATTTGGTTCCAGATCACTGAAGTAAAGCAAATATCATCATAAAATAGAAAGTCACACGTTTTTCTTGGTTTCCCAGTGCATATAAAAGTTATGTTTATACTATACTGTGGTCTGTTAAATGTGCAATAGCACCATGTCTTTAAAAATAATGTACATATGTTAAATAAAATATACTTTATTGCCAAAAATGCTGACAATCATCTGAGCCTTCAGCAATGGAGATTACGCCTTGAGGTTGATGGCTGCTGACAGATCAGGGTGATGGTTTCTGAAGGTTATAATGGCTGTGGCAATTTCTCAAAATAAGACAGCAATGAAGTTTCCTGCATCAAATGACTCTTCCCTTCATGAAAGTTATCTCTGTAGTATGTGACGCTGTTTGATAGCATTTTATCCACAGTAGAACTTCTTTCAAACCCTGCTGCTGCTTTATCAACTAAGTGTATGGAATATTTTAAATACTTTGTTGTCATTTCAACAATATTCACAGCATCATCACCAGGAGTAAATTCCAGCTCAAGAAACCAGTTTCTTTGCTCATCCATAAGAAGCAACCCTTCAACTGGTAAAGTTTTACTATGAAATTGGCTGTTAAGCTGCTGTGCACCAATAAGATACATAAAAGTTAAATAATGAGGAAAGATATCTTAATAAATACTGTTGTTAGCATCAGAAAGTTATAATATTTGTCAGCGACAGAGATCTGGAATATCTTTTTGTTAAAATCATAAAACACTAAAAAAAGTTATGGTGCTAGGCTCGGTGGCTCAGCCTGTAATCCCATGCTTTGGGAGGCTGTGGTGAGTGGATTGCCTGAGCCCGAGTTTGAGACCCGCCTGGGTAATTTGGCAAGACCTCATCTCTACAATAAATCAAAAAAATTAGCCAGGTGTGGTAGCGTGCGCCTGTAGTTTCAGCTACTTGGAAGTCTGAGGTGGAAGAATTGCCGGAGCCCAGCAGGTCGAGGCTGCAGTGGCTGGGAGCAGCCACTGCACTCCAGTCTGGGTGACAGAGTGAGACTCCAACTCAAAAAAAAAAAAAAAAAGTTACTGTAAGCCAAATGCTGCAACTTGGCAGAAAGCTGAACTCTTCAAACTCTTGACCTGCATACCTCAGTGGTGGAAAGAGAGACCAAAGAAAATATTTGCAAACTATATATCTGACAATGGAAGAATATTCAGACTATATAAGGAACTTAATAGCAAAATAACAACAAAAATCTCAATTTAAAAATGGGCAAAAGAAGACATGCAAATGGCCAACTGGCATATGAAAAAATATTCAGCATTACTAATCATCAGAGAAATACAAAGCAAAACCAAAATAAGATACCACCCTACTCCAGTTAGAATGGCTGTTATCAAAAGAAAACAAATGTTTGTGAAGAAGTAGAGAAAAGAGAATACTTATATACTGTTAGTGGGATTGCAACCTAGTATTGCCATTATGGACAACAGTATGTTTTTTCTAAAAAATAAAAATAAATCTATCATATGATCCAGCAGTCCCATTTCTGGGTATTTACTCAAAATATTTGACATCAGTGTATTGAAGACACTCCCATATTTATTGCAGCACTATTTACAGTAGCAAAGATATAGAATCAACCTAAGTGTTCAACATGAATAAATAGATTTTTTAAAGTGATATATATATATGCAACAGAATATTATAAAGCCATAAAAAATAATGAAATAGTTATTTGAGACAATGTGGATGAACCTAGAGCTAGCTAAAGATAGAAAAATAATCCAGACAAAGAAAGACAGATGCTGCATGATTTCATTCATATGTCAAATCTACAAGTCAAAGAAATAAAAACAAAGCAGGAGGGAAAAGATGATGAGGAGAAGTTGGTCAATGGGTACCTATTATCATTAGATAGAAGGAATAAACTCTGGTGCTCTATTGCACAGTAGGGTGTCAGTGGTTAACAGTAAAATAGTGTATATTACAAAATAGCTTGAAGAGAGAGGCTTTTGTTCTTATGACAAAGAAATGATAACTGCATGATGTGCTGTTTATACTAACCATGCTGATTGGACACATTATAGATAATTATTGAAACATCAAATTGTACACCCCCCTCAAAATATGTAAACTGTTAGCATGTCAATTAAAAATAAATGTTTAAAAAAAGACAACTGAACTAGGGTCAGAGGTTGCTAGAGTGGGTTTATATATAGGAATATATTTGCCTCAATCTGTTAAGGCCAGACCTTCCAAAGGACTGGCTGTTTATGCTGCTGTGCACTGCCCTAGTCTTTTTGAAATTGTTGATATAATGCTCTGCTCACCACAGGAAAGGTATTAAAGAGCTTTGTTCCACTGCACACACACAAGCTTGGCAAGCAGCCACTTGAATCTCTCCTGCTAGTTGCATGAAAACATTTCACCACCATTACCAGAAAAGGCAAAGATTCCAGGCGTCTTTATGAGAACAGGTAACCATTTTGTATAATTTACACTGAAGAATGACCTTTGTGCCCACAAAATAGTGAGCACAGGGAACTATACCAGGGAATAGAGTCAGTTCACCCAGAAATGAGCCCTCAAATTCATGAAGTGTACATTTGCAGGTATGTAATCTGCTAAAATGGTCTTAGGATATTAAGGTTGTGATATTGAATAGCACCATGCTGTTTCCAGTATTAAATAACTTATGTCTTTATTTTTTATGGCTTCATAGATATTATATATTTTATATAACTACAGGTAACATGAGCACCTTCCTAGGTGTGCTAAACTTTTTACTTTGTTTCTTTTAACACATACAAATAAACAAACTATGAGCAAAGCTGTCTTATGCTTTGGTTTTATCATGTTAGTAGTTAGATAACTTGCCCGAGGTCAAACAGCTGCCAAGCATTTATGCAGTCTAACTAAAGAGTCCATAGCATTAACTACTATGCTGCCCACCTCATATTATACTAATGGTGTGTTTATTTAATATATACAGCAAACCTCTGAATCTGTAAGATATTATCAGGTATCCTAGTAAAGAACTTTACAAGATGGGCCAGGCTGTGTGGCTCAGCCTGTAATCCCAGCACTTTGGGAGGCTGAAGTGAGTCAGATTGTGTTACTATGGGAAAGAAAAAGCAAGCACAAGACAGGATTTACCTATACGGACTTGACAAGAGAGCACAAATCCAATTCTTCAGGAAGTCAACTATGTGGTTTGCTAAATGATGTGGAAAAAGCAATGCTGTTCCTTGTCCAAGTGAAGTACCAGACTGCTCTAATATACTTTCCTAATGATCCTTAAGGAAGTACTATTGGTAATTCCTTAAGGATTGCCTGAGCTCGCAGGTTCAAGACCCACCTGGGCAACTTGGCGAGCCCTCATCTCTACAATAAATCAAAAATTAGCAAGGCATGGTAGCACTCGCCTGTAGTTTCGGCTACTTGGAAGGCTGAGGTGGAAGGATCGCCGGAGCCCAGCAGGTTGAGGTTGCAGTGGCCGGGAGCGTGTGACTGCACTCCAGTCTGGGCGACAGAGATGCCAACTCAAAAAAAAAAAAAAAAAAAAACTTTACAAGATGAAACAAACTATATCTACTCTTGCATGCATTCAGACCTAAATACTGTCCTAGAGTAATTGAAATGCAATGGATATGCAGAAAACTTGTAAATAAACTATTCTGGCTCATCTCTTACCAATAGTAATTCCTTAAGGATCATTAGGAAAGCATATTAGAGCAGTCTGGTACTTCACTTGGACAAGGAACAGCATTGCTTTTTCCACATCATTTAGCAAATCACATAGTTGACTTTCTGAAGGATTGGATTTGGGCTCTCTTGTCAAGTCCATATAGGTAAATCCTGTCTTGTGCTTGCTTCTTCTTTCCCATAGTAACACAATCTGACTGACTTCTCTGTCTTTCAAACAGGAGAGTGGATGCTGACCACGTAATGCCATCTACTAGACATCAAAGGATAAATATTGCCGATTTATTATCACTAGAACCCTGGAAGTACATCACTAACCACTTATAGGAACCTCAAGATCTCAGTTATAAACAAATTCCATTTTAGTGCCAAAAATCACATAAATCTGGAAAGCAACCTCACAGACACTAGACTTTAGAATTTATAAGCTTAAAACTATTAAAAGAAACATTACAATAAAAATACACAAAACACTGAATCATGAGGAAAGATCTCTTAATAAATACTGTTGTTACCATAAGAAAGTCCTAATATTTGCCAGCAACAGAGATCTGGCATATCTTTTTGTTGAAACCATAACATATTTTTAAAAAATTGTTGGTATGCCAAATGCTACAACTTGGCTGAAAGCAGAGTACTTCATACTCTTGGCCTACATGCCTCAGTGGTGGGAAGAGAGACCAGAGTCTGTGAAATGCTACAGTGAACTCACAGGGGTGTGATGATTTATTTAGTAAGTCCAGACAACGCACCATGTACCTATGGTCTACTGTTGAAAACATGCACTTTATAATACCCATTATGAAACAGACAATAGCATCTTCCCATATCGTATTAGAAGAACAAATTAAGAAAAACTTCTGGAATATATGTGCTATTTTTTCTGACACTAGTGATACACCAGTGGTAACTACAGAGATGTGAAACTTGTCAGTTTGCTTCCTTATAAAACCAGAAGTATTCTCTAATTAGGAGTCCTTAATAGGATCTCCACTTACCTTTCTTTTTACAGATAGGTGTTACCTTTCACAGGGAACAGTTGGCCTTATGCTTTCCCTAAGAAGCAAGTCTTCATCCTATCTGACCAAACCAGATTGCCTTTTCCCTACTTTATTCCTAGTTTATAAATCTTACCCCTTTTTAATAACTGGCCTTGAATCTTCCTTAACAATATGTAGATAACCTTGCTACTGACCTAGAGAGATATAAGATTGCCCAGTAAAGTGTAGGGGGTCCTATCATTTGATAAACCAGTGAAGTACATAATGCTACAAATAATCACAATAATAATCTATGCCGGGATTGTAAAAGGTAGCTAAACTTAAAAATGTCTTTTTCCTCCAAGCCATGAAAGCACTTAAAATTATAGAAAAATATTCTCTTCATACTACTACAGAAATAAAATATCTTCTTCGCCCTTTCTTTAAGAAGCAGGTCTTTATTCTGTTTCACTAAAATAGAAGACATTTGAAATAATATATATGCATGCATGTATTCATTTTAAAAATTTGCTGAGTGTCTCTTATGTACCAGATGCTGTACTAAGGTAGCAGGACCAGGAATTTGTCCTGGCTTCACTTCATGTATTTATTAGGCCCCTACTAAGTGACAGGCACCCTCAAAGACACTAAGGATACATTGGTGAATAAGATTAGCCCAATCTACAGAGAATTTTGACAAGGAAATGGACAAACAGATTCAACATGGCAAAGGACAAGGCCAGGTCCCGTGGGCAGTGGGAGCTTTCAGAAGGTCCTCCAACTTGGCCTTGGACTCCAGGAAGGCCAGGTCTCCTTCACACAAAGAATAAAGGAGGCTGAGGCATTCCAGTTGGCAGCTAGAAAATTGATATGCATCATCACGTCTCTGTAGGCTGTGACAGTCGCTTTATTGTGAAAACAACTGCACTATTTGGGATGAGCCAAGTCCCAGTATGCTTCAGCAGTCCTGAGTGTAAACACATGCCTGTGAAAAGGAATAAAATGATTGGTAGATCTTTACAAAGGAGTAGTACTTTAAAAACAAAAAACAAAAATATAGGCATTGTGAGAGATAAAATAGCTTTTTTTTTACACCTTATAGAGCTGAAATATATCTCAGCTTCAATGTCCCTGAGGATGTTTCACATACAATGAGTTTCACAGTCGCAGGAAGTATACCACAAAGCTAAATCTCTGTGGTCAAAATGCCAACAGGGAGCCCATTCTTTTTTCTTTTTTCTTTTTAAAGAATCACACTTATTCAGAGGAGTGATTTTCAGGACCACACTCCCTGCCAGGAAAAGTTTTAAAAAGCCAAAGCCACAGAGTCCTCCACAGCCCCAGTGCTGCAAGATGATACTAAAGATAGGAGATAAAATTAAAAATAGTCTAGGTGTTGGCTTTATACCTTGTAGGTCTAGTGTTCATGGTCTCCATCTCAGTAAACTGGTGAAATACTATCTACACTACACAACAAAGTTAAAAGAGGTACAGAGTGTCATACCTACTTTTCAGGAGATCACTATCTTCTGAATCTAGTGTGCGAGTTTTCACTGACATTGGTCCAGAACACATATTTTGAAGTTCTTTAAGATGTCAATACATCTAAACAGTAATATGTGCTGAACCTAGTTCCATATATTGAGAGGACAGATTAACTCTCAGCAGGAGGAGACATTTGATTAATTCTCTGAGATAAGGTTCGTTACCTTGTTCAAAACATTATTTCCCTTGACATTTCTATGAAGAGAGAAAATTCATCACATCCTGTGTCATAATTATGGAAGAACCAGTAATTTTGTTGCATATGAAAACTGTTTCTGTTCTTTTTCTTCTTCTTCTTTTTAGACAGTGGAAGAAAAGTGATGCAGGCACACAAGTTACCACAGTGGGTGCCTAAGATTCTGAAAGGAATCAGAGAAAGTCAGAAGGAAAAAAAAACTAAACCAAATAGGCCAGGCATGGAGGCTCAGGCCTGTAATCCCAGCATTTAGGGAGGCCAAGGAGTTTGAGACCACCCTGGGCAACATAGAGAGACCTTGTCGTTACAAAAAAATTATCTGGGAGTGGTGGTATACACCTATAGTCCCAGCTACTTGGGAGGCTGAGGTGGGACGATCACCTGAGCCCAGGATGTCAAGGCTATGGTGAGCTGTGATTGTGCCATTGCATTCCAGCCTGGGTGACAGGGTGAGACTCCAATGCAAAAAAAAAAACCAAAAAAACCCTAACTAGATTAAAGCAGCTCCAGTTCTTACTCTACCCCAGTTTTTCACTTATTTCTAATCATGCACAAGGAAATAATGTTTTGAACAAGGTAATGAACCTTATCTCAGAGAATTAATCAAATATCTCCTCCTGCTGAGAGTTAATCTGTCCTCTCAATATAGAAGCACTGGACTCCTTCCTCTCATTTCCATCCCAAATCTTCCAGTCTCCCTCCTTCGTATCTCTGAATATTAATACCCTTACTATCTTCTCCCATCTAAACTGCTACCACCTGATCCAAGCCAGCTTCACATCTTGCTTAGATTCCTGCACTTGTAATCTGTTAGGATTACATCTCAGTGGGACCTCCAAAAATGTTAGGGCATACTCTCCCAGCTGGGCCTCCAGAATGTTAGGCCCACTGGGGGTGTGGGATGTCTGGTATGCAATCCAATGCTACATGAAAGATGCAAAGAAGCTAGATTAGAAAATACAGTTTATTTAGAAAGTAAATTAGAAAGAGAGAGAAAGAGGTGATTCACCTCCCCAAGGTAAGAGAGGGGCCCAAAGCAAAAGAAACCATGGCCTGCCCGTAGCTCAAAGAGCATATGGCCACAACATAGCTTAGCAAGTCAATGGTGACTTGTTGCTTGTGGTTGGCTCCTTTTAACCATTTCCCTTGGGTGCGGGAAGGTCATTAAGGTGATTGGGTGGTAGTCTGCTCCATGTAATTACGAAGGGGCAGGTAAGCACTGGTACTGACTCAGGTGATGGACAGCAGGCAGATGGATGGGTTAGTCACATGATTGCTGCCATGGTGGTGGGTTAAATGGAAAGGGACAAGGGGAGGGGATTTTCCTGCAAGAGACTTGCCAGACATTTTCTATCCACAAACTCCTTGACTAAAAGTGGTCTATTATCATTTCTATAGTTCTGTCCTTGTCTTGCATCTAATGGAGATTTGCTGAGGAGGGTGGGGTAGACTGTCACTTGGCCTGCAGTAGAATGTCTGAACGCTTTCTAAAACCTGCCTATTGGAAATTCATTGATTCCTAACCTATGCCAGATTCAAAGCATGTCAGTCAAAGTACAAATGGCTATGCTGAGGCAAAATGTGAACTAAGGTTATTCTAGGTTTCTACAGGTACCTCCTTTCGGTAACTAGTCTCTCTGTTTCCAGTTTGCCCAAGTCTTATCCTCACTAGCCTCTCCATCCTCCAGACCCCTAACTGCATATTTCACCACTTCCTTCCCTTTCTTAATGCTGGACATAGGTCTCACCTGATAGCTTCTAGGACTAGATGCCAACCACAAGGTCTCAAGTAGACTGGCTATGGTCTCCTGCCTTCCTTGCTTGTCTCAAGTCCTCACCACAAGCAGCACACAATACCACTTCAAACTCTGTAGTCCTCAGACACTTGAGTCTTACCTACTCATCCCCTATTTCTACCTGAGTGCTGCTGCTTCTGCTCTAGAAATCTGTCCTCTCTACCTCCTCACACTTCATCTGTCTAACTCATATTAACGTCTCAATTGTCAGCAGCTAGTAATAATAATATTAATAGCAACAATAATAACTTATGATAACTGAGCACTTTCTGTGTGCAGGTAATGTGCTAAGTACTTTATTTTAAAAAGTCACCTTATTTTTCCTTTAAAAGAAAACACAGCCAGGCTTGGTGGCTCAGCCTGTAATCCCGCGCTTTGGGAGGCTGAGGTGAGTGGATTGCCTGAGCCCGCGGGTTTGAGACCCGCCTGGGCAACTTGACAAGACCTCATCTCTACAATAAATCAAATAAATCAGCCGGGAATGGTAGCATGTGCCTGTAATTCCGGCTACTCGGAAAGCTGAGAAGGAAGGATCGCCAGAGCCCAGCAGGTCAAGGCTGCAGTGGCTCGGAACAGCCACTTCACTCCAGTCTGGGCTACAGAGTGAGACTCCAACTCAAAAAAATAAAAAATAAATAAAAAACACCAGTAAGCAACAGAAAAGAGATCGGAGAAGAACCAGGGGAGAGAAGTATCACAGAAAGAGAAGGAAAGTTACAGAAGAAAAGTGTGGCGCATAGTATTAAATTCTGCAAATATAAAGGAAGACAAAGAGTTTCAATATGCAACTGGATTTTGCAAAGAGAAGGGCACTGGTCAGCTTGGAGAGAGTATCTCTGGAGTGATTGGAGAATGAAGCCAATGCAGTAGTCCCCAACCTTTTCATCATTGGGAACTGATTTCATGGAAGATAATTTTTCCATGGACCAGGGGGATAGATGGTTTCGAGATCACTCAAGTGCATTACATTTATTGTGCACTTTATTTTTATTATTATTACAATGTAATATATAATGAAATAATTATACAACTCACCATAGTGCAGAATCAGTAGGAGCCCTGAGTTGTTCTATCTGGAGGTGATGGCAGACGGTGACACCCAAAGTGTGTTGCTTATGTCCAGTCTACGCTGTAATCTCATTTTGGTTGCTGTCACTGCAGAAAACCTTGCTTCACAAGACAGGATGTTGGAAATGGAAGCAGATTTTTCAGTGCTTTTATGGCAATTTCAGGATATTCCGCCTTGACTTAACCCAGAATGCATGGAGATTTGAAGTTATCTCAAACATACTATTAAAGCCACTGTAATTTGCAATCTCAAGCAATTGATCCTCTCCTAGCACAAAGTCTATTCACCTGGCTTATTCACAAATGAGCCGGAGATCTATTCCTTCCCATTTCTGGGGCCTTTTGTGTTGGGAGATAATGCTTAAACTCTTTTGAAAACTGAGATAGGTGATCATGCACTAACTGAGTGAAAGAAGGCTCTGGCTTAGTCTCTTTCAAAATCTTTGCTAATGTTTGCAACATGTCAAAAATCCGAATGTTCACTCATCGTCCCCATAATTCCAGTTTGGCTTTGCATGTAGCCTCTTTATCTGCCAGCTTTAACACAGTTGTCATTCTCCCCTGAAGTGACAGATTTATGTGCTTGCTTGTATTCATTGAGCAAGTTGAATATGTCACACAAGTAAACAAGTTTTGCTACCCATTCTGTGTCACTGAAATGTGCTGCCAGTGGTGACTGTTTCTCTGAAAGAAATCTCTGGAGCAGGTCTTATAACTCAAAAAGTCTGTCCAGTGATCTACCTTTAGAAAACCATCTCAATTCTGTGTATAAGAGAAGATATGTGTGCTCTTCATCCATCTCCTCACAAAGTGGTGCAAACAGATGTGAGTTAAGGGCATGTACGTTAATGTGGTTGATAATTTTAATAACATCCTGCAAAACATTTTACATTCTGGTGACATTTTTCAGATAGCCAAATTTCTCTATGGCAGACAGTGCAAAGACTCACATTCAGAAGCAACCTCTTTGTCCTAAGTAGTAAAACCAGAATGCTGTCCAGTCAAGGCAGCTACTCTGTGCATATACTGACACAAAATAACCAGTTTCGTTTTCCTGATATGTAATCATTCAAAGACTTGAACAGTTCTGCAGCTGTGATACTAGATGGCAACAAAGGGGCACATAACATATCCTCCTGCACATCCTTCTGAAAAATATATCACATAAAAACAAGCATTGTTGCCTTGTTGTCAACATCAGTAGACTCATCAACCTAGATTGCATGCCCTGACTCAACAATTGTGCCTCAATATCCTCTGTTTCATCAATTTGTCTAGTTATGGTGCTAGCCAAAGAGGGAAAAGTGCCACCTTTGAACTGTAGCCTCTCCTAAAAGTTCACAACAAATGTCCTTAGTAGTAGGCAGGATCAACTCTTCACCCATAATAAAGGGCTTCTTAGCTTTAGCAATACAGTTAGCCATGAAGAATGAAGATCTCAGTGCAGACACATTTGAGGAAGTGATGGCTTTCGATAATTGCTTTTGTTCTTCATGTCCACATTTTTTTCTTTTGAAAAACTCCAAAGACTTGTCTTTTAATGCAGGGTGCTTGGTCTCTGTGTGGCAAAGCAGTTTTGAAGGTTTCATGTCTTTGTTGCATAGCATAGCTGGTTGCCACATATTACACAAAGTGGTCTTGGAAAATGTGTATCACCTGTTGCATGTTGCAATGAACCGGTAATTTAAGTAGACCTCTTGGCATTTTCATTTAAATACAGCTTTATTTTTTGTTGGCAGTCTTA
This sequence comes from Cephalopachus bancanus, assembly GCA_027257055.1. Classification (NCBI taxonomy): domain Eukaryota; kingdom Metazoa; phylum Chordata; class Mammalia; order Primates; family Tarsiidae; genus Cephalopachus; species Cephalopachus bancanus. The sequence continues at coordinate 2,392,264 of JAPVLO010000257.1, forward strand.
AGAGTCTTCTGCTGTCTCATCATTGGATCTTTCCCCCTTTTCAAAGAAGCTCTCCAGTGACATTTGTTTTTTACTCATTTGGGTTAGGTTTAGCTTGTGG